>VXBB01008397.1:167265-204071 GCA_013399915.1 Illadopsis cleaveri
GTTCATGCCATAAGTGTGCTGAGTGCACTGCAGGGATACCAGCCTTACCTCAGGGAACGCAGGGTCCAAGTTGGACATATGTTTTGTATATTTTCAGTGTGTATTCAGGCACCTCCAGCACTGGATAGGCACTTCTAAAAACAAATTTGAAGTAATAACAATAACATGCTGAGTGATAACAACAGGCATGAGGGTGAGAGGAGGACGAGGGTTACAAAAATAAAGATCATGTGAATTGTTTGCTTTATGTCACACATGAGGCTTGGGATCTCTCTGTTTTTCTTTTTTCTTGAATGCTTTTGTCATTCCTTTCTCTTTGGCAAGAAAAGCTGACAGACATCAGAGGCAGAGGAATTGCTGCTGGAGAGAAGGAGCAGTGAGGCAGAGGAAAGGGGCTGCTCCTGCTGATACCTGAGAAACCTCTGGCCTTGCTGCAGGCTGAGGGCTGACTTAGAGAAGGGGGAAAAAAATCTGAACACAGTTTCTACCATCTCTGGTGTATGAAGCTGTCCCTAGTACAAGGCTTAACACTGATTTTCTGAGGGTTAAAACTAGAAATACCTTTCTTCATTCTTATTCCAGCTGCCTCTAACAATAGTGAAAGTTTGTGAAAGCAAGGGAAAAGCTGAGTGAAGTTCCCAGGACTCAGCACTGATAGTTCAGTGCCCACTCTCAGCACATTTACCTGGTTCTACACATACCTGGTGCCTTCCCTTGGATCTGCTCAGTGCTTGGAGCAATCCCTGCATATGGTGCATGTTCCTAAGACACCTTTAGCCCCAGACAACTGCTGGACACCCTGCTCTTCTGAATGGTTTAATCTTTCTCAGATCCATCCTTGAGGATCCTCCCTGGTGCATGATACCAGGACCTCTGTGTAAACTCCTGGTTGTTGCTGTTTGCTTCTGTGGGGTCAGGAGGCTCTGAAGAGCTCTTTACACACTGGAGCATCTCCTGAGGAGCACAGGCAAGTCCCAGCTCCACAGCACCCTCCTGCCCAAGCCCAGCACAGATTTGTGTTTACACCTGCCCTGGTTGCTGGGCCAGCCCTTCAACAGAACCAGGAGTTACTTGGGCTCGTGGTGGGAGTCACTGGCTCTCACTTTCTCTCCAAAAGTGGGGTGTAAATTTATTACTTTCTTTGACATGGTTGTCATTACACAAATGATGACATTTTGCCATCCTGTTGCATCCTGCAAATCCCTTTTATTTTAGCATATTCCCACCACTGCATTCCCAGTGCCAAGGTCTGTGCCTGCCAGGAGATGTGGTCTATTTGTGCTTTTGTTTCCAGTTAAGTCTATTTTTTTTTCCCTCATCAGTGCTTGAGAAATGCTCTGGCCTGTAGAGATAGAACACATTTTTGCATTTCTCCATTGTGTGAAGGAGTTAGCTGCTAATAAAGCCAATTCCTTTATCAGATGCTCTTTGCAAAAATATTTGTAACACAGGCTGGAACTAATTTTTTTATCAGTTATTTGCTTCATGTGGGGATTACAATGGACTGTGCTTCATCTGATAACTTTTGCAGTTTATTAGATGTGAATTTACTAGCTGTGAACAATTGAATAATATAAAACTCACAGAAGAAACAAGCTGCACCATCACTAGTGTAACGATCTCTCTTAAATTAGCTCTGGCCAAAGTTCATATTTCACAATCCACTAAATAGCTTTCTTATGGATCATAAGATGAAGATACACTGAGTGAGGCAACTGAGTTTGTAATATCTTTGGTATAAGGTGAACACTTTCTAACAGATCATGACATTATCAAAGTGCTATTTGAAATTGGCTCCATATGCTGCAGCAGTGCTGTGAGATTTCACCCAGAATTTCATTTTCAAATGTTTTCCATTCGAGTTCACTGAGGGTAAATTGGAAACACTTGGGTATATCACACTTGTGGACCTGTTAAGACCCACTTAATTTTAACATGTGGATGTGCAGAGAGAGAGGAAGGAGAGGGGAGCTGTAGGATGGGGTGAGCAGGAATGACTTTATCTGCTGATGACTTTGAAAAATCTGAACGGCCTGTGTTGGGCAGGGGTTGCACAAGCACTGCTGTAAACCCCCCCTCACCAGTGCAGGACTTGTGTGAAGGATGGGATTTTGCTCTGGAGGGGATGAGAGTCAGCCTTTGGCTCTGCCCACTGAATTTGGCAGCAGGCACTGAGAAAGAGCCAAGGTAGAGCTGCACTGGAGCTGTGCTGGGGCTGGCAGGCTCTGGGCTGGCTGCAAACCTGCCCTGCCAAGGCAGGATTTGCTCAGGATGCTCTGGGCTGGCTGCAAACCTGCCCTGCCCCAGCAGGATCTGCTCAGGGTGCTCTGGGCTGGCTGCAAACCTGCCCTGCCAAGGCAAGATCTGCTCAGGATGCTCTGGGAGCAGGGCTGGGAGTTGCTCACTTTGCTTTGTCAGGCTCTGCAAGACAAACATAGTGATTTCAGTATCATCTTTTTTGTGATTGTTGAGTAACAGATGCAGCAGAAATTCCAACTGGATTTAAATTATTTCCTTTCTTTAGAAGAAACTCTATGAGGGACTTTATTTTGCAAAGCAGGATTCAAGTTTCTTATTCCACCAATGAGAGGAGCTGAGGAAGGGACCAAACTGCTTCAGTGGCCATGGGCTACAGAGGTGAGGAGTCCCCAAGAGCTTTGTTACACTTGCAGGCTAATGGCATTCCTTATGTGAATATTCTGCATCTGCTGCTAGGAATTGGTATAAAAAATGGGATTTGGTAGCAGTGCTAAAGAGCTTTTTTAGCTATTTGTGTAAGATATTATAAAGTACTTTAATTTGGATCCCAGGGGCGGGACTCAGTGATCCTTGTGGGTCCCTTCCAACTCAGGATTCTATGGATCATGATAATTAATTCAGTTTAACAGGTTATTTGGAATATTGCCTGAAGGGGAAAAGTGCAATTTTCTTAGTGCTAGTTCAGGTCTGCATTTACATTTATCTGTGATATTTAATTATGGGCAGAAACACTGACTATTATTTGCATTAAGTATCTCGGTACCCGTCTGGTCCTATTAAACATATTCAATTTTTCTGGTGCTGATAGTTGTTTTTGTAGGTTAACCACATTCTCAAAATGTGTGGGTTGTTATCACACTATTCCTAGCAGGTTTTCAGTGCCAGACAGGACATCTTTTCCCTAAGGGGAAAATGCAGAAGGGAGCTAACTAACTGGGAGATGGGACACAACAGCTATCACAGCTCCACCACATCACCCAGCAGAAACCACAGCAAGGGAGGTGATTGCACAGCTTATCCATGGCTGGAAGGGTCTGGTTCTCATTTGGAAACTGCTATTCATCTAAAAATCTCCAATTCTTCTGCCTTCAGTGTGAGTGTTTCTGAGTTTTGCATCAGAGCCTGGAGTGGAGCCGCACACGTGCGCACCTTTACATCTGGTGTTTTATGGCTCGTTTGGAGGAGCTGTTACTAAGCAGCAGCTCTATCAGGGCTCCATTTTATAAAGAGGAAGGGCTGTGTTACTCATTTTGTTTCCAAAAAATTCATTTGTTTTGCATTCCCAGAAGGTACTTTTATTCTCCCAGAAAGGTCAAGCAGAAACATTGATGTAAGTCCTGTTTATGGCAATTTTGTTAGATTTCCAGCAACTGCAATGGAACATATTTATAACAAGTGTGTTTCTCTCTAGGGTGATACCATTAGTCAAAATATGCTTTCTCATATTTCCTCTACATAAACACAAATATGTTTTAAGATTCAAACTCACTGGTCTTGAGGATTCCCACAGCCACATCTTATTAGAGGTTCAGAAGGCTGCACTATAGCCATGGTTTCAATTTGGGATGAAAAGGTTTTGTTAGGAGAAAGAACTTCAACCAAACTAGAAGGGTGAAAAACAGAATAATGTTCCATGTGTGGGCTGTGGTCCTGAACAACACAGCAAGCCTGAGAAGTCCAATGCTTCAAACACACAAGTTGTGATTTGATGTGCTGAGGATCCAGGTCTGGGCTGGGATTTGTGCCGTTTCCATAGCAGTCAGCATCTCACAAACTTCCACTCAGTGTGCTCAGGATCCAGCTGTCATCTGTGCTGCAGTGCAGCCTCTGTTCTCTCCAGGTATCCCAGAATATGTGGGGTCCTAGCAGAAGGTGTAAGGAAGCAAACTGTGCCCAGCCACAAATGTCAGGAACAGACCTGACAAGGAAAACTGATGGCTGATAAAGAGATCAGGGGTTGAGAAGATCAGAAATTGTGACTGATATAACCATGGGGATAAAATAAGTTCTGTATCTCCACTTCCATCTCATTTCTTCACTCACAGGGCTTCTCTTTCAATAACCTGAGTGTTAATCTGGAAAGTGTCCAGACAAAGAGGTAAAACTCAGTCGAGCTGAAATGACATTTTAGATTTCAATGTAATAATGAACTGGCCATGAATTAATTATGGAAAGCAAAGTCTCCTGTGATGCCTTAGGAGGATATGTCTGCAGTGTCTGTCAGCTACTTTCTTCCATGTACATCTCAGTCTGAACAGAGCTTGGTACAGACACAAAAACTGGTTTTATAGGAATTTTAGAACTCTGGTACCTTAACTCTACATTTAAATGCAAGTCTCACTGATGTACATGGAACAAAAGTGAACAAAACTGGCAAGTGCAAAACCTCTTTTTTCCCCTTTCCTCCTGCTCTAGTTGAAGAGCAGCTGTTTGAAATGCAGAGGCCCCCCTTCCTGGGGTCTACCAGCATATGCATCAACTATTTTTTGGCAGCAGTATCTCCAGCTGATCTCCACGTCCTAGGACCTCAGTGAGTCGAAACAGAATTTCAGGCTGAAGTTCCAAGGAACAGCATTAAGGGCGTTGTTATGGATCACTATGTTAAAAACACTAACTACAATTCAGCAGGAAAAAAAGCTGGCAAAGCCCTGCCTCCTTTGCTCTGCCAATATTTATGAGCACTCTGGGGGCTCATCGGTACCGCGAGGGAGGAGCAAAGAGAGTGGTCAGATTATGTTCCCAATATTTGGGGCCAAAACTTGTTTTTTTCACACAGCATTTCAAAAAAAAGCGTTTTGTTTTTCCCACAGATTAGAATGGGCAATTGACAATAAATTGCATTTTTCTCAGGGTCATCAGCTATAATTCCTGACACCCATCACTTCTTTTGCAGTCACAGTTTAGAGGAGTTGGAGCTTGTGTAAGGCAAGAGAAAAGGGACGTGGGCTGTCAAAGGTGGGTTTAACCAGCAGCAGCCACTGCACTATTATTATATCCTTCTGTACATTGAAGGCTAAAAGTGACAATGCCAGGTATTTGAGAGTGTCCTAGTTTTGTGTGAAATGGATTTATTGGAAATTGATAACAATAAGAACATTCATTGCTGATGGACTGAGTTGTATCCCAGTAAACAGAATTTGCTGAAGCTAAGACAGATCCCATGGCAGCTCAGAAGAGAGAAATCACATGCTGGGAATAGAGAAATATTTAAATTACACAAGACTCACCAAATCTTCTTTGGTATCCCATTAATGGAATAAGAACAGGGGAAAAAGTGATGGAGAAACAGAGGTGAAGAATTAAATAATGGTTTTGGGAATCACTTTCTGTGCAACCAACTTTCACCAACTTTCTGACAGCTAAAAATAAGTTTAGAAATAAAGCCATGTGGATAATGTGATCTTTTCTTCTGATTGTTTTAGTTGCACCTCATCAGTTGTGGATTTCTCTACACCTCCACCTTCTCTACCCCAAAGTCTCCATCAGACAATGAAAGCAAAGAAAATGTTTTGGAACTGAAGGCAAAATAATAATTAAGAAAATGGATGTTATCTCTAAAATGTAGTAAAAATGGAATACTATGGACAGAGCAATGCAGAGTCTGCTAAGGACAGTTGAGAAAACACATTCTGAGATGATTCCCCCTAGAAGATGTTTCCCTGTGTGCACCACAATCATCTGGGGTCTGTCTGTCACTGCTGGCGTGGTTGAACATCATGAAAAGAAAAACAAAGGGGAAGATTGTCATGATTGACAAGAGATTAAAGGATTAAACAATTATAACTTGGATAAATGACAATTAAGGATGAGAAAACTCTCTGAAAGTAATTGAAGTTGAGGCTCTGGAGAGGGAGTAGAACTGTTCAGGGTTTTTCATGGGGCCACAGGCAGGAAACTGAGAAAAAGAACTTGGTAAAACTGAGGGTAAACTGAACTTGGGTGCAATTGTTCTGGTTAAGGTGGTACAAGCTCCATCACCCAGTCCTTTATACTCCAATGTTATAAGTCTTTTTATGCTGTGTTACTGTCAGATGTGCAAACTAAATCTAACTTCCTAATAGATATTAATTGTCCTCTGTGTGTCCTTGCTGCTCAGATAGGGCAGCAGAGGAAAAAGGTCATGGAATTAACAATTCACCAGCTATAATTTGTTTCTCTTTAGGAATATATCTTACACATGTAGTGGGAGATTCTTGTGGGCTTTTCCATATGTTTTCTGAGTCAGGAGTTAATATATTATAAATGAAAGCACTAAAAAAATGTTCACAGGACCAGCTAAACTTTTGTATATCTTGGAATCATAGCTTTAGACAGGCAATATTTGCATAGATCTTTTTTCAAAAAAATCAACAATTCCAGTGTCCTAGCAACAGTCTATAGTTGATTACAAATATCAGACTTCCCAGGGTATTGTGGAATTCATTCTAGCAATCCAATTTAATTAATTCTCTCTTCAAACTGATCACCAGACTGACCCAGGTTCTGAAGTTTGGAAGAAACCTCTGATGTGAATGAGAGTGGAGCATCCTCCAGGAGATGGGCATGGATCCATGAACAAAGGAGTAAGAAAATCCACTGTCACTAGTGATGGCATTGATTTTTAAAAAGTGCCTAAAGCCAAAGCTTATTTCTCTTTCATGCTAGTGGAGGAGTAGCAGGATGTTTGAGGGATTTCTGCAGCACTTATCATTGTACTGGAGGAATGGACACTGCTGCTCCAGGGGAGACTCTGCCTTGGGAAGTGCAAAACCTGAGAAATCAGAAGGTTCAGTTGGTGTTTTACTTTCAGAGCCTGAAGAGCAGTGAACTGCTGGAGTCACACCAGCTCTGTCCCGTGGGGCATGGGGGGAGTTATCAGTGTGAAACCCTTGAAAGAAAAAAGAACACTCCAGTAAGGTAAGGCAAAATGACATAAATAGAAAAAGACAGTTGCTTTTTCCATATGAGTGGTTCTGTAGGCAAGAGAACTTGAGTCAAATGCTGCAAATGCCTCCCTTGGTTCATTAAGGATGGCTCCTCCTCACCCTGATTAGTCCAACTGAGGGAGTCCTGTGCCAGGGATCATAGCAGGGGCTCATCAGCAGGACCATGGGGTTGGATTTCTGGTGTGCTGGCCCTGTGCAGGCTCTTCCTCAGGCTCTGCCTGGTAAACCCAGTTCTGTGGTGCTCTGCCTCAGGCCTGAGCTTTCAGGCACAGGGTGCAGGTTCTCCTCACTGAAATATATTTATGTCTCATTATTTTGCAAAGGACAACCCTGCAAGGACCATGAGCAATATTTTCAAGTCTATACCTTGAGTAGAAACTCAAAGCCACGTCGTTCTCCCGATTTCCTTGAGATTTTTTCCTCCTTCAGTGCCTGGGGGATAGAACCAGTAATTTGAAATTTGCATCCATATTATCTGCTGCCTTCCCCATCCATATGCACCATCTCCAAGTGCCCAGGGCAAAGATGCCATTATGCTCAGTCACTGCCCAGCCAGGTGCAGTCAGGAGATCTAACAATGTTAATAAAAGGGCTGATGAAGAACAAAAAATAAACAAACCTGCTATTGTGCCTGTAAGAATTGCTGCTACCAGGAAATTAAAAAATTACACGTGGCATATGCTGCCTGGCTGCACTCAGCACTGCTGTTCAACTCCAAAATCACGGCTACCAGGTATAAAGAAAACCAAGATTTGCAAAAAAAGAAAAAATCAATTTACAAAACCTGCTGAGGTTACAAAACTGTCATTTTCTTCTCTGCATTTCTGAGACTGCATATTTATTTTTATGGCTTAAAACACAACTCTAAGAAATCACATTACTGTGTACATCTCATTCTTGAAAGATGGCATAGACTTAAATTTAAAAAAGTTTTGCTGAAGCTTCACCACACTCAGAGGACTACAAGCTCCACAGTGTGTTATTATTAAAGATAAGGAAATAACTAATTGGCTGGGAGTGTGTTTATCTGCTTTCAAAAGTCAGTAATGTGAGGGGAAAAGGATCCCAGAGAGTGTTTGAAAAAGACACTGATTTACAAAAACTAATTATAGAAGGCAGCTGTTTCAGAAAGCAGACACTGGGTATCCTGCTGCAGTGCTCACACACATGTGAGGATGGGATCCATGGAGGAAGTGAGTCCAAAAGAGCAGATTTCTGCCTTATTTATTCCATCAGACACTGCTCCCACCTCTGTGGCAGCAAAGGCAGGGTTTGCAGCAGGCCTCTGGGACTTGGGAAATGCTCCTGCTTTTTTTAGAGCTGATTTAGAGCTGATTGGAAGCACTGGGAAACTGCATTTCCTCTTGTTTGTGTTCCCCTCGTGGGGTTTTCTGTGCACAAACATTTCAGGGACAGAGGGTGGTGTAGCCCCAGAGCAGCAGCAGCACACACTCACCTGGGACTGGTGGGACTCAACAACCTTAAAAGTCTTTTCCAACCTAAAATCTGTGATTCCAAGGCTGTTTTAACCACTGCAGCAACCAGGGTTTGTCCCAGCATTCATCCCATCCCTTCCCTTGAGGGAGTCAAGTGGGACAAGGACTCCTTTGGCTGAAAAGACAAAGATTTAAGACACCACAGAGGACCCTCCCTGGATGCAGAGTTCCTCTCCACATCTCTCCTTCTCTAAGAGCACTGTGTGAGGAAGGCCTTTTTTCTTCACAGAGTCAAAGGAAAAAGACCCCTCTATCAGCTCAGCAGAGTCAGTTAGGGCCAGCTACTGTGGTTAATCCAATGTCAAATAGCAAATGTCTGTAAGAAAAATTCAGGGTTCACTTGGTGATCCCAGGAGAAGAGGAGGGATGAGTCAGACAGGTTGGCTGTAGCTCTGTAGAATGATATTTGTGTTAATATTTTGCCTTTAAAATGTATGAAAGGATATATATCAGCTGTCTTATTAGAAGGATGTTATTTAGGGTGCAAAAAGAAGAATTTAGAAAATAGGAAATGTCAGGTTTATGGTATTTCATGGCACTTTTTACCTAAATTTGCCTCGTAAGTGCATTTGATCAGACGTGTATCTTTGTGGAGTCTGTGAAGAAAACAGCTGAGGGGAAATATTTCAATCGATATTTAGGCAAGGTTTATACACGTGACAAAATAAGATTACGATCTTTTCATCCCCAGATTTGTCTTTCTGAGACTGTCCTGGCCCTATGGAGAAGGAGCAGCTCTGGAGCTGGCTGTGGGTTGGGATTGTGTGGACTCCAGCACCCTCTAATGGTGCAGGCACTCGCTCCCTGTACGTCCCTAAATCCTCACAAATCCTTTCAAACAATGTCATAATGAGAACAATTCTGCCGCAAATGGCCAATTTTTCACTCGGTGGCAATTAAAGGTTTCGTGCTATTTTAAAGAGCTTTAATTGCAATCTGTGCTGTCAGACCCTGTTGCACACTCAATATATCCTGCCCATATTTCCACGTTAAATTAGGATAAAATGTTCCAGTGGGGGATGGGACAAGGGAGAAATCGGATTGAGCAGATGCAGGTGATGACTAAGAGCAAACAACACCCCGTATGCAGCTTGGCAGGGCTGGTGTACTGCTGGGTAGGACAAAAAAAGCTGAGAAACCTGAAGGGAAAAAGTCAATCCACTTTGGTTTAATATTAATGGGAGGATAATTGTCTAAATCTAAATTTTGTCTGAGAGCTGAAGAGAAATCTTAAAACTTAATGTTCAAACAGGGCTCCACCTGCTTCATTCGAGCTCTGCTGATTTACATGAGTGTGTTCCAGCAGTTTGCTAATTTAATTTCTCCACGGCTTATGTGGATAAAGGAATGGTAGGACCATTGTGTGTGTGCACAAACTCCTGTGAAATGCAGGAGTCCCAGTACAGAGCTGCAAAATCCTGCTGAAATAACAAAAAATAGCTTTTCCTGGGGTTGCTGGGAAGGTGTTAATGTGTAAATGTGGCGGCTTATCCCACATAGTGGAAAGCTCTTAATGCTTGTAACAAAAATACAACTTGCTGGTAGGTCAGAACCAACCCTCACTGCCTGTTCTAGGAGAGCTTTGCCTGGCTCCTCTGCACGACCTGGGCTGCAGCATTTTTGATAGAAAGCCCAAATCTGATATGAGAACATTTAGAATTTTAGATTAGATTTGTCTCCTTCCCTACAAGTACAGCGTGTGATAGGCCAAGATGGGATTGAGATGAGGGGGTGCTGTGTTTTCCTACAATAAAGGACAAAAATGGGTCAGCCTTGGGGCTCACGAGTTTTTTTAGCTCAGCAGGAGCTCAGGAGCCAGCCAGGGTTAGGTTTAGTTCCCATTTTAGCTCATGGATTATCAAATCATCATCTTGGATCTCTGTCACTGATAAGCAAAACCACGTGTAACCTACCCAGATATAAATGTGTCTGACAATTGGGTCACACCTTTATTTTACATGCTCTGGCTTCAGAGTAGTTTGAAAAGTTGGCTGTGCCCAAGGTTTGGCTCCCTGCAGTTTGCAGGGGCTGTAGCTGACTTGCCCCACAGCTCCAAGGCTCATGTGTTACGAGCTCAAGCAAGATTTGGGAATGAAAAGTGAGGAAGTAACTTGTGCAACTTTGGTTTTCTGGATCAGAATACAATTTTGAAATTCAGACAGTAATCCAGGCACAGTGTCACATTCAGCACTGCAAAGACAGACTGCATTTTCCAGTTGTGTTTTTCTTACAGGATGAGACAATTGAGCATTTTCTACTACGAGTGATTTTTTAAAGCATTTTCTCACAGAAAAGAGCAAGTGAAATTGGTACATGTGGGGTTTTCTGCAATTTTTATAAAAACTGACATTTCTTTCCTGATTTTGACTGTTTCCTGATTTATTTTAGCTGGTTTTGGATTGATGCCAGAGGCATCTTAGCTGCTGTCAGCTCTTGGGGATGACGTGTTCCCTGCTGCCCAGAGTGTCTGTGCCACTGGTGAGTCATCACCATCTCCCTTTCCTTAAGCACCCAAGCATTTGTTTGTGGAGAAGAACCAGCGATGATGAGCCTTATTTAAATGACCCTAAAGCTGCTGGGGCTCGGGGTTTTTCTGCAGTTTTGAACAGTGCAGTTACACCGTGGATGCAGTCACAGCTTCCTGAACTCTGCAGAAGTCTCCCTGTTTCAAGCTGTGTGAAATGTGTCTTAGCAGGAAACTGCTCATGGTCAGGGTTGAATTTAAAGGTAGGGATGTTATTTAGGATAATCCCACTGTTGTAGTTTCTGTGGAGCCCAATGAGGCTGCACACTCAGAGAGGTTTTTCTCTATTTTTACAATACGCTGAAGGTCAATTTAGATTTAATGCTTATTTTGAATAACACCTGCAGTTTTGATTTCTGGAAAGGGCACGAGGTGCCTTATCCCACTTGTATCTCACTCCAGCTGTTTCACATGGGGAGCTACCAGCAGAACCACAAGTGCAGAAACACATCCTAAGAATCACAAGATTTAAGGTCACCTGATTGTTTTGTTTTAAAGAGCTGTATTTGGGAATCTTACCTCAGATGAGCTTATGTTGATGTAACTAAGTCTCCCCTGGAAGCCCAGGATACAAAAGAATTTTGAGGATAATCCGTGTGGACTTTAGAGCACATAGAAAAACTGGCTGTTGAACAAAAGAAAAAGTCTTAACTTTATTTGCAGAGGCTTTATCTGACACAGTCTGCTCACTTTTGCATGTTCCTTTGCTGTCTGTTGGGAAGGTGCCCTCCTGCATTACAGGAACATGCAGGAAAAATGTCCCATGGATGTGCTGGTCATCCCATCTGTCTCAGGGGAGGAGATTCTGTGAGCTGCTCCAGGGAGTGATTTAACTCACAAGTGTGATTTTTAAATCTTACTGATTATAAAATATATTTCTGGCAAAAATATTCCTTCTCAGCACTTACACAGGGGGGGAAGGAGGGACAGCAGGGGTGCACTCACATCTTCTAAATCCTCAAAACTTTGAGTGTATGTGTTCTAAATGCCCTTCCTGCATCTCCTGGGAGGAGGTTTTTTATATGTGTGTCTGTATATATATATATAAATAAAAATAAATTTCTAGTTCAGGGTTACATGCACCTCAGGCCAGCCTGTGCTATCCTATCTGCAAAGCACTTCTGCTACAGCAGGGGCTACCCAAAATCTTGGTTAAGTTCAACCACACATAGAAAATTCAAACAAGTGCCAAAAAGTTCAGGTTTTATATTAAACAAAGAATTTAGTAGCCTGGAGAAGAGGATAATACTGATTGTATAGCCTGAGCAGGGTGGAGAAGAGGTTAAGACAGCTGTCACCTCAGTAGTGAACAGATTTTTTGAAAAAAAGCAGAGGTTGTAGATCATATCCATCTTAAAATATTGAGAGAACTAAATTGAGACAGGTGTGGTCTGAGGATTTGTGGGTGATGTCTTAATTCATTGATCTGGGCAGGAGAATGACAAATGTGGTGCCTGCACCCAAAAAGAGAAAAGGGTTGGTAGAGGCAGCAGAGCTCCGAGTGTGATCCCAATAAGGGAAGTTTTAGAAAAAATTCTGAGGGGAAAAAAACCCCTAGCTGAAAACAGAGGTGACCAGAAAATGTCACAAATTACACCAGGGGTTTGTCAGAAGAACATTCTGTCAGATAAGTCATTTTCTTGATGAGAAAACTAATTTCCTTACTAGATATGATAAGAGTGGAGTTAATTACTTGGAGCTGCAACCCAAATCACGGAGAGTGGGAATGAGGAGAATCCTACCAGAATTCAGAGGGGTTTGTGGAGCAGTCTGGGGCAGGGAGGTTCTTTTTGTTTTGTTTTTGTGCATTAAATGCCATGTTGGAGAGGGCACTCCTTTTGTTCCATGAGTTGTCTGGAACCTGATCCTCCCATGGATATTCCGTAGTAATAAGCGAATATTACATATATATTCACTAGTGTATGTAAGTGTGTATGTATATATCTATATTTACATACTCCTAGGCGTGTCCTGAGGGAACTAGAGAGCAATGCCAAGCTCGTGTCTGTGCAGAGGACAGGACAGTGCTACAAGACCCCAAGATGGGTCAGGATGGGAGGGAGCACAGTGCGTCCATCTGGTGCCACATCCCTGCACCAGCAGAGCCATCCCAGAGCATAGAGCACAGGATTGTGTCCAGACAGCTCCGGATATCCCCAGGGAGGAGAGCCCAGCCCCTCTCTGGTCTCTGGTCAGGGCTGGGCACTGCCCAGGGAAGTTCCTCCTCATGTCCAGCTGAAACTTCCTGAGCATCAGTTCCCGTCCATCCCTCTGGTGCCATTGCTGGGCCCCTGGAGCAGAGTCTGGTGCATCCTCTGACACCTTCTTTTAGGTATTTATTCAAGAGCCGTCTCCTCCCGAGGCTGCTGAGCCCCAGCTCCCTCAGCCATCCCCCTCAGATGGCTCCANTCCTCCTCTTTCTCTCCTCCTCCTCTTCCTCGCCTTCTCCCCTTCCTCCTCGTTCTCCTCATCCTCTCTTCATCCTCCTCCTCCTCCCCCTCCTCCTCCTCCCGTCTCCGCGGTGTGAGCGGGGCCCCGCACCCGCCCGGGTGCCCGCGGGGTCCCGAGGCTCCGATCCTGGCTGCGATCCGCGCAAAGGGAGAAACGCTTTAGTACGAGCCGAGTCCTGTTCGGAATTAATGAGGGGGTTTAGGGCGTGCTGCCCTGTTTGGCACAGGGTTTGTGCCCCGGCCGGGCTGGGTGCGGGCTGTGGATGCTGTTTGTTAGTCATGAGCCCTTGTTTTGTGTGTCCCTGTCAGCAGGGAGGTGACGGCTGGGAGGGCGATCCCACAGTGAAAGCCGGTGTTGTTGTGATTTGATAACGTCCAGATGTGATTTGTGAGCCAAACAGTAACAAACATCAGTCTGTGCCCTGCCTTACAATCGTTTTATGTTTATATTCCGAAAAGGAAAGAAAAGGAAGGAAAGAGGTTACATGAAATCACACTCAGGTGTGGAGATGTTACAGTACATTTTAGAAGAGGAAGTTTTATGCTGGCTAGTAATTGTGTATTTCACTTAGCAATTTAACTGTATAGTAAGTTGTAAACTTTCTTATGTTCGTTTCTTCTGGTTTAGTGTACTACTGAAAAAAAAGATTTGCCAGGTCTGCTGGAGAGAAGAGCTGGAAGCTTGGATTTGTTGAAATTGTGAGGAGGAGATGTGGCTCCTCAGGACAGAGTAAGGCAGATAAATGAAACCAGAGGTCACGTAAAGGATAGTGTGAGATGTTCGTGGGGCAGGAGCTGCCTTTTGGTGCTGCACAGCAAACATAAATCAGGTGTTTGTTAGGGTTGGCAGTGCAGTGAGACCTGGTGTTTTTTCTCGATGGGAACTAGAATGAAATGCAGCTTCTTTGGTCTGTTTTAATCAGCAGCTTGGCAAAGCCCCCAAACACTTCATCACATTTCTCCCATCCCTGAGACTGTGGGCTGTTTCTTTCAAGAATTCACATAGAATGATATCTCTGAGGTGCATGTAACTGTCACTAGAACATGTGACAAAAAATGTGGTGTATTTTCCTCAAACGCTGTCAGTCTTTTAAAATGTGCTGTGCAAATTCAGTAATACTGAGCACGGGCTGATCCCAGGCCTCAGTGCAGCTGCCAGAGGAGACTCAGGTGATTGGAGTGAGGTTTGGATCTGGGCTGTGTTGCTCTGCAAGTGCTGGTTCAGCTGGCAGGAGCTCAGCTTAAAATCATTCATTTGCCCACACCCACCTGGTTTGGGGGGGTTTTTTGCCTCATTTCTATCTCATCTCTTTTATTTGTGTGTGGAGGAGTTTGTGTATGCAGAAGCTGAAATGACTGAATTATTTCAAGATTTGAGGATGAACTGTTGTCCTGTGCTGTTACTTTGCCAGCCAGGACATTGTCTCTCTCCACATTTCTAACACAGCAAGGCTTGCTGAGCTGGCTGCCTCTTCTCAGCTGCTGTGAGCCTGTAAATAGTGAATGCTTTGTCTGGAATCTTGGTTTGCATTTTCAGCTGTGAGCACTGGAAGGGCTGTGGGGGTGATGATGTCTGGGAGGCATCTCCTGATGCTGTTTGAGCTCTCAGTGCCTGGGGTGGCCAGTGACTCACAGGAGGAGGTCCCAGTTCTTGTTTGGCTGGTGGTTGCTCTCACAATGACAATGATCCTGCCACAGAACCTTTCATATCATCTGTGTTTGTGCCCTTTGCTCAGGTAAAATCCTTAGCAGGGCCCTGCTGCAGGTGTGGTCAGGAGGGAGCCAGGCAGTATTTGCAGTGTTTGTGGAAAACTGTGTATAGCTTGACTGGCAGCAAACCAAAGGGAAAACTAAAGGTTTCTACCAGTCCTGTTTACCTGAAATTGAGTGGGCAGAGACACAGCAAAGATTCAGTTTCTTTTTTCATCTACATCACTGTGTGTCACAGAGCTTTGACTTCCAGGCAATCAAAATACCACAGAACTCTCTATTTTCTGTTCAAGAAAGCTGTCCTTGTCTCTTCTGTTAAACATGGACGCTGGCTTCTAAAATAATGGATGGATTTTCAAACAGTCACTCCAAGAAGGCACTGAACAATGCACCTTTAGCTGGTTGCTCAAAGGGCTTCTGTCAGTAGGGGCTTTTCTCTCCTTGTGGTAAGGTGAGAAGGGGTGGTACAGTTTCTGCTGGTAGGAAGTGTAAAAACAACGAAGTCATTGCAGTTGCTGACTTGACCAAAGCTGAGAAATTTTAACTTTCTATCTGCTGATGCAGAAATGCTTTGGGACAGCACAGGTTCCCTCGAGACCACCTGGACACCAGTAGAAAGCAGCTGCAGGTGTATGGTAAATGCAGCTTGGACAAGTTCTAGAGGAACCCTGGTGATTTCTCACTTTCACCAGAGGATTGCCTTTGTCATATTTCTAAAGCAGAACATACAGAATGTATTTTATAAGCAGGGAAAGCACAGCACAAGTAACAGGGAGTGAACATCTTGCTGTGGGTGTGTGTGTGAGTGAAGAAGGGTTGTTGTGGATGCTTTTAGTTTGATGCTGATCTGTGGGTTCTCTCTTTGCCTCTTGAATTTGAACATTTTTCCTAAAATGGCTTCATTTCATATAGAAGTGTTAATTGTCACAATCTTCTCTGGGATTCATATTTCCTCTGTGGACACATGTTTTTTTTCTTTTCCAGTGACTGTGAGCAACCCTGTGGAGAAAGGTACGTGTTACCATTTGTTACTTGCCATTCAACCCTTGTGTAAAAGAACTCACAAATCCAGAAATATTTGCTGTCTTTTTTTAAAGGTACATCCTTTTTCAGTGTTTCCTTCTTGGAATTGCACCCTCCTGAGGTACTCAGGCTGCTGCACCTTCTGGGTGCATTGGGAAATGCTCTGTTTAGTCACAGTCTGGGCAGAACATGGAAAGGCTTTGATCCCTCTGACTCTTTCAGGAAAAGCTGTGTGTGTCTGTCCACACCCACACACCTCTTCTCCCTTTCACATTTCCAGAGCTGATTTTACAAGCCAAACAGAAAATACTAGTTCCCATCTGCAGCCCACCTGGCTTTTTTCTCTGTTCCATTTGATCTTTCAGTGAAAGCTATTTTTGATAAGCTTTTTCTCTCAGTTCTGGTGCCCACTAACAGATCCTGAGTCACAACACAGTAGGATTGCTCAGTGACACACTTCAGACTGGTGTGTTGGTGGAGGTAATGGCCATGTGCTAAGAATAAGGAGTCAGTGCCTATTTTAATATTCTTTCCTGGAGGTGTTTTGTGTGCTTTTGGCTAATCCAGGTGTTCTCTTGGTGACTTTCTTTGTCAGGGGTTCTGAGGGACAGAAGTAGGTGTAGTGTAAGCTGTTCCATGAAGAACAGTGCCAGCTGACATTTAAAGATCCTCCAGATTGCTGCATCCAGTAAATTCCATTTCCCCTATAGAGCAGTTCTAATGTTTGAAATTGCTACTGAGAAACTGCAGAAAGTGGGATGTTAATGACTACTCAGCAGAAGAAAGTTAATTGTTGCCTAATCTGTTAGTGCATCTCCAGGTCAGCTTCCTCCTATGTGCTGCTGGGCTGATCAACAAAATTAAACCTGTTGCAAGATTTATCTCCTTCCATATCAATTAAAAATGGCTCAGCTCCACCTGTAGTGTAAGGATAACATCTCAAACCAGCTTGGAGCATGAGAATGACTTAGCTGTGATTCACAGCTCCTTCCCACAGTCCATCACATCCTTGTGAGCTGTGTCCCATCATTTGCCATCTCATTAGAAAGTCTCACTGATGCATTTGGCCTTTTTTTACCAGTTTTCACACAGGAAAAGAAGTGTTTTGACATAGTTAAGAAGTGTTGGAGTTTTAGATTTCTCTTTCCACATAGTTATTTTAATCTTACTTTCTGGCATTTGAGGTTTAAATGAAATGGGGGAAAGGAGATTGTTATTGCAGTGAAATGATGTGTTTAAATAAAACAATCATGTAACTTTGATAATGTCTTAATGAGTTGAGTGTTAAAGAAATGGCAAATGCAGCTGAGGGACAGCTCCTTTGGCTCCCTGTCCATGGAATGCCTGCTAATGCCAAAGGCTCTGGAATCAGGTTTGCATGTTGAGCTAAGACTGCTCTGACATGTGCTGGTTTCACCTGATAAGGTTGTGTGCTGGTTTGCAATTCTTCCTCAGTAATCACAAGCCCTACTTTGCTCAATTTGAGGGAAGTTTTCCTGATTTATTGTATCAACTGTGGCAAATGTAAAAGATGATTAATAAGAAATGTGGCTTTTTCTGGTGATGTAAAGCTCATGTTATTTCTCTCTGCTGTCACAAGAAGAACGTGGTGCAGGAATGGGCAGTGCACACTCTGCTTCTACTGCTTTTAGTAGCAATAATACTGAACCCCAGTACTGGGAGGTGCTGGAGCACTGCAGAATTCACCTTTACACTGCTCAGCACCAGCCAGTTCTGCTGGGCTTGTGCCTGGGATGTGGGAAGAGACAGGAATCCTGTCATTCCCAGGGATACAGGGTTGTCACCTGCCCTGTGGGACAATTCTCTGACAGCTGCATCTTCCTCACCCACAGAATGGGAGCAGGGGAGGCCCTGAGATTGGTCACCCCTGAGCCCGGGGATGCTGCTGACCCTGAGCCATAAATTTAGCTGGACTGCAGTAATGGGTGGCACTGGATGGACATCTGTCTTTTCCTTTCCTTTTTTTTTTTTTTTTTTGACATTGTTGTGAAAAATTTGAATTATGCCCATCATGGATGAAACCTTTGCCCAAGAAGTCATTGCTCTGTTTCTGTTTTTTCTTTTCTCATTTTTAGTGGCCTATCTTGTAGTATTCCATATTCTCTTTGTGCTCTTTGTGTGGACATACTGGAAGTCTGTTTTCACTCTCCCAATACAACCAGGCAAAAAGGTAAGAGAGCCAACACCTTTCATTCCTTGCAAAACAAAAGCAGAGATGTCAAGGAGAACTCAAAAACCCTTCAGGAGAGGAGAGTCAGAGGCAAAAGTGTTTTAATTCTTTTCAGCCAAATATTTATTTTGTTGTTCAACAATATTTAATTGGTTGTTCAACAAATTCTACTTTGTTGTTTGGATTAGTTGATTTAATTTTTTTTTTCACATTTTTTTACCTCTCTATGAAATACTAATAAAACACTCACTTTGAGACAACAGAATGGGCTCAATATTTGTGTGGCACTCCAAATAGACACAGCCTTGCTCTGAGACTGATTATAAGAATGCAAATTTATAAATAACAACTAATCCCAGTTTTAAAAAGTTTAAAAATATAAAGGTTCTTGCTCACTAGAGAGGTGCTGAATGTGTTATAAAGGTGAGTAATGGTATTCACCTAAGGCAGCAATAGGAGCAATTCTAATAAGTTGTTTTATGAGCCTTAATTTCACTTTTTCATTTCTTATTGATGTGTCTGTCAGTATTCTGGCTCTCCAGCACTCTCTGGTTGTCTTTGTAACAGCCACGTTTTCCCACTGCTTTAATCTCGGGAGCGGGAGGGAACACGTTCAAACTCAGCTGTGTCTGGGCTGCTCCGTGCTCCCCGTGGTGGCTGAGTGCTGCTCTGGTGCCTCTCCTGCAGTTCCACATGTCCTACGCTGACCAGGAGCGCTACGAGAGCGAGGAGAGGCCCGAGGTGCAGCGGCAGATCCTCGCCGAGATCGCCCGGAAGCTGCCGGTGTACACCAGGACGGGCAGTGGAGGTCTGACTGTTCAGCCTTCTCATGTTTATATTCTTGCATTGGAGTTTCTGCTGCATTGTAACATAAACAAAGTAGATTGTTTTCACATTCCTCTCTGTGAAGGACTTCTGGTTTGACCAGTGGGGTGAGATTAGGTGACACCTCAGAGAGAGGTGTTAACCTCAATCCCCCAGTCACTGGTCAAACTCCAAACCCTATTTAAACCCTAAACCCAAAAGAAACTTTCTCCTTCTTTCTCCTCCTCACAACTAGACAGTGTGAGCGTAGCTTTTTCATGTCTGTCTGGCGACAGAGGTCAGCCCAGCACAGAGCTGCAGATCCACACACACACACACTGCAGCAGCACAGGCTGGCACTCAGGATCCTGCTGACCAACAGCATTCCCAGGCACCCACTGACCCTGCTCTCCTCTGCTCTCAGGGAAAACAAAGCCTTGAACCCTCTAACTCAGTGCAGTGCCAGGTGCTGCCTTTGAGAAGCAAGGTGTTACCCTTTGGATTTACAGTCTAAAAGCTCACATGTGCTGTCTGTATTTAGAGATAACCAAATCTGTCATAATTTTTACTTGAAATGGAGTCTGGCTTAGACATGCAGGACATACTTTTGTGACCAGTTTTCTGGACTGTGTTCAGTGATTAAATGCCTGCTGCACTCCCAGCACAGCTTAAAGAAATTTGTGTTTATATTGGAGGCTCTGACCTGCTCGTTTCTGTCAAGCAAGCCAAAGAGTTTTGAAGTAGAGAACTGGAATAAATAGGGAATTATCAAAATGAAGTGTTGGTAGTCTGAATAAATGTGGATGGAAGTGTGCAGTCATTTTGAGCTGCCTGTATGGGTTGGAGTAGGTTTGGGATAGGAATTAGGAAGGAACTATTCCTGTGAGGGTGGGCAGGCCCTGGCACAGGTGCCCAGATTTGCTGTGGCTGCCCCTGGATCCCTGGAAGTGTCCAAGGCCAGCTTGGACACTGGGGCTTGGAGCAGCCTGGGATGGTGGGAGGTGTCCCTGCCCATGGCAGGAGGTGGAACAGGATGAACTTTACAGTCCCTGCCAACCCAGAGCATTGCATGGTTCTGTGATTTTATGGCGTCCACTGATTGTTGCTCCATCTGCAAGTCTCTATCAGATTGTGACCTGGCAGCAAACACCAGATCACCTGCTCAAGTGATAGAGGAAAGAAAAAGGATAGTTAGGAGATGAGCACAGTATCCACTAACACATTAAAAAAAGAGCACTTTTCCATTGTGTTAATTTGTCTCTAATTGCAGGGATTCGGTTCTGTGACAGATGCCAGCTGATCAAACCTGATCGTTGTCACCACTGCTCTGTCTGTGCCATGTAAGTCACGGGTGGTCCTTCACCCAGGTGCAGTCACCACAAGGTTCTGTGAGTGGGCTGCTCTTTCACGTGTCTTTTTACACAAAATCCTTCCCCAGGGTCTCTGTTCCAGCTGCAGCCAGCAGTGCTCTTGGGCAGAAATCATTTTCATGTCTCTTTATCTACACAAGGACCAAGGGCATTAGTTGGTCTTCAAACGCTAAGAAATGTTCCATTTTAAAATTTTATCTGCCTTAATAAACCTAAGAGACAACATAATTTTGAGTGTCTGTGGTGTAGAAACCTCACAAAAGTAAAAGTTTTGCTGTTGATTTGCAGTTGGTAATGAAGTACCAATTAAAAATCTTCCATTTTTCTTTTTTGTACTTTTGCAGGTGTGTGCTAAAAATGGATCATCACTGTCCATGGTACGTCCTAGATACTGGTTTGTGGTTTTCTGAAAGGAAAGGCTACTTAGATAGATTTCTGTACACCTCTCATGTCTGTATGCCTCTCACATTTTAGGCCATCCATCTCTTTAGTTTGGGAAACTTACAAAATAATTGCAATTAGAAATTGCCTGAAATGAAAGTTTAACAAATCATTCATGTTTGCTCCATAACCCATGTGTAAAAATGCTATTATAGTGATAAAATTTACACCCCAACTGCTAATTCACTCGTTAACTACTATCCAAATTTGAAAGGAACTACAGCTTGGCCTTTCCTTTGGGCTCTCTCAGAATTTCAGCTGTACTTGGGGTGCTTCCAATAACAACATTTGCATGTGGATTGGTTCTGACCTGATGCTGGTCAGAAACAGTCTATGCAGAAAGCTGCATGGATGAATTGAGCTTTACACCTTTCAGAATTGCTGCCACTACATTTCTTAAATTCCTCCTTTTTTTAAAAGAAAAAAAAAAGGAAGATACAAGAATTCAGAAACAACACAAACATTTCCCTACCTGAACCTTCCTGGTGATCAAAATTGTAGAGGATTTTCCAAACCTGGGTTCTGACACAAATATCCATTAGGGGTTTTTGTACATCCTCTTGTTCCTTTCTAGAGTTGTCCTGTGCATGGAGAGTTCTAACCAAGTGTGGGGTGAACTGGGCTCTGTGTAAACAAACAGGCAGGGCTGAGGTGGCTCCTGGTGTTTGCAAAAGAATGAAGTAGCACAGAACTCCCAGCTCTGCTTGCCTTGGCAGACGAGCCCCAGACAGCAGGAACGAGCTCCTGCCTCTGTGACCCATTTACCTGTGGTACCAAGCTTAAAAGAATTCCCAAACTGGGAACTGTGCTTCTCCTTGGCCCGCAGGAGGGGTTGGAGTGGCGAGCAGAGCCATCGGTTCTGTTCCCTTTCGGCCACTAAGGGGAGCCGCTCGTGGCCAAATCCGGCTGTGTCACCCGGGGGTTTCAAACCCCCCCAGACCGGTCGTGCTCTTTGTGTTACAACCAGTGTGTGCTGCACAGATGCTGATTTCAACTTTGCTTTTGTCCTCCAGGGTGAATAACTGCATTGGATTTTCTAACTACAAATTCTTTCTACTGTTCTTAGCCTATTCTTTGTTGTATTGCTTGTATATTGCTGCAACAGTCTTCAAGTATTTCATTAAGTATTGGACAGTAAGTCACGCAATCCGGTTACTTTTTCATCTCCTGTCAGTCTCGTGGGCTGTGGTGACTCTCGGTGCTTTGTTGCTCTCAGGCAGAGGAGGGGCTGCATTTTCCTGGGAGGTGTTTCCTGGGCCCTTTGGGACTGCACCTCCTGTTAAATGTCCCAAATGCACAAGGCAAGAAGCAAGCAGACATGAGGAAGTTCAGACTGGAGATTGCTTTCTGGCAGAGAGGTTCTCTCCTTTCCCTGCCCTTGTGTTTGCATGGGTATCCCTTGGAAAGTTTGGCCTTGATAAGATGTTAGCATTGATTTGTACATTTACTGAAAAGAAAAAAACGGGTCAAAAACCCTTGTTAATTTTCTAATCCCAATAGGCCTCCTTTCTGAATTTAAAAACTGAGTGAATCAAAGGAGGCTTTTATGCAGTTACTGCTGATTGTTTCTATGCAAGCAAGGCCAGCTGACAGCTCCAGTAAGACACTGGCCCTTGGCCTCTATTTCTGTCCCCTCTGCTCAATAACTCTGCTTATTTGTGTTTAAGTACCTTTGCTATGCACTAATTGTTCCCCACACTCAGCACGGCACAGCCCTGAGCCCTGGAGGTCCCCAGAGCCTGATGTGTCACTGCTGGGCTCCTCTGGCACCTCTGGCTCTTCTGCTGGAGAGGGAAAGGAGCCTTTATTCTGCTTGGAAGGTCCCACTTGGCTTTTAAACCTTCCCCATCCATCTGCTCAGTTCTAACACTCCCTGATAGCTGCAGATGTGGAGGGCAGGTTTCTCTGGGCTTACCTTGAGCAAGGTGCAGAATTTTAATGCGTGCACAGGAAACTCAGCAGAACTTAACCAGGGCTTCAAAAGCTCCTGCCTGCTCATTTCCCATGGGCACAGGGTGTTCCTCATGCCCACCTGGGCAGCTGTGCTGGGCTGGCTCTGAGCATATCAGGAGTTAATAACACCCCCCACTCTTTGTGCTGTGCTACAGGAGGGGAAATGAACCACATTCATTTCTTTGTCTCTTTTTGCTTTTTATATAGTAAGGTTGGCTTTTGTCTGTAAAAGTTTAAGAACTCCCAATAGGAGTTTTAGAATTATATTTCTAAGCACAAATAATTTCCATCTTTAATTTGTTCCTATCACTTGTTCTGTGTTGCTTTCCCTTCCAGGGTGAGCTGACCAATGGACGTTCCAAATTTCACATCCTTTTCCTTCTCTTTGTGGCAGTCATGTTCTTTGTAAGCCTCATGTTTCTGTTTGGCTACCACTGCTGGCTGGTCAGCAGGAACAGATCCACCCTAGGTAAGGCTCTTCTGTCTGTTCTTTCTAGTAAGACACAACAAAGGTGCTGTAAGAAGAAAAAAAAGAGAAGAAAAAAGGCATTTGTTCTATTTCTGTACATTCCTGCTGGTTTAGGAGGGGAGGAAGATTTAAGATCTTGGTACAAGCTGCAGAAATTTGTCACTGCAAATGAGCTGCATTTATTAACTGGTGTGACAAAAGCTTTGTTAGGAAAACCAGAGCCTTAAAGTGTAGCAGTCCAATTATAAAAGTGTTCTGCATATGTAAAACTGCATTTGCTGTGAAATGAGTGCAGCTTTTGAGGAATAATGGTTTGTTACTCCTGTGCTGGGGTGCATCCCAACCGGCATGGTGAGCTTGGGAAACACAGTGTCCATCTTTACTGATAAAGGCAAAGAAGTTGGGACTGTAAAACCAAAGAAATTGTCATCTAAAATAGTATGATTTTGCCAAAATTTCTTTGCCTTTTCTCAGATAAATGTTCAACTTTCAAAGCTTTTGGGATAAAGTTTTGTAAGAAAACAGACACTCTCAAGAGTGAGCAAATATTCTGATTTTATCAAGTTGTTTACTTCAAAAGTCATTTCATGGGGCAGTGAAGCTCATCTATCCCAAAACATCAGACCTGTGCAGCAGCTGAGAAGGGAAATCAAACTGTTCCTAAGGCACTCAAGGTTCTTCTCTCCTCTCTTCTCTTAATTTTATGCCTCACCAGAACCCAGAGTTTATTTGCATTTGTTTGTCCCTAGTGCTTGTTCATTATAACATTAATGAATGAGGTGATTTAAATCTGCAGTGCCACTTCTGGAATATGCATTGAAGACCAACCTACTTCATTCTGCAGAGGGTTTTTTTTACCTAGAAACTCTCACCCTCTGACTTTCATAAAGTTCCACAGAAAGATCTTTTAACTCCATTCCCTGGATGAAACAACCCTTTGTGGGTTGCTTTGACTGTTCTCCAGGTTCAGTTGTACAACCAAATTCCTGCCTTCAGTTGGGAAGTCTTTACAGGCTTTGCAAAATGGGAAAAACCATTATTTTGAAACTTTGTAGTGCTGTATCTCTATAACCTGTTAAATCACGTTGTCTTTAGATGGCTACAAGATACACAACCCTGTTTCAGAGTGTTTGCCATTGATTTTCATTTTTTTTCCACTGAAATTGCCTTTGTTTGCAGAGGCTTTCTCAGCTCCAGTGTTTCAAAATGGCCCAGATAAAAATGGATTCAATCTTGGCTTTGTGAAGAATCTCCAGCAAGTGTTTGGGGAAGAAAAAAAGCTCTGGTTGCTGCCTATTGCCTCTAGGTAAGTAACCTTACTAAAAGCTGAAGTGCTAAAAGCTGATATAATTACAGGTTTTCACATTTTTTGTACAGGTTTAGGTCACAGGAAGGTGGGGGTTTTGTGTCTTTCAGTAAGAGTGGAGCCATTTTCTGTTGGGTGTCAGTCAAACACAAGTGAGATTTGTGCCCTGAAGAATCTGTGGGATAAATTGAGAAAATTTATACCTACTAATGGCTTCTTTTTCATAAATGTTTTCCTTAGTTCCCCTGTCACTCCTAACTGCCCACAAGTTAATTTTTTCAGGGTTTTTTTTTCTGTATTCAGATTACTTGATCAAATTAGCCCATTTACCTTCTGCTAAAAAAATTACTTGATTCCAGGCCACAAGTTTCAACTTTTGCACTCCAGAGACCTTGAAAAAAAATGAAGAACCAAGAAGAAAGATAAACATGGTACTTTTCAAAACTTAGAGATGATTTTAAGTAAACATGGAAAATACTGGCAGCAGGAAAAATGTAGAGAAATTGTCACCTTTTAGAGTCACTTGCTGCTTTTGCAGTGTCCCTCTCTGCCTTTCTCCACCCAGCCAGGGGGATGGACATTTCTTCCCAATGAGAACCTTGAGTGAAGCTCGGAACCCTCTCCTGACAAATGAGGAGCAGTGGGAAGAGGATGGGATAGATGAAGAGCCTCAGGGTAAGGAAATTAGTGAGATTAGTTGTCCTGACCCACAGTGGCCAATAGATGAATTAAAAGAGCTAATAAAATAAAAAAAACCTCGGTTGGTGAAGTTCCTGGGCAGCTCTGACTTGATTAATGAGCACAGACTAAAAATAAGCTCTGCTTTGGAAACAGTTTTCTTTTTTTTAGCAACTTTCTACTTGCAAGTGAATGAACTCAGAGGGTGTTTCAAGGGTTAGAGAAACTAAAGTTGCCACAAAGTGAGAGTATTTACATGTAAATGTTGCTGCATGCAGCACAGTTATTTGGGATGTAAAGTGGTGCCTGCAAGAAGGAGAATATTTAGATTTTTTAGAAGTGTATTTATCCTCTGAGAGTGTGTGAAAACAGGCATGCAAACACCTGAGTGCAGGGATACATTTAGAAAGCTGCTTCATCCTTTTTTTACTTTATTACCAGAGTAAATTTACCTGCTGTCCCTGCTTGGTTCTGTTCATTTTGGTACTTACACAAGGTAACACAAATGACTTTTAAAACCAACAAAATTGGCTTTAAAAATAGCAAACTGTGGCTTTCCTGTGAATTTTTAATGATGCTTAAAAATAACTCCTGTAGGAATGAGTCAGAGCTTCTTCCAGTTTTTACAAACTTTAAATCCTCTGAATCAGTAATTAATTCTTCCTGGTGAAAATGGTGACAGTGAGGTGATTTTTGGCTAGATCAGACCCCAGATTATGATTTTTAGTAAAATTTATATATAAAATAACTGACATTTCCAGGCAGTTGAACTGGATGATCACTGTGGGTCCTTTCAACTGAAATAATTCAGATTCTCTCTTACAAAACAGAGGGAAAAAAATACTTAAACCAGTAAAAATGTCTAACCAGAAAGACCTGAAATGTTCCATTAAAACTGCAAGACCTTGATTTGTCTTTGTGGCTTTAAAACTTGTGACTTGGTTATGAAATAAATAAAGCCAATAATAGAGTAATCTCAGTTAAAAACAGCTGCTCAGTTCTCTCTGACAAGTGGTTGTCTATTTTTGTTTGTAATTATCCTTAAAAACACCATCCCATGCTTAGTGAGAAATGTATTCTCAGTGAGAAAAGCAGATTTATTCACCTCTAACTGCTTTGGTTCTCACAGGTTCTGGTGAGGCCTCATCCCTTGCCATAGAAAGGGAGACATAGCAGTGTGAAAACTCAGTGCTGTAAAGCTGGATCAGAAAGGTCAGTGTTTCTTTATTTCCCTCAAAAGCACTGCTCTGCAGGGAGTGGGGAGGTGATGTTCAATAGGTTTGGGCTTTAGCAGAAAAATATTTCTCCAGCTTGCCCAGAAATCCCTTGTTGAAAGGAAATAGAGGCTGTCAGTGGCCTGGGCTGGTGCTGGCCCAGGTGACACCAGAGCCACCAGCTCTCTGTGAAGGGAGGACACCAACCCTGCAGCTCCTCTGGCAAACGTGGCAGGAATGACCTTTGCTCTGACTGGGACAGTGACAAGATGGAAGTTGTGGGATCCATGGGAGGTGTGGGAAGGTGCAGAGTGTTAAACTGGAGCTGAGCACAGCCAGGCTGCAGCTGGGAACACAGGGAAGTGCCTGGTAATGTCACATCACTGTCACTCCTCCAGGCTTTCCCTCCCCCTGGAAAAGGTGGGTCCCACAGCAGCTGGGGCAGGTGCTGCTTCCAGAACATTCCCTGCTCTGCCTCCTCTTCTGACTTGGAGAACAGGGGAGATGCCCCCCACACATCCTGCCCCAGGAGCTGCAGGCAGTGAGGAGACACAGTGTCCTGCTGTCCCAGGGGAATGGAACTGGCTGAGATTGCAGGAGCATCCTCTGCTGTCCCCCAGGCAGGAGGTGGAACTGGCAGCTGGGGTTTGTCCCTCTCAGTTCCAGGGCAGTCAGTAACTGTGCTGTGGCTCCCCTGGCAGACAGGGCTCCTCCACACTGCTATCAGTGTCCTTCTGGCACTTGCAGGAGTCCACCTTGCTCCACTAAGAAAAACCCCAGAGTGTTTTTCAGTCAGCAGTGAGGGCTGCATCCTGCCATCCCACCAGGGCAGGCAAAATCAGCATTTTCCTCTTTGTTCTTCATGGCTGTAAAACGACTCCCAAGGCCCAGATCAGCCCTCAATCCCTCAGAACAGCAGTGCTATGGTTGCACATTTGTATTTCTTTAAATTTCAGCTTCCCTCTCAGGAGCCAACATCCCTTCTCTTGGCAAGGACTTCAGTTTTGAGGGGCAGAGAACAGGTGGATCTTCAAGATGAGAAAACATCCTGAAGTATTGTCTGATGGGAATCTGCATTCTAGAGTGCTTCTCCAGGAACCCTGCTACCCAGATGTCCCAAGGCTTTACAAGTTTAAGTTACAGAATTAACAGAACACTTTTACAGAGTGATTCTGGCCAATCTTCTTTGGCCTGCTCTCTTTATTTTATAAATACTATATATTTTTTATTCAAAATAGGAAAAAATGTTAATGCGAGTGCATTTCCAAAGGCCTTTTCATTTTGCAAATATCAGGGACTCGAGCTCTTGAAATTCTTCCAAGCCATAATATTCTTGGGGGTGGTTATTTATTTTGAGGCTGATTCTCCAACCTTCTCTGACAAGTGGCATTTTCTAATGTGTTTAAATTCTGAGTCAGTTCAGCTCAATGCAAGACAGACCCAGTTAAATCTGGCACTAAATTGGTGGCTGAATGGAAGAGTGTTGAAAGCAAAAGTGCTGAACATGCACATGTACATGTGCAGCTGTGAATGAAAATAAAATATTCACTTTGCCAGTATCAAGATTCAAGAATATTGTGGCCATAGATTTTTTTAAAACTTTTTTTTAGGAGGGTATTGTTGTCTTAGAGTTTGGATTATAATGCTTTTGCATCCTACTTGCAGGCTCCTAAAATGCAAAAGGGAACTTCACATAGTCCAGTTTGCATTAAATCCTGGGGCTAAAATAGCATCTCATTCCTGGATCAGTGTTTGATGGAGATTTGTGTGTTCATGCAGTCAGGAAGGAAGATGTGAATTTGAAACATGCACTGAAAATGTGGCTCCAAATCATGTTTGGAGTTTACACTCCACAGGAGTGGCTTGAACCCCAAAATGCTGAAGACAGAATTGACATATTGAATTTTTTCAGACTTCTTCCCAGCTCAGTGCACTGACTGGCTTCAGGGATTTCTGCACTAAGGTGTGATCAGAGTTGTTTCTGCATTTTGCTGCATTTACAGTCAGAGAGGTGTAGCCCTGTTTTTGTTCTGGGAAATGGAACTGAGACTTGGCTGGCCAGATTATGGACATTTTTCTAGACCTGAGTCCTTTTTTTTATCTGCATGATTCAGCCCAGTCCATCATTCTTGTTTGAATTAGGTGCATGCTGAAAGTATTGGTGTACTGCCTCTAGGATCATTTAGTACCATTTTCTATCCCATTTTTGTGTGTGTTTATCAGCCCACTGGTGTTGGCAGTGACTACAGGGGCAGCTGTGCATGTCAGGAGAAAGGAGCTGATGAGTGAGTTTGGTGATGGAGGCTTTGCCCCAGACTAAACCCCTTTTCCCTCTGTTCCTCTGCTGCTGCTGTCACAGTGAATGTGTTTGTGAGCCAGGAGAGCCTTGCAGAGGTTCCTTCCCTAAGAGAAGGTGTTTAACTCCTGGCTGATCCGTGCCCTGTGGGCAGTTTTGTCCCTCAGCCTGTGCAGTCTGTGTGGAGCAGCAGTGCTGACCCCTCTGCCATGTCTCACTGCTGAATTTGCTTGGGAGGGGCCGAGGTGGGCTGGCCCAGGCTGGTGTGGCTTTGTGTCTCTCCTCAGGGTGGCCCTGAACGCTGAAAATGTTCCTGCTTCAGCCACCTGAGCCCCGTCTGTGGAGTGGCTCTGTCACCAAATGGCTGCTGAGTGCTGGAAGGGTTTTTCCTGTCCATCTAAAGCTGCATTTCTGATGTAAATCTGGTGTTGGACCTTGTGCTGTGTGTGGTGCAAGGTGGCAGCTGAATTAATCCCCTCATTGCTGGCAAAATGTGCTCTGGAGGGGGAGCTTGAGAGGATGATGGCAGCTAAACACAGCCAGAATTTAGCACCTACAGAGGTGCTATTTGTGCCTTTAAAGACTTCAAATTCCTTGTATATAAAACCAGGAAGATTATTTGGTGACTTTCTGTTCCATCCTGTCAACTAAAGTATTTTTCCAAAGCTTGTGTGGATTTACAGGAGTTTTCTGAGCAGGTTCTTGTGCCCCTCCTGGGTTTGGTTCTGGGTACAGCCCTGCCATTATTTGAGTTGTTTCTGTGCCAGGCAGCAGCAGAGCTGTGCAGGAGCTCCCCTGCCTGCTCCTGCTGCTGCACTGCTCATTAGGGAGTACAGAAAATCAGGTTTTGTCTTCTCATACTAAGCCAGATATCTTTATGATGGCACAGGTACCAAGCTCAGATTGAGAAAGGGTTTAAAATGTTTCCAAGTAACTTTTATTCAGTCACTTTTCTTGTAATTAATTATGGTCATTTCTTCCCTCTCCTTCGAAGCAGCTCAGCCTCCCATGGTTGTAACAAACTCTTATCCAGGTAGAAACAATAGAAAGTTTATCACTTCAGAGCCATTTCTCAATATCCCCACATCAGATGCTGGCAAGCTTCATGAAATGTGAAACAAACCCAAAAGTTGTGTGAAATGAGGGAGAACAAAATGGGGAAAACTCACATGTCTTGAGTGAGCAGCTCCATTTTGTTCCCTTCTCCTCACTTAAGGTGATGCCCTTATTTTAGCCCTGGCCTTTGGCCTTTTTATCTGAGTAAATGCACTGGAAAACAGGAGTTCCTCAGGCTGCTGTTGTCACTGCTGCAGGTGACAAAAGAGAGAATATTCAGCCCAGTGTGTGGTAGCTCCTTTTAACCTGAACAGGGCTCTTCAGGGGAAACCCACTGCAGCAGCTCCTTTGTTTTCCATGGCCTGATCCTCATCCAGAGGCTCTCCACCCTGATCATCCCTGACTGCAAGGGCTGTAACACCAAACCTCTCTGCTCCCTGCCCTGCCTGCCCCCTCCATCCCAGCACTCCAGGAGTGGCATTCATCCCACCCAGTCCCATCAACACCAAGGACACTGCAGCTCTGGGAGCTGGCCAGTGATTGCAGTTCATCCTGTGTGTGTCACCCTGCCTGTGCTGGTGTCCCAGGGCCCTGAGCCCTCCCTGTGCCAGGAGCAGCCCAAGTGTTCCCACTGGGATGTCACCAGTGTTCCCTGGCACTCTGGGTGTGTGCTGTGGTGCAGTTCCATTCAGAGAATGTGGAGGATTGTTCAGGTTTGGGTCTCAGCTCTGTGAGTGCAGGTGTTCCACTCCAGCCTGGAGCAGTGTGGGGGCAGCAGGGGAACTGCCTCAAGCCCCTCCAGGGGTGAGGAGGTGGAACCTCTGGTTCCTCTGCACTCACAGAGCTGCTCCTGAGTGATTCCAATTCCATTGTTGGAGCAGGGAACTTTGGCTTAGGAACACAGCAAGTAGGAAAGGTCTTGTTATTTTATAAATTTGTAATCTGCCTGTGCAGTGGATCTGCACTCCAGCTCTCTCAGCTGTGAGCAACTTTTCCAAGTGATGTCACCATGGGAAAGGAGGGAATGCTTGTGTTGGACTTTGCTGTGATGCCTCCATTGTTATCCCTCTACTCCTGAATTCATCCTCTAAAATAAGTGACCACTAACAGCCACCTCCTCACCTCTCCCCCTTCTCTCCCATTTACATTCAGGTACAAAACCCCTCAGAGTACTATATTGATGTTTCTCTGTGTGAAATTGTCTAAGTCCAGTCCTGGGCCAGCGAGTCCTGCCCAAGGAACCAGGACTTGTGCAGCTCTCAGTGCACTGCCAGGTTTCTCTTGCTGAGTTGGAAGGTTTTGGAGTAGGATAATGTTGTTTTCCTTGAAGCAGGGAGCAGTTCTGGATGTGTGAGGAGGCTGTACCCAGTGTGTGGGGGGTGCAGTCACTGGTGAGAATCAGGAAACTTCCAAATCTCACTATGCAATGAATGTTTGCTTCCTGGGACAAACAGGAATGGATTCAGCAAAATCCACACCAGCTGCAGCTCTGTAGTTCTGGATGCTGGTCTGGACTGAAAGCACAACTCGATGCATAAAGTCTGTAATATGATATGAATGTAAAATGTCAAGGGGAAAAAATAAAAAATACTGGTTTTTTCCCCTGAATTTAGCTATGAAGAATGATGTGCTGAGCAGTTACTCTGTGCAGAGTTACTCTGCTGAGCAGTTACTCTGTGCAGTTACTCTGCTGAGCAGTTACTCTGTGCAGAGTTACTCTGCTGAGCAGTTACTCTGTGCAGTTACTCTGCTGAGCAGTTACTCTGTGCAGAGCTGGTGCATTCATGGAAGGGTTTAATTAGCAGGGGAAGGAGCCACTGCTGATCTTGTTTATTAAGCCAGAATGAATTAACTCAAAAGGGTCATGTTTTCATTTCAGTGACTCCTGTGGTACAGATTTCTGAAATGGATCCATAGTACTTGAAAATACCTCAATTTTATTGATATTTTTCCAATTCTATCAGCTTCTGCTTTATTACAGAACAGTTGCAAACCTAAACTCATAGTGAACAGCTGACTGAAGGTGTTTGCATGGCAGAGGGGCTGTTTCCATTTCCAGCCTGCTCTGTCAGCCCCTGCAGTGGCTCTGCCATGGGCTCTGCCTGCCCAGTGCTGCATTCCCTGCCCTGCTCACCAACACTGAGCTCACACCCACTGCTGCAGGGTTTTCCTCCCCTGTCCTTTCTCCATCCCACTTTGAGTCTTCCCTCTTCCTCCTGAACATACTGTTAGATATTTTCAGCTTTGAGCTGCTTGTGCTGGTTTTCTGGCTACTGTGAAGTACTTTGGGTGTCATTTTATGCAGTTGTGCCACATATTTTATTTGTAATTAATCTGTTTGTCAGGTATTGGTTTGTGTTTGCCATCATCAGGCCCAGCTGGCTTTGCTTGGAGCAGGATCCCACTTCCTGCATTCTCTCTTTCCTAAAAGCCTCATTTCTTCATTCTCCAGCTTCCCTTTGGGATGTAAACCTTGTGAAATAAAATGTAAGTTTACATTTCAAATACAAGCCTGTAAGTTGCTCATGCCTGCATGCTCCTTAAAATACTGGGTTTTTTCTGTATGAGGTTTTAAGATTTACAGCAGCATTTGTAAAACTTCAGTGGGTAACAGCCATTGTTTAAAAAAAAGGAAATTATGTTATGGAATGGGGGGAAAAAACCACGACCCCAAAAAAATCCAACAAAAAGAACAAAGGAATCCTCTCTTCTTATTATTCCAGCTGTGCTTGAAAAGAAATGGCTGCTTGCACCCAGTGCTGGTGTCAGACAGCCCTTGGAACATGCAGGTACCTGACCTGACGCCTTCCCTGCTGTTCCAGGACTTCCTGAAGCACTTCCTTGAGTTAAACCTCAGACTGAATCCCACAGAGAGCCTGAGACCCTCTCCTTTGTAACCTGGCTCAGGTGTGTGCAGCCTTCTCAGCACTTCCCTCTGTAAGACAAACAGAAGCTCAAAGGGAAAGTGTTGGGCTGTTATTTCCCCCTCAACCTTTTCTGGAGGATCCAGGAGCCTCCAGGCTGTGTCCCAGAACTCCCTGGGCATCTGCAGTGCTGCTGATGTCATGGACTGCTGCACTGCTGCAGGTGACCTTCCCTGGGACAAGGCTGTGACAGAGCTGGGGTGAGGAGGTGGAACCTCTGGTTCCTCTGCACTCACAGAGCTGCTCCAGAGTGATTCCAATTCCATTGCTGGAGCAGGGAACTTTGGCTTAGGAACACAGGAAGTAGGAAAGCTCTTGTTATTTTATAAATTTATAATCTGCCAGCTCAGATGGCTGCTCCTCACCTGAAAATGCTGTTCATGGTGCACATGAGTCCCTCAAAGATAGAACTGAGCTAAATTTCAGGATCAGAGAATGGCAGAGCCGTGGTGTTGTCAGTGTAGCAGGAGGGTTTAACTTCCAGAAAAGCCAGGAGGGTTTCCTGCACTGGAAAACGGGGCTGGAGCAGAACCCCCACTGCAGGGGCTGCTGTGGGTCAGGGGATCCCTTTGGGATCTGGGGCAGGATCAGCACTGCCCTTCCCATGGAGCTGCCAGAAGCAGAACAGCAGCAATCCCCTGGGCTGGCTGTAACTGCCCCCAGCTGCCTTTAGGAACCCAGCAGGGCCTGGGGCTGGTTCATACACATCCCTCCCCACTCATTCAATGGGAGGTTTATTATTTTCCAAGGAATGTCACACCAGGATTGCTGCCCACCTTTGGGGTGTTGTGTTCAGGAGTTTAATGCTGCTGCTGGCATTGAGACTTTTGATATCCAAATGGGTTTTTACAAAAGTTTTGGATACTCGTTTTTACTGTCGGACCAATGTTCTGACTATGCTGATGCTCTGTGGAGTTTCACTGGCATTTTCCAAGTGTTTGTACAGTTTCTACAGCTGAATATCCTGTATGTTCTGCTTTGTTGTTTTTTATTATGGTTTATACTGCACTGCAGGAAAGGACTGCATTAAAACCATTTTTGGCTAATTCATTAGACTTGTGAGTGGTTATTTCCTGTGCTCGGGCTAAACATTCCCTCTCTGGAAATGTTACACAACTTCAATTAATTGGAATTACTGCTTGGAACAGGGAAGATTGTTTATCTGTGACAAAAAGATCCATTGGTGGGGGCAGCCCAGACCTCAGCACTCACCTGATGAGAGGTAAGGACACTCCTTGAGACAACATTCCCTAACCCTGCAATTGTAGAATATGAATATATTTTAAAATAGTAATGGTTTCTATTGTATTTATGGATTTCCCCAAAGTTACAGTAAGGGGAGGTACTGGCCAGCTGGGTATGGTGTACTTGATGCCAGGGGATTTAAAGAAAAAGGGTTTGGCTGCAGATTGATGTTTAATGTGACCCAAACAATGAGTGCTCTGGGGCTTTGGAAAAGCAGCTGAGCCCTGAGGGCCACACTTGTCTTTTGGCTCTGGTGCTCTGTGAACAGGAGTAGAAATAAAAATCAAAAAGTTCCAGCTTTTTGCTGCAGTTTCCCTGTCATTTAAAGGGTTGGTGAGACTGATCCAGCCACAAGTTTTGTCTCTTAGAAGTCCCAAGTTCTGTATGTGTGGAATTTCCACAGACAGTGCTGCTCCCACCCCCAATTCCCACCCAGTCTGCACCTGTGCTGCAACAGGAATCTGCTTGATTCAGGACCCTGGAGCAAGACAACCAGGGCTGTTTCACTATGTGAGAATGTTTGCAGAGCAAAACTCCAAGAGTTCTATCTTTGGCCACCAGNAGGGCTGTTTCACTATTTGAGAATAATGTTTGCAGAGCAAAACTCCCAAGAGTTCTATCTTTGGCCACCAGGCAAAGACCAAAAATCCGTGTGGCTGCTCAGGAGGACACTGAGATCCAAGTGCACCCTGAGACCTGGAAACACTGGGAGTGTAGCTGGAGTGATGCCAAGTGACCCTAGAAATGAAGGACACTCCCTTGGGGTTTAGTTGGGTTTATTTTGCTCTTGCAGGAGGCCACAGACAGGCTGGAAAAGAATAAATAGGTTAAAGCAGAGTGTGGCAGTTCTAGAGCCCCAACATGGAGATGCTTGACCGTGTAGCTGGAGTGCTTTGTCACTGCACCTGATCCCTGTTCAGGCCAGCACTAACCTCAGTCAGTTGGCCAAAAAGGTTTTTAAACATGCCCTAGACCAACCCAACAGTAATAAAATATAAAAAAACCTCTTGTAATGCCATAGAGTCATATCCAGTTGTTCCAAGACTGTCAGTCTGTCCCAAAGTACTTCTGTCCAAAGTGTGTTGGTGCAACAGGATGCACTTCTGTAGTTAAAATGGTGATTTCTGGGAATTCCTGGATGATGGATTTGGCACCTTGGAAGAGACAGCAAAGGCAATAATGACTACAGTGCTTCAGCCCATGTCAAATTGTGATCAGCAGCATTCCAAAAGGAAGTCAGGCTCTGTGCTTCTGTCTCCTCTTCCTGTTCCTGCCTCAGCTAAGCATCCATGAGGAAAACTGCCTGACTTTAGGGGATTGCTTTTTTTGGGGTTTTCTTTGGAGTTGCCTTTCCCATACACACATACTCCCAATTAAAGTGGTGACAGGCTCTGCAGTTCAGCTGAGTTTTTTGATAGCAATTTCTGCCTTGGCAAATTTTTAATACAACACACAAGATCCTCTTTCCTCCCAGAGAAGCAAATGTTCCTCATTTAGATCCCCTTTAACCTGCAGCCAGGCCAGTTCTGTAGCTCCATTCAGCTCCCACTGCTGTTGTTTTGGTGCTGGACCAACCCCCCCATTCCATGGTGCAGAGCAGCAGCTGGCCTGGCCTGGCTGTGAGCCCTGGGGCTGGCAGTGCTGCAAACTCCTGCTTTGAAACACTCTCCCATTTGCACTTTGCCATCCATCCCCTCCTCGCTGCCCACACCAAACATGGCACTGTTGGCTCAGTTTTACAATTCAACCAAAACTCCCAAACCTGCTCTGAGCAAAGCGATGCTGCCGTGGCAGAGGCACAGCTCTGCCCTGCCTGTCCCCTGTGTGCTGTCACTGTCCCCAGCAGACTCAGCTGTGCTCTCTGTGCCCTTGGCACTCACCGTGAGGGGTGGAGAAGAGGCTGAGCAGGATGATGACGCTGGGTTGGACCCCGTGTTCCACCAGCACTTTGACAGCCTCGATGACCGTGTTCCCAGTGCCTGGAGGGCAAACAGGGGACAGGGTTTAGGGGTTTGCCCTGGTTGATGAACTTGTCCTAAGCTGGCTGAGAATACCTGTGGTACAGCTGGTGTGACTAAATGGTGATTCTGTCCTTTCCCAGTGGAAAGGCATCACCTCTGCATGTGCTCCTTGTAGAAAATGGTGTCTCCTGATGGCAGAACTTGGAGTGGACAAGTAACCTCATCCCAACAAACTCCTTATAATATTAATCTAGAAATGCCACTTAACAGAATAAGCAAATCAGTGTTTGAGTCTTTTCCCATGGCAAAATTCATATAATTAATTTATATCAAGTCTTAATCTCAGGCATTCTCCCCAAAGCAGCCATGCCCAAATGATTTGCTCTGCATTCACACTGGTGCAGCTGAGTAATGTGTGTCCTGGCACAGCCTGATCAATTCTCTCCTCTGCCACCTAAACCAAGCAGAGAAGCCAATCAAAGCCCCTGAGATGTGGAACTCTTCTCTCAGT
>VXBB01008397.1:204176-215644 GCA_013399915.1 Illadopsis cleaveri
GCCCAGAGGGACAGTTCCTAAATGGACAGGCCCAGAGGGACAGTGCCCACAGGGACAGTTCCTAAATGGACAGGCCCAGAGGGACAGTTGCTAAATGGACAGTCCCCGAATGGAAAGTTCCCAAATGGAAAGTTCCCAAAAGGACAGTCAGTCCCAAAGGGACAGTGCCCAGAGGGACAGTGCCCAGAGGGACAGTCAGTCCCAAAGAGACAGGCCCAGAGGGACAGTTCCCAAATGGACAGGCCCAAAGGGACAGTACCCAAAGGGACAGTCCCCAAATGGAAGTCCCAAATGGACAGTGCCCAAAAGGACAATCCCCAAAAGGACAGGCCCAAAGGCACAGTTCCCAGCGGACAGTGCCCAAAAGGACAGTCCCACCCCTGTGCTGGTGAACAGTTCTAAGCATTAAAACTCTTGAAGCTCTTCCCGTTTTCCCCCTGTTTGCAGCAAACTGAGTCTCCTGGGTGTTGCTGAGCCCCTGGGTTTGTTGTTCCCACCCAGCAGGGGCAGGTGGGGTTTGGGGACATCTCGGTGACACAGGGTGGGGCAGAGTGTGAGGCCCCTGGGTTTGACAGCACAGATCCAAAGGTTTGCCCAGCACTGGGCAGTACCAGGGACTCTGCCCCCACGGAGCGTGGCTGGGGTGGGGCCCTGGCTCTGGGCACAAGGGGGAAACTGGGGAGGGCACCTGGCCCCTCACAGGGAGCAGCTGCCAGGGGAGAGCCACAGGAGATCTGTTCCAGCCATTTGTCTCCTTAAAGGTTAATGAGGGATATTCCTGGACATTCTGTTATCAAGGACACTTAAGAAATAATTTGGGTAAACCTGTTGTTGCACATCTTTGAAAGGAAGTTGCTTACAGGTTTCCAAAGCATTTACTGTGTGCTCCTCCAGCAGCACCTACCACTCCTCATGATGCTGACCCCGCAGTTTCCCTTTTCGAACCGCACTCCTTCATACTTGTGTCCTGTGAGGAAAGAAACCAGGGCTCAGTGCCAGTGGCTGCTCCCTTGTGCCCTCTCTGAACACAGAGGAGATGGTCCTGGATCTGTCACTGATGGTAACAGATGTGACACTGGTGCCTGGGAACACTCTGCCTAGAGCAGAGGCTAGACAGAGTTAAAGGAATAAAGCAGGGATTTATTAAAAAGGCCTTCAAAGGATCCACCTTGGGCAGTACAAGAGCCTGGCCGAGGCTCCACCCAAGATGGACCAGGGGTCACAAGTTTTCACACTTTTGTAAGTTTTGGTCCATTTACATGCTGGGGTTAATTGTCCAATTGCAGCTTCAGGTAATGAAGTCCCATCCTCCCAGTTTGCTCTCCTCAATTCACTGTTGTTTGCACTTTTTGGGCCTGAAGCTGCAGTGGTGTCCTTGGGGCTGGAAAAGGATTGTTTTGTCTGACTGAGCTGTGAGGAGAACTTGCTAACACTTCATATGGAGTTCAGAGTTATACACTAATGCAGTGCAGAATCTGGAAAATAGGAAAGCTAAAACTTAAAGCATCAACACCAGTGCTCAAGAGGTGAAGCAGCTGCTGTTTGACACACAAAGGAGCACAGGTAAGGGATGCTGCCTCCTGGGTGGGTGCCTGAACTCTGGTTCCACAGCTGAGGGTTTGCAGTGCATCATTTCTCTAAGTGCAAGTAAAGCCACACCAATGCTTCAGTGCAGAGTGGGAGTGTCACCCTGCAGGAGTGCAAGGGGAGCTCTCAGGGGGAGCAGACTCAGCTGGTGCACATCTCACAGCTGTGCTGGGCTCACACCACGGAGCTGAGCAGTTACCCCACCCTGCTGATGCACTGAGTGCTGCACACCCCAGGATCTGTAACCTACAGATCTTTACAGCTGACAGGAGGAACCACAACTCCTGCAGTGGTTTTCTCTGGTGCCAACACAGCCACTTCTCATTTCCTGCTCATCCTCACTCCCAGCTGGCCCCAGCTGCAGGGCCAGATTTAGGCTGGCAAGGCAGAGCTGCTTGTGCCAAGTATCTTTTTCTTAATGGCCGTGTGAAATATCATCAGTTTTAATTCAAGGCTGTGGTGTGGGCAGCTGAACTGATCTTGCACATACACTGGTACATTTTCATCATGGTTTTGCAAGACCAATTTAATCCTTAGTGAAATGGCAGTGTTGAGTGTTTTGCTCAGTTGTGTTGTTATGTGCCTTGTAGCTTTTTAAACCAGCAGGGACACTCACTCTGTGCTCTGGGCTCCCCAGGGAAGTGCTTGTGGCACCAAGTCTGTCAGAGTTCAAAGACCATCTGGATGTTGCAGAGTTCAGTTTTAAGCAGTTCCCTGAGGAGCAGGGAGTTTGACTCAATGATCCCCTGAGTCCCTTTCACCTCAGGATATTCTGTAACTCTTGTAATAATTCATGTATTTTGATACCAATTCCACCTCCAGGGGTGATTTCCCACGTACCTGTTGGAGTGGTCACTGTACATTCTGTGTAGGGCAGTTGATTCAGTCCCTCTTCAACCACAAGTCTGATCTGTAGAACCAAAGAGATGGGGCAGCTCAAAGGGATTGTTATCTCTGGAGATAAGGCACTACATGGCAGCAGTAGTTACAAGGACTGGGTGAGCCCAAAGGGTCTGAAAGGGTCTCTTTAACAGCAATTAGGGACTGAATTTAGAGACCTTTTGGGGATAAGACCCATGTTTTGGCCACAAATCAAACAAAGGCATTGCAAAACAAAATTGGGAGAAGAGAGGGGCTCATAAACAATCATAAAACTGACTTTATTTACATCTGGCAGGGCAGAGGCTTCACAGACAAATTATTCTCCACAGATGAGTGAGGCACCAATGCAACTTCATTTGCTGACAGGAAATCCTGATGAGGGAAAAGGGAAGCTCCCCTCAGCCAGGCTCTATTTTCATATCCCTGTTCTAGGACTAAACTGCAGCTGGGCTGCCAGAACAGCCCCAGAAGCTGCAGCAATGCACACACACCAGTGCCCAAAGACAAGTCAGCAGGTCTAGGAATCTCTTTATCCCCTTCATCTCCCAGCCCCTGCCAGCTCTGCTTTCCCTGTGCTCTGCCAGTCCTGCACTTTTGGATGGTGCAGGTAGAGGGGCAGCTTGTGACCCCCCCAGCCCTCCCCTGGTGCTGCCCTGCCAAATACAAGGTCCAAAGCACATCCCTCTGCACCAGAATGATTGTCCTGAAGGATGCTCTGGGTATTAAAGATGGGAGAATTCTCTCTGTTCATGAGCCAAAGATTCACAGGCCAGAACTGCTCAAGGAAAGCCACAGCCAAGCAAGAGCTTTAACTAAAAATCACTGATCATTCAAAATTCACTGTGGGATTGCAGAAGTGAGGCAATGCTCCTGGGATGGAGCAGGTGTACTGCTCACCTCAAGCAGTTCTTATTCCAGAAACAGGGCAGCCTGGAAGGTGTTTTCTGTCTCTCCATTCTGCCCCAGTTCCTCTGCTAGCAAGAGCCTCTGCTAGAAATGGTCCCTTACATTTATAATCTCTTGTTCAAGGTATTTTTAGTCATTTTAGTCCAACTTTTTCTTCCTAGAGCTGTGTTTGTGGCAGCCATACTCAGAGGTTGTGGTCAGTTTCTGGGACATTTGTACCCATTTTTATTTTATGTTTTTGAACTTAACTCACAAAAAAAAAAGCCAACCCATTTGCTAGGTTTGGAAGAAAAGTTTTTTTCATCTTGCTGTAGTGCTGATATTGCTCCACATAATCTGCCAAAAGTTTAGAGTAATCCAGTGAAGGTCTTATGGTCAAATAATCTCTGTGATCTCCCTACACTTATCAGTGTTTTACACAGAGGCTGGAAGGATTCTTTGTAAACTTGTCAGTGTTGATAAAACACTTATTTTTGCACTGGGCTTTCTGCCACCTCCACACTCAGGGATTAATTTCCTCCTCTTTTCTCTCATGCCCCAAGAACCAGCTGCTCCTCTCCCAGAGGTGGTTGCCTTAGAAGATAAAACTGATATTATTACAGCCCCACATGAAACAGGAAGCAAAGCTTTGGTCCCAAGGCAGAAGAGTCTGACCAGAAAATCCTCTAAGCCATTATGTGTGGCTTTTCTTGGAAGCTCAAGAGGAGGCAGAACACCCTCTGTATCTGTACAGCTCTTTGCAGCTCAGCATTTCAAACCACTTCTGAATGTTCACCCCCTGAAAGAGGCAGGAGGGCAGAAAGGTGAAGTGACCTGGTCAGTGCTACACAGGGAGCTGCTGGTAGGGCTGAGAAATGAATTCAGGCCTCCAGTAACCCCCCAAAAATGTGCTTTGTGCTGCAAAGCACCAGCAGTGTGACAGCAGTTCAGTGCCTCCAGTGTATGGGTGCTGGGATCAGGGTGCTGCTCCTGCCCTGAGAGGAGCTCTGTGCCCTTCCCAGCACTGCCCTGAGCTCCAGCTGTCCCCAGCTCCACCACCAGGACTATCTCCCATGCCAGAGGCTGCTCTCTCAGCTGCTTCTCCTCCTTCACAAACACCACACAGGTTTGTCTTGCTCCTTCCTCCTCATGACTTTAACCTCACTCCTCTCAGCTTCAGGATCAGAGCCCTGGCAGTGGCTTTCACACACTCCCTGCCAACCTCCACTGCCAATTAACTCCTTTTGCTCACAATTATCTTCAAACATTTCCTTTATCATCTCCTCATGTGTGAAACAAACTGCCAGACAAAAAAACTGCACCATCACCTTTAGAATCCCTCCTTAAGACCTGTCCCTNCTCCACTGCCAATTAACTCCTTTTGCTCACAATTATCTTCAAACATTTCCTTTATCATCTCCTCATGTGTGAAACAAACTGCCAGACAAAAAAACTGCACCACCAGAAATCCATCACCTTTAAAATCCCTCCTTAAGACCTGTCCCTCTGGTGACCTCAGGAGACACTGCCCCAAGCTCAACTTCATTCTCATTTTCTCACTGCAACAAGGTGTATTTTCTTCCCCTGTAATCCCACACTTTTCTTCATGTACTGCCTCTTGCCATTAAACTCTGCTTGCTCTCTGGGTGGAAAACATGGCAAGTCATAACTGTTTGCACCTTGCCAAGTTTAGTAGAGACCATATCCCACATGAAATTATAAATGTTCTTTGTCACACCTAGGAAAAATATTCGGAAAATGAGAGATCACATATTCTTTTGTGCAAAATTCCTCCTACAAAATGGAAAACAGAGCAGCAGGTTCTGGCAAAGAGCTGCAGGACCAGCACACAGAGACTCCCTGGTTGTGCTGGCCAGCCCTGAGAGGACACTGGTGCAAGGACCTGAACTCACTGCCTGCATCTTCAGCTTCCAGCAATGAGAGGGGGAAAAATCAGTGTTTGCCTCAGCACAGGGCAGGACCCCCAAGAAAGGTGAGAAGGTACATGGAAAAAGGTTCATCCTTCCCACTTATTACTGACAATAAGGTGCTGGAATGCAGGAAACATCCTCAAGGAGGAGAAAGTAGAAAGTCATGAAGATAAAAAGCACTGCAGTCACAATCTCAGGTCGTGCTCATATCTAAACCTGAGCAAGCCTGGATTAAGATTTGGCCCATCACAGGAAAGCTGCCTGCTGTGGCTGTAACTGTGAATGGTCTCTGGACTGTGCTGAAAGGGGAAAAACACTTCCCTCTGTTAATGAGAGTGCATCTGCAAAAAGCAAACACCCTTGTGGACACAAGCAGGTGTGTGTGTGGTAGCAAGTGCTGGGGTTTTCTTTAAGCTTATAATTTAAATGAGATAAAGGCTGCACTCCCTACAGTCTTTGTTCTGCCTTACTAAAAAATGTGAAAACTTCAACTGCTTTGTGCCTGCCAGTAACCACCATATGGCTAAAGACAAATTCTCCATGTGGGTGCACCCAGAGCTACTAATCTAACACAAAGCAAGTGCCAGGAGGCACTTCTGCATGCAAGCAATTGGTAACATCCAGGCTGTAAGAAATTGCACTGCTCTGTTCACCAGATCAAAAGTGCTGCTTCAAAATAAAACTCAATTATCTGCAACCTCTGTGCATCTGTTTTTGAACAGAATTCTCTTATTACTACAGGCCTCTGTCCTCAAGTGGCTGTGTCTGGTAACACCATGGTTTCTGGAACCCACTGAGATGAAACAGTGAACAGAAGTCCCTGTACAGAAAGTTGCTGTCACACAGCAATTTCCTTTGGGTACAAAAATTACTGTCACACCACCATTCTTCTGTTCTGAAAGACCCATTTTATGGAAAAGTTGCAAAGTACAATAAATATCAACAAGAAATTTTTCACCTACCAGACGATCAGCAGAAAATACAAAGTCTCCTCTACTGGATTTCCTGAAAAAGATAATAATTTACATTTTAAACTGGGGAATAACTTTAAGGACATTGCTTAAATACACTATTAAATGCTATATTCCAAGGCAGTTCAGAGAAAAGTCTCCCATTATATACTAAATTTCTCCCAGAGGTTCTGCACCGTGGGTTTCCTGGTTGCTGGCAGAGCACTGGGGTTTGGCTCTTGCTGCTGCTCTGTCCTAGTAGCAATTAAACACAAGAGGATGATGTTCTGTAGGTTTCCCATGGTACTGCTGTTCCAGCTCAGTTCCAAAACACCTCCTGAGCTCAGATATTCCTGCAGCTCTGAGCAAGTGAGCTTTGCTTGCTTGTCCTCCAGTCAGTCAGAAATTGTGGGACAATGATCATGCAGATCCTTAACCCAGGGCTGACAACACACCTGATAAGCAGGAGCTCCATCCCACCTTATCTGGAACTCACTGATGTGATACACTGAGTGGGCATTAATGAGCATTCCCATGAAAACACCTCTCTGCCTCTCATTAGTCTGGGTACAAGCTGTTGCTCATGTGCCTGTGTGGTTTTTGGCTCCTTCAGGAGGCAAAATGAAAGGTTAAAACCTGAATTTTAGAAGCAGCTTAAACACCTTGCTTCCTATGCCAAGAGCAACTCTCACTACACCAGAATGACACATTTCCAATCAAGGAGCCAACATTCACAGGACAGTAGCCTTGAAAACCCTCAGACATTCAGCACCAACACAGTAAGAGATACTTTTAAATGAAATGTTCTATTAATCCCTCTCATGTTTTCAAACCCTGATACTCTGCACGTCTCCTTAAATACCAGTTTGTATTTAATCCCCAAGATCCTGAGACACCTCATGCTTACATGAATGAAAGTCAAAAGGTTTACCTGCTGTTTGCCTGGGAACCAGTCACTTATTCCTCACTTTAAAAAAGGGATTTTAAAAGAGCATTAACATAATCTAGTTTCTTTCCTTGTGCTAATAACACACAGTTAAAATACTGTTTGCTTTTATTTTTTCCTTCTTTCTGGTAATGACAGGATATTCCTAACTTTCTGCTATTTTGACATTAACTAGACAGGCAATGCTCAAAAATACCCCAAAACTGCAAAAAAAAAAAAAAAAAAACAAACCCAACCCCAAATCCAGACAATTATATGATCTGATTCTATTGAGGTTATTGAAGTTTCATATTTCTCTCTGTGGTGTAGATAAGGATTTTTAAAAGAGGGAAGTAGCTAAGTGGCATATCTCATTTCTTCCAGACTGGCATTTCAGAAAATTTAGCTGAATTTCACAAATAGGTGTAAGACAGCAATGTCCAGAGCACAGTTTTGACTGCCAAGTGATAACATGTTTAGAATGAATGCTCTGATTTATTAATGCAGATTATGAGGCTTTGAACCAACTCCTCTGTCCTTGCAGAGACCCACATGTTCTTCTGCACAGTTCACTGAACACCCTTCATTGGTCACACCTGGTTTTTGAGACGGGGAAGGCAACAGAAGACCACAGTGCAATACAAACAACAGTAACACAGAAAATGTCAGACCTCGTGTACAGGGGCAGCTGGAAAGCTGTGACCACATCTCAAACCCCACATCCTGTCAGAATTGCCAGGGGGCAGAAAAAAAAAGAGCTCATGTGAAAACACTGTAACTGTTCTCCTTAAATACCAGATTGAAATACAGAGAGTAACGATTCATGTCACACTAGAAACTGTTTCAGCTGCTTCATCAAGTAACAAGACAACATCTAAAAATATGAGGCATTAAAACCTAACTTGCAGCAGGAACATTGTGTTACACAATATAAATGAGTTTCACTTCGTTTCTGAAGGCAGGGGACTGTGGCTGATGTCACAGTGTCTGTCTTAGGAGGTGAGAAGAAATGGGTTTTTTGGGACTGTGTTGTAATATAAAGTAGCTGCAGGGTTTCTTCCTGCTTTAGCACTTGGTACTAGTGATAAACACTGTCAGGTCTGCAGGTACTGGGGCTTCAGTAATTCCTGATTCTCTCATTACCTCACAGACCCTGTTGAGAGACACTCAGGGTAAGGCCCAGGCTGGAAAAAAGCCACTTCCCAACACAGGATTTGTAAAGGGTTTTTAAGAAAACTGAAGGCACTGGATGAGCTGTTTGCATTCAGGGAGATGATGCAGCTGGGAACAGGTCCATGTTCTACCTGCAGCACTTCAGTACTTAATGGACTGCAGTTGTTAATTGTCCCCATGCCGGGGCTGGGATGCAGGGGGATCCCACCCGTCCTGCCTGCAGCAGTTGTCCTTGGCCAGCACAGGTGAGTTACACACTCCTGAATCCCCCTGCTCTGTGCAGCAGCCAGGACTGCACACCCAACCACTCTGCCATCTGCATTTCTATGTTCTCACTCTGTTCCATGGGGAATAAAAAGCTTTAGCACAATACCACAGAATGATCTCACCCAACAGACACAAGAACCTTAAAGTATCTGGATTTAAATCGTATCTCTGGTTCAACCATGAGTTAAAATGACACTGCCAACCTGAGCTAATGAATTTGCTTCTATATAAACCCATCACTGCACTACTTATTTCAGCTTCCAGATCCCTGGTTCACCTTTGTGAGGCAAGAAATTACCTTGAGATCATTCCCTCCTTGTAAAGAGACAGAACTGTTCTAGCATGTTCAGTACTTCAGTGCATCAGCTCACATCCCATTAGAGCACTTGAGGTTCATATCCCAGTCAGTACAAAAGGCACCTGCCCCCATTAAGCATTTGCTGAGCAGAAAAGTGACAAGCCTGAGGGAAAATGAGGAAACCCAGGTACAGTTAAGTTGATCTATTCATCTCCTCCACTCTGGCACACAAACAAAGTTCTTGTTAATTTTAAGGAAGCAAAAGTGTCATCTTAGTCTACCAGAAGGACATCCCTGAGCCAGCCAGCCACCTCCCATTCCCATGGGACACCATGACCAGCCACATGAAGGTGGGTTTTTCTTTACAGTAACACCAATTAAAAGGCCATGATTTCTTTCTCTGAATCATCTCAGGAGAAACGAAAGAGCTTTCCACTTCTCTGAGCAGCTCATGCTATGGACAAAACAGAGTCCCCAAAGTCTTTTGCATCTGGCCTGATCATTCTTTGCTCCATGTAAGCATGCCTGACTCTACCTTGCAATTCACTGGGATTATCAGAGCATTTACCTCTTCCTCACTTACAGTAATAATCCCAGTTTGACTGGGATTTTTCCCTACTTTTGTTCCATTTCTCACTCCCCAGGAGTCTGCCTTTTAATGTCTGCCATTTTCAGGTACTGCTGTACTTGGAACATCCATCCTCTGCAGCATTAGGGAATCTAAATATTCTCCTTGAGTTAAGGTGTCACCTGTTCTTTTTTAATCCAGAAAGAAGTGACAGGGCTCTGATTGCCTGTAGATGACAGCTTCTCCCTCTTTCCAAGCACTGTATGTGAACATACCCCTCTATCAGCTTAAACTGGATTTTTTGACCAGTGGCTGCTCTGAGCCACATTGCTGCCAGTTCACAAACACGGTTCTGGGGAGGAGGAGTTTCTTTTAGCACCTGGTTTGAATGCTACAGTAGCTACAGAGTTGTCTTAGGGCAGACTGCAGCTGCCCAGGGAAAGGTTAATAAACAGTGCCTAAAAAATCCTCTTCTCCCTTCAGCATCCTTCTGAATGACAGGCACTAAAATAGGCCAGTCTGAGGTCTCCTAATGAGATGCAGCTGAACTCCTGGGACAGAATACAAAAATGTTTCCTTACTATCCTTACCTACAAAGCCAACCTTTCTGAGCAGGCTGCTGCCTGATTTTCCTCACTGCTCAGGAAGGGAGCTTGGAAGTGACAGTTCCATCCCCACGTCCAGGGCAACATCACACTCAGAATAAAGTACAGTCTGCAATTGCTGCAGCTGCTCTGAGTAATTCACTGTTTGCAAGCCCTATTCTAGACTTCCTCTTACCAAAGTCTTGTGCAATGAAGCTGATGGAACTCTAAAAAACGCCCTTCAAGTTTAAATCGCAGCTGCTGCTTTCTAGATAAGCTCACTGCAACCAGAAACCTCTTAAATGTATTTGAAAGAGGTCAAAGTGTAGAACAAAATAAGAATAATAAAACCCCTGAGCAAAGTAATTACATTGCTAGTATTTGTCTAGACATCAAAACTATATGGTTTTCACTCACCTCAAAACCTTTCACAGTTTCACCAAGTCTAGTTTGGATTCCCTCTCTGCTTAGCCCACTCCCAACTTCCTTTTGTGCTCCACAGAGAAGCTGCCAGGTGGGTGTTCTCACCTGCAGACATCTTCTGTGTGGTCTTGCCCTCCTTACATCAAGGCTGCACTGCCTCTGGTGCTCCTGCTGCCAGGTTTTGTTTTTCCCATAATGCTCTGAAAATTAAGGAAAATCCTCCACAAACTAGTTTAAGGTAAGGAGGCTCAGCTAATTTAATAAAATTAATGCAGGTATTGTCTTTGAGAAAGGGTGATCAGTTTTGTATTAAAAAATTAATTACTGATAGCTACAAAGATAAGCCTCAAGTGCCAGAAAATAGCAAAACATGGACTATGCAGATGGATAGACATGAAACACAGCAAGAACAGTGTCTCTACAATGACTGATTGCAGATGTCAGAAAGCCACTGTGCCACAGGAAGACAGAGGTTTATTCAGAACCTGATCACTCTACTGATAGGCCTGATTTCACATCTCTTTGCTGGTGGTTCTTGCAAACCAGCAGATTTTAATAAATAGATGGATGCTACTGAAGTTTGTCTTATGTTGCATGCTATATTTAATACCTTCCACTGTCACCTTCCCAGTGCTGAACAAGCATAACTACAAACGTGGCCAGTGGGAGAGACGTGTCCAACACCTGAGCTGCCTTTTGGAACATGGTGCTCACAGCTGTCTCCAGTTAGAGCCTGGGAAGGGCTCCCCGCCCCATCGTGCCTGTAGGATACGATCTCCAGAGAGCGGTAACGAGCCCCAGCTGCTGCCCGCCCGCCCGCGGGGCCACAGGGTACAGCCTCCTTTCTCCAGGGCTTTACAAACTGTACAGCACGCTCCCCGTGCTGATGATGTGGCACACAAGCTCCGCGCCGCCCACAGGGCGGAGGTGAGCAAAAACCCACATCAGGGACCGTGCAAGTCTGTGAGGGGTTTACAGACCCGCCAAGTCGCTAT
>VXBB01008399.1:0-54489 GCA_013399915.1 Illadopsis cleaveri
TTTTTTGTGAAAGATTCAAGTTCAAAGCGTAATTATAATGTTTAGAATAATAGACATTTTCTCCTAATTAACCCAGTTAACCAATGATAGATATACTAGAAAATCCATCCAATTGAGCATAAAAATCTCACAGATGTGCTGCTGCAGATACAGAGTTAAAAACATGTAAAGGCTTTCGATGAACACCTTTTAAGTATTTTGAAATCCTTCATGACAAATGACTGTATATTCTGTGCATTATATCATCATGTTGGTGCTAATGGGTGATATTCCAGACCCCAGCTTCCTTAAGGGAAATTGCTTTGGGATGATTCAAAATAAACAAATACATGCAAAATGTTATTCATAGTAGTAGTGAATGTTACCTCATAGCAGCAGCAAATGTTACCTCACAGTGGCACAGAAGGACACATCAGAACCAAGATTCTTATGTGTTATGCATCCACAGACATCCTTAGGCATATACAGCATGCCTAAAGTTGTATATGTACTGTTTAATTAAACCATTTTTTCTTCAGGTTAAATTTGTGCAGTTTCTGGGGCAATCTAATGTGTGACTGTCTAATAATGTGTGTCTAATAACTGTCTCCATAAGTTATTTGCCCACATTGTGCTTTAATTAAAAGTAAGCTCTGATTGCCTTGTAATATACAGAGGGCTGCAGCTTGACTTCACTCAGTAGATTGGCAGAAACTTTAATCTTCCAGTCTACTCAGAGGTAAACAGGATTATTGCTAGCATATGCCATGAAATATATTTTTTTTTTCCCCTAGGGGTGAGTGGATGAGTTTAGAGGCCAGAGATTTAAGCTTTTTTCAACTCATGCTAGAAGAAAGGAAGCAAGTTGAAATTTCTCAAAACTCACCTTTTTAATTATTTTTCCACTGAAGAGCATAGACTTCATATGCTTTACTCTCACCCTGTACTTGGATACAATAGGGAGGTTGTGAGGTGAGAAGAATAGCATTTAATTCCAGTTTCAGTCAAATGAACACAGTGGGAAGTGGTTTTCTCCTTTTTCTACTTTCTAAACTGCTTGGTAGTGGCCAAGGGCATTCGTACAGCCCAAGGACAAGATGAGAAAACCCAACACCCCACTAGAGAGTTGCTGAATTGCCTCACATGGAGAACTCATTTCAGGGGAATGATTCAGCCTGGCACTTGAGCACGTAGTTTTGCAGCAGCTTCAGGCAGAAGTGTAATTTAATGCTCTGGTCTGAGCAGTCTCTTGCAGAACTTGCATGTGGTAGTTTCCAGCTTGCCCTTGGCCCCTGCATTGAGTTGGATTGTCCTTCCGAGCTGCTTCAGGGGATGGACACAGAGAGCCAAGAAGTCCAAAGTGGAATGAACATCTCTGCACTGCCTGAAAGGACAGCTGTCTTGAATGCCAGTGGTAGATATGCTAGAGGGAAAAAAGCCTTGATGACTCAGCAAATCACAGAATCACAGAATGGTTTGGGTTGGAAGGGACCTTAAAGATCTCCTAGTTCCAACCCACCTGCCATAGGCAGGGACACCTCCCACTAGACCAGGTTGCTTAAAGCCCCATCCAACCTGACTTTGCACACTTTCCAGGGTGGGGAATCCACAATTTCTCTTGGCAACTTGTTCCAATTCCTCACCACCTTACAGTAAAGAATTTCTATCTAATTAATAGTATCTAATCTAAAGTCTAAAGCCATTCCCCCTTGTCCTATGAGTATATGCCCTTGTAAAAAGTCTCTTACCATCTTTCCTGTAGGCTTTCTTCCAGTACTGGAAGGCAGTAATTAGGTCACCCCAAAGTCTTTTCTTCTCCAGGTTCAACAATCCAAATCTCAACCTTCCTTCATAGGAGAGGTGCTCCATCCCTCTAATCATCTTTCTGCTCATCTTCCCACTGATGAACAGAGAATCTCGGGTTTCAAACCCAGCTGAGTCCTACCTGCATAAGGTTCGTTTTGTTCTGAGACTGCAGATTTTCCCATGCTCCTATGTCTATGGATCCAAGGGTAGAAATGAGCTTCTGCTTTCTTCTCTTAACTTTCCAGGCTTAACCTGGCAGCCAGGTACTCCCACACTACCCTGTGCCCCTGTACTACCATTTGTGTTCACTCTCTTGGAATCTCTCTCAATCAGTCTTTTTTTTTCTTGCTTATAAGTCTTTCCAATTCACCACATCTTTTTTGGAAAAAAATTGCTGCTTTTTTCATGAACCTACATCATCTTCACCTGCTTGTACTGATGACTAAAAAGATGTTCTATTTTCCCATTAAAAGGAACACTGTGGGGAGAAAAAAAAAACAAACCAACTTCTAGTGTTGCTTACCATGCTATAGCCTCATATTGCTGATAGCCACTGAACAAGAAAAATCATACTTCAAGCAATGTAGAGCTTGTCTTTTCTATATCTGCAGGCTTGAAAAAAATGTATTTAATAAGCCTACATGCCAGATAAGAGCAGATAATTTTGCTTCCCTTTAATTCTCAATTGGGGCCAATTTAATCAGGCTTTGTGCTGTTTACTTTCATTGACTTTTTCTCTCCATCAGACACCTTGACTGTTTACTAATGGTAGTGCTTACCCATCATTTATCATCACATAGAGCTGTAACCTTTTGGAAAGCAGTAGGCAGCATCACTTTGCCAGTTTTCGGAATGTGGACAGAATCAGTAACAGATCAAACTGTCATTGAAGTCTCCTGAAGAAGAGGCAAACTGGGCTGTCTAGGAGAGGCCACTACATAATTTGTGAACTACCTGAACTTCACCTGAGATTGTCCTGAATTTCTCCTTGGCTTTCTCCAAAAGGTAAAAATGTAACTGTTTCTGAACACTGGGAGGGAGTCTTTGACACGCACTTTGACACATGAAGATGCCTTGTGTGTCTCTTAGCAGATGGGGAAGATATACTCACTTCCACTCATTCACTATTGAGTATCAAGATTTAAAAACAGGACACTTTATTCATTTTGGGTAGTTCAAAAAAATGATATCTGAATCCTGTTTATTCAGAAGGACAACCAATAAGGCTCTCCTTGGGTATTCTGGGGCAATGCCTCAGCAGCAGTTATTCCATTCTGAGGCTATTTTGCAACAAGCCCTTTTCAATTATTAAGGTTCATTCTATCACATTTGTGCACATGCAACTCATAATCTACAAATTATCCACATGCCACCAACTGCATGTTTTGACTAAGGCATTGGGGTATCTCACTGGATAGTGAAATTGTTCCATAAACACACTTCATATAGAAATATGGACTTTACAGTGCAAACAGCAATAGTACTTACAGGAAAATGAATCTAATTTCTTCCTTCTAGTTATGCAGAAGTCCAGAAATATAGAAGTCACTGACATGATTTCAGTGAGTTTGGGTGCCTATTTATCATAAATTCTGTGGTCAGGAGAGATTCTCTCTGGGATCAGAGAAACCACACATGGGCAAGATCTGAAATACAGGAAATTTCCTCTGAGCATCAGGAAACACTTTTTCACTGTGAGGCCTGATGAGCACTGGCACAGGTTGCCCAAGAAGGTGGTGGATTCCTCATCCTTGAGATCTTCAAAAGCCTTCTGGACATGGTTCTGGGCAACTAGTTCTAGGTGGCCCTGCTTGAGGAGCAGGGGTTGGACCAGGTTACCTCCATAGACACCTTCCGACTCTGTGACTCTGTGATTCAGATACCACCTACAGGAGCTGAGGCATCAGAATTTGGCCCTCAGCTGCTTTTATGCAGGGGAAAATCAACCCGTCTCTTAAAACGTCCTGCTAAAAGGTACTCATAATGTAATACATGGAAAGTGAAATAGGGTTGAAATAAGCAATTTTGTCAACAACATTTAGAATGTAACATTTTGAACTCTTAATACAATTTCCTTGGCTCTGTGGAAATACCTGGTTTGACTGAAATGATTATTCTTCAGAGATAATGGAATCTTTTATTTCAGTCACCATTTGAATAATACATCAGGATTTTTTTTTTTAATCTGGTAAAAAGAAAAAGCTATTGCATTTTTCTTTTTAGGAACAATCTGGTACTTCTATCTTCAAAGCTGTTATTTACATATCAACAGCTTTGTTCATTTCCTCTGTTCTTTGGCCAAGTGTGAGATTACAATGAAAGCCAGAGAAGGGGTGGCAACTCCACCGAGTCAGATCAAAAGAGGCAAAAATGAGTAAATAGGACTATTAGGAAGAATAAGCAATAAGGGCAAAAAATAGCAAAATTGCATGGGTTTTGTATGTTATTTAATTTATTTTCACATTTCTTTGCTAATTGTAAAATCTTGTCAGAAGTCCGAAAATATTTTTTCCCATTTAACCAGGCTGGTACTTTTCCATTTGGCAAACATACCATTGCATTTATTTTCTCCTCCCATATGTCAAATGACAATACAATAAAGATACTTGTTAATAGTTTTTTGTGTAGGAACAACTTTTCCTGTATGCTTTTTTCATAAAAATCGTTTGTTGTCCCATGATGGCATCAAGGGCAGTAACATCATTTCTAGTGAACTTCTAGTGAAGTAAAAACTAAGCATGCCATGATTTACTAGCAGCCAGTCATATATTAGAATAGAATTTGGCACTACCTTTATGTGTTTTTAAAGATGTTGAACCAGGTTCAGACAAGAAATAGAATAAAAGAAAACACTAAAAAGTGGAAGACAGTGATCTGAAGAAGAGAATAGTGGCACACCCATTGTTTAAATGGCATGGCATCAGATACCAGTGCACAGTGCTGCTACTTCCACGAAAAAAACAAAGTGCCCTTTTTCACACCTTATGACTAAACATCTTAAGACACTTGTTGCATTTACAAGCAAACCACTCTTGGTAATGAAACCAAGAAAAGAATTTAGAGCATTGAGACAGGAAGCTGTAGCTGAGGAAGGAAAAAGGGAGGGAGATGACAAATCAAAGTGAAAAACTTAAAAAGAGGACACTGATGAATGATCATACTTGTATCATACTCTTGATACACTTTGACTTTCCTCATGTCCAGTCCTTGCAAGTTCTCACACATCAGTGGCAACACAGTTTGTCTAGTGCAGGGGTAGGCTGAGTAATAAGGATACTGCGTAGTACTTACTCCAGGTGGAATATTAGACTGGAAAAAGGACTGAGGGAAATTTTTTGTCTTTGGGAAAAATAATGTATTTTAAAGCTCTGTGCATATCTCACTGACTGATAGCTGGGGCAGATGTGAGCTGTTCTCTGCTTTTTCAGGAAAGCTTAGAAAGGGATGATGTAGTGATGTCTCTGGACATCATACAGGAGATGGTTGTAATGATCTTGAGTTCTTTTTCCCTCCCCTTATGGTCTCTTGTTTCTTACTGTTTGGAAGGACTAGCTGTCACCCAGGTGACTCACTTGCTCTTCTGTGCTTCTCAAACTAGTTTGCAAAAGAGGGTAGGCACTTTTACACAAGACCTGCAATAGCAAGTCTGTTTTGTCAATTAGAGCAGAGTCTGAAAGAGAATATGAGCTGTGGGTTCAAGGATTTTTTCAGCTATCAATAGAGTACAGGTGTCTCTGAGGCTGGGTGCATGTTTGAAATAATAGGCACCACCACCATACAATGTGTCAGGATGAAGAGAGAGTGGATTTCTCTTCTGAAAAGAGGATTTTGAACTGAATGTAATTGCTCAAATGGACGTCAGCCAGTGCACCTGGGCTCAGCCACCGTAGCAAACCCTAGTTCCTAAATAGGAATTCAGGAGAAATGTTCTGTGGCACTATATAAATTCTCAGAACTGTTTGTGGAGTTTATATATTCATCTTCACTTTCAGAAATGACATTTGCTCTTATGTCTGGCACCTAATGATCAAAAAATAAATTTCTCTGTAACTCTGTCAGGACTGTGCAGCTAATTGGACTGAGACACCAAGATGACAAATGCTTTAATCCTTTTACTTTAGATATTTCATAATTAGAAAATAAAATGGATCGCATACTTACATGGTATACCTTGACCAAAAAATATCCGTTTGGTTTATGTTGATTTTAATCAGCTAAGTACCCACTCGAGTAATCTGAAGCATATCAATTTGCTGACAAAGTCTTGGTTCCTTCTTCTTACTGCTTGGGCAGAAGAATTTCAGTCCCACAGACACTGGGCTGGCTACTTGCCTGCGTTGGAATGGGTGAACCAGAATGTTCCGGCTCATCCTCCTCACTCCACCAGTGAGGAGGATGTAACTTTTTACTAGTTATAAAGTAGCCAAGCAAGCATTAGGTCTGGAGCCAGTTCAGAGCCGAGTTTTAACCGGTAATCCTTTAACGAGAAGCTAATAAAAATCCCTGGAAAGGGTCCAGTGGGCATGTCCCCTGTTGGACATGTTCTGCCACAAAAACACCAAGTCTTCATCTTCTAGACAAACAGTGGCACCCTGTGCTTTATCCATGACTCCTCTCTTTTAGTGCTAGAAGGACATCCTCACTGGACAGGATCATCCCAGCTGCAAAAAGGAGATGCCTGAAGCAATTCAGTCCAGCTGAGGAATAATGTCAGGCCCCAGCTCTGAAGTAGCCTTTCTGCCACATGAAGTTTTGGTATTCTTGTGCTGAAGTCCATTCATCTGGGGCTTCTTTTTCATGGTCAATTATCGCCATTCATTACCAATAACTTTAGACTGATGTAAGCTTCTAAAACCAAGTTTAAACTGGAGTTTAACATTAGCAGAAGAAATACCTTTCTCTAGATAAGGCCATAACTGTGACTTAGTTGAGCCTGCTACAGAACACAGGAAGGATGAAAAGTAAGTAAGTTTCTGAAATTTCCTTGTGAAGTTTGTCACAAAACTTAGAGTAGCTGCTTATTAGAGGATGTAGAAGTTCTTGTCCAGTACAGTGATGTGTGAGGTAAATCACAGGATACTAACTCTTGTAAAGAATATCAGAGTCTTGAAAGTCAAGTGAATGCCTTTTTGAGGAAGAGGAGACTGTGCTAGGCAAGGCAGCATTATCTCTAATGCCCTCATTTCCTCCACAATTGAAGTATATATATTTGGACCTGTACTGGAGCATCAGACTGGATTTTTAGCCTTTTACCAGTTTTTCTTTTATTTTCTTTCTTAGGATCAATCTTTAGCCATTAGCTTGGACTAGAATACCTTGCTGTGGCTTGTCCCCTGGGCTGTTTCTGTAAGCAGTGTTCCAGCAGTATTGCACTTTCATTGTGTTTGCTATTACTGTCCTCAAGCTGAATATCAAAACAGGAAGAAAATTCAAACAACAAACTGAGAGGCAGATCTATCACATTTAGCGAGGCAGCCAATACTGGGCTGTAATAACTATGTGAAAAAGAAGGACTCTGCCACTAACAAGGTTTAATCGAATTTCTATTATTATATTGCATCAGCAGGTATTCAGAACTACCCTTTGTACATAAATCATGTTAGGAATTCCTGATACTGGTGTGTGTAAAAGCAGTTATATGTCTTACCACTGTATTAGAGATAGGTTTCCTAACTACAGGGAACTGTAGAATATTAGCTGACACCAAGCTTTCTAAAGTTCAATTATATTTGAATATACTTTTCTGGCATATTATAATGAATTAAGACTAGTACCTAGCCCAGAAAAATAAGGAAAATCAATGTATTTGAATCAAACTAATTGATTAAATTAATTAAATTAATGCATTCCTTGTGGATGATGACAATTAATCAATTCCCATATAGTAGTTTGTGTTTTCACTTCAGTAGTGTTTCTGGCATGTGGACATGCATAGCAGCAAACTGAATTCAGACTGTGGTGTCTAGAGAACGATGTCAATTGCACTAGCCTCAGCCTGCCAAATTTCATTTAAAATTTATAGAGTTCCTCCGTTTGTGAGCTGCATATCTGAAATACAATGGCCTTTGGTCTTGAGATTAATTCTTTATCCTTCTTTGACCCATTTCTGACCTCACAGAAGTTATTCATTATATTTTACACTATTTATATTTGGATTAACTTGACTTACAGGAAAGGAAAATGGAAAATATAAGAAAATGACATTTTGGGAAGATGCCTTGACTAACATTGAGGTCAATTTGTGTAATTTTTCTGAAGTTGGTCAGCTTACTCACACATATATTTTAGTAAAACGCATGCATTAACTTTTCTTTTTATACATAGAGCTTTCTATTTGGAAATAGTAAAACCTGATCACAATAAATTTAGCCTAATCAGTATTATAGAACATAAACTCATATTTTGGTATAGGTATTAACAAGGCATTAACAATTCAGGCTGGTGATGTAACATTATGTACTGTGCACTGCTTGTCTTCTTAATCGCAGCATCTCTGAGTGCTACTGAATCATTGTGTTTTAGAGAAGCTTTCAGCCTGCTTGGTTTCAGGAGCACAACAAAGTTCAAGCAGGAGACTATTTAAGGAAGGCCAGATGGAATGTGATTTCAATAGGTCCCTGTTGAAAATCATGTCTAATATTTAAACTAAACATATTTTCATGTTCTCATTTAACCATGTTCTCGTCTTGGCTGTGTCTGAGGTACCAAACATGATCTAGGCAACTATCTAATTGCCTTCATATTATTGCTATTTCAATATATTTCCATTAAAAATTGTGTTGCAAAGTATCAGATAAAGTATCCAGTTTGGAACACCTTCTGCAGACAATAAGGGAAATCAGGTGTTTTCAGGTTGATAGTTTTGTTCTCATGTCAGATTTTGTGCTTACCAGCCATTGGAGCAGCAAACTGGCAAATGCTGTATTGGTGTCTAAGGTTTTCAGCTGCCTTTAGAGCAGTCAATCATATTAACTGGGTGGTTGATATCTCACAGGGACAGTTTCTTCAGTTTAACGTGACTGAGTATAGTACAAGTCCAAATACCTGTGAGATCCTCTCTCTGTAATAGATTTAACAAAAACAAAGGCATCACATAGCTATCATCTGGAGGAAAGATGAGTCTCCAATTCCAAATTTTAAAACCTTGGTTCACCTCTGTCATTCTGAGAAAGAAACACAGGTTTCATCCCAACCTGCTTTAGAAGGCTAAAACCAAAGTTTAAACCAAATGTCTGTGATCTTGTGATAGCAGCAAGAGACAGGAGGCCCTGAAGGGTCATGGACTCAGTCCCACAACAGGTAAAGCATTGCCTTGAGGACAGTACCATCTGCCTAACCTCAGAAAGATGACATTAGGTCAGATAAATCTTGTCCTTCATGATTAAGATGTCTCTCACATGGCTTGATAAAAGACAAGTAAATTAGATCTGATAAAGAGAGCTGCCTGGTGGCAACTGGAACAATAATTTGTGAGTGCCAGTCTCACATGCAGATGATGAGACTGTGCACCCTGTCATTGCATTAGAAAGCTTTCATTTTCTAATGAATTTACTTCCTGCAGAAAGTCATGGTACTCTGGAAAGACTGTTTTGCATTTCTTATCTATGAAAATTAAGTTACATAGGACATTTCAGGATTTACCATATAGAGTTTATGCCTCTTAATATGCTCATCTCAATAAAATATATGGCAGTTGAAGATGGCTCATGTAAGATACAGGGTAATTAGTCATTTATATGGCTCACTCTCCTACAAACCAAATCAGCTTCTGTATAAATGTCTAGACAGCACATTAGTGCTTTGCCCAGTTAGCCCAAGAATACTTAAGTAAGAAAGGTAAAAAGATCCCTGCTTCCCAAACTACTTGATAGCATTTAGCACACTCTCCGTTATCCTTTGTATTTTGGCAGATAAACCCTAAGCATGCAGGTCTCAAATACTTCAATCTTTCTGTTACACAGAGTTCATATGAGGTTATATTTCCATAAGTCCCATTGAAATCAATATTTTTTTGTTCAGAGTGTTGATCTCAGAGAAATTTCAGATGTCTCTCAGGACAGTGTAAAATCAAGGTCTACTGTATTCACTGCATTGGGGTTTTTTCAAATATATTATCAACTAGTTTACAACATACTTAATAAAAACTGCTCAATGAGTAACATAATGTGTTCTTAGATTTAATATAGCATTTCATGATGTAAATGGATTGAGTCATGCAGTTTGAGCCAAAAGCTTTGTTCCAAACAGTCAAATTCTTGCTTCAAGCAGCCCTCCCTTTCCATTAAGGGCTAGTATGCACAGGCTTGTCACCCACTGTGGAACACCTTATGAAGTTTATCATCTGGAAAGGAAGGTACTCGCTGAAGACTGTGTGCGAGAGTGTCCAGATCCAGTCTGGAGGGATCCTCTGTGTGGCACAGCACTGACATCTTCACTCAGGGCAAGGATTAGATACCTATATTACCAGGCTCTTTACTTCTTCCTCATAATATCATTATTAACATGAAAACATTGGCTTGACACAGTTAGCATTGATCAGATCCTTACCTTAAATCACTGGCACCACTGTGGATACTGTGTTATTAAACAAAGTAAAAATTCCCTCAATTTGGATCGAATTCTTGTTCACTAAGCCAGTGTGACAGTGGATTTTTTTTGGGTTTGTTGTTCAGTGTCCAGATCAAAACCAAACATCAAGCAGATCAACATGATAGACATTTCCTATCTTCTCAGCCAGGCAGAATTCTAGGTTCCATTCCTTTCCAGCTGAAGGAAACATATATTTCAACTTAAAATGGAGCTTGGGGTTTTTTGTGCTCTCCATAAAACTTAGGGGAAAACAAGCTGAAGTCACAAGAGTTCCAGAAATTTATCCTAGAGCCCATAATTAATGGCCTTTACTTAGGATAAAGGAAACTATAGTTCTGTACTCTACTCTCCCTCAAGCCCAATTCATGTTGCTTATGATTGTTCACCTAAATAAACAGCATTATTTTTTTATTTATTCTCTTCCAGAACATGTTTGCAGGGATTAATAAACAGTATTTTCACTGCACAGTATTTTCTCAGTGACAAAACAAAGAGTACAAAAGCCAAGAAAAAGCTAGTGATCTGGGAAATGGTAAATATTGACAAAATGTGATTGCAACTCAGGAAAGTTTTAGCTGCCCATCTGGAATTTCTCTTTACAAATTCTGTATATTCCTGCCATTTGCAGAACAGGGACCTATCTTAATGTGTTGTCCTATTGCAAATAATTTAAATGAATATTAAGTTGTTTTTAAAATGCTTCTAAGACTCAAAGAACATAGTGGTAGTCTTTCTCTCAGTTTCCATTTGTAATGCCTGTACCTGGCTTTTGGAGGTTCAGAGGTCAGAAATAAAGTATATCAGATTATCCTCATTCTGTTGTTCATTTGAATCTTGAATTCTATTCTTCAGTCCAATCTCTGTTCTTTCTCTGCAGATGACTGGGGGGAAAAACCATGGGTATTTATTGCACTGCTGCTCTCCACACACCCTATTCCTATTTTGGAAGGCTTACTAAATTCATTACACAGGCAAAACTCCCACTTAAGTTATTTGTTTGCCTGTGCATAGACCAAAAAACAGATGAGAGAACAGAACTGTTCATTTCTGTAAATACGACAGTTATTGGCTTGGTGAAACTCTGTGCTTTTGTTCAATCCTTGAGCAGAGTCCAGACAGAGCTGAAAACTCAGGGAAAAATTAGAACTCAAAGCCTTCTTGCACATTTCCTGACCACATTGGAATAACCAGTATTGCCAAGGGCCATCAGTTTTCTAGATTGAATGGACCTTCAAAGCAAAAAGAAAATGTTTATAGTGAAAGGAAAATTAATTAATTAGAACTTTAGCCTTCAGCTGTCAGTACCAGAATACAATGTCAATTGGAACAAGAGTTGCCTGTGACAAATCTCACCTGCTCTCATGAGGCTTGTTTGCAGTGCCTTATGCACAGATCTTTCCAGGAACAGAGCAGTGCTCACCAGCACAGCCCATTAGCTGTGAAAGCCGTTGTGTTGATTTTGATTTCACAGTACAATGCTGCAGCAGAAAAGCAGCAATGCTTTGGTATCTTTGCTGTTTGCTATACAAGGCTTGGTATTGATTTACTTCTCAAGCAATGTTCGTTTCATAGGGTAAAAGAAGCTAGGCTTCAGTATCAAGGCTGTGATTGTGATTCTTGAGCTTGTAATTTGATTTTGAGATGTTAAAACTAGGGAAGTATGAGGCTCAGGAAATAGTTCTGTTAATGCTTTGTGAGACGTATGGGAGACAGGCTGGCAGTTATTTGGATCAAAAAGAAAAACCCTTTAATCCTATAGTGGGTTTGTAAAAGAAAGATAGAATGAATATTTTGCTTTTTAAATAGTGAAATTTCAGAAAGGGAGTAGACTGCAACTGCTTCACATCATCATGCATTTGGGGATGAATATGTCTGTTCAGATGCTCTGAACTAATGAATTCACCTGAGTCTTCACCTAAGGCTTGTTCCTGCGTGTATTGGAAATCATGCTTGGAAACTAAAGATACAAATCAAAATAGATGTATGAACCACCATCCTTTGTTTAGTGCAAAACTTTGTGAAACTTTGTTCCCCTCCTCCATTCACTGCAGACTGTAAGATAATCAGGTCCTATATGAATTATATTTATTACAAAACTTAGAATACTTTTTTCAAATTATTTTCATTTTATATTTTTAATGAAAACCAGTTTTGTAGGTTTTGTCAAACTATTCCTGATAAGTTCACAATCTTTGGGAGGGAAATCTGTTGGTCTGTCATAAGAGAGTTTCTTTGTTTTGGCATTCACTCAAATGGAGAATTGAGTATGATTAGGAAGACTGGTATTTGCATACTGCTTCTGTCATTGCTAGAGCTGAGGGGTGCAGTGCATGGAACTGTTAGAGGAGGTAGGATACTCGTATAGTTAAGGTGACTCTGGTCCAAGGAAATAGAATTCTTTCCTTAGTTCTTGCTCCTTTCTATGCTTTAGTAAGCAAGTCACACAAACCAGACTTGCCACAGCCTTTAATTGTAGGTTTCTCTGTACAGTTGTGCCTTGCCTGAGAGCAGCATGGTTCTAATTTGGGGAAGTACTGGCAAAGCAGTTTAACTTAAAAGAATTGTTCTCAGAATATATTAACCACTGTACAAATGTTACCTCTGTTGAAAAGTCAGTCCTGGGGCATCTTAAAAAGAGCTTAAAAGTCATAGATAGTATTAATTTCAATTTCTATTTCACCTAGTAACATATCTGTAAAATTGTGCTGATTCTCTTACCTTACAGGGCAAGAAAATATATAAATAAAATTTTCAAATCACCTGATGATCCTCTGTGTACAGAACAGCCCAGGAATATATCTATTACATTTGGGAGAGTGCTTCTCTACTGAAATGTACACAATATATTGAGCAAGGAGATGACATCAAGTGCCCTTTAATGCACTCACTCAGTGAGATAGGAGGAATATGGAAAAAAATTGTATGGGCTCAAGGCATTAAAAACTATTCTTATGCCTTGAAGGGGAAGGGTAAATAAGGACAAATGCTGAATAAAACCCACTAATTCTAGCATTCCCTAAGTTCTCACTGCTTGATATCTTTACCTTTATGAAATACTTTCAATGAAGTAGGGAATGAGTGTGCAGGCATCTCTTCTTTCCACATTTCACATTGCCTATCTTGCCCCATACTTCTTGCTGGCATGTCACACTGAGATCTCTCCACCTCTCACACTTTAGGGTAATTATATTGTAGCTTGGCAGTAATTACACCCAGACAGTACTTCTGCTCAGTCACTACACCATGTTCTCTCTGCCTGCACCCAATTAATATTCCCCCATGAGAAAGGGGAGAGAAAGCTGTATTATAATTTTTTTGCGTCATTAAAAATTCCCGTGACATTTTTTAGTAATTTTGTTAGTAATTTTGTTAGTTCCCATGTCCTGGCCAAGTCCCAGTTTTATTTAATTACTTGAGTTGTCTGAGAACTGGGAAAATGTATTCATTGTACATTTTACTTAAAATGTCATGGAATGCATTGAACAACATATTCTGGAATATATTTGTGAGTGATTCAGCTAGGCCTCTACTCTGGGCAAACAAGGGCAAGGGGTTTCCAAAAATATTGTAGAATTTGTCAAAAAAATTATTTGATACTAATCAAATGGTTATTCTGCATCCCATGAAGAAAATTCCCTCTGGAATTTTATCAGAAAAATTGAATGTTTTTCTTTCCTTCTTCTCTGACCAGTTCTGCAGGTTGTCCAAAATCAGTATGATTGTATACATTACTCCTGGAAAAATTTCAGTCCCAGGGAAAATGACACTCATGGGATGAGATCATGAAGCATCATTTTCTTGCCTTTATCCTTCGTTATTCTATGAACAATCTGAATCATTACACATTAATTCTTTACTATTTGTATAGCTCCCTGCATCTCACTAGCTCAACAATCTTTAAAGACTTCTTGACTTTCAGCAATTCATTGATTAGAAATTGAGCTGTTGACCTTTTGAAAGTCCATCAAAAACCTCTTTTTCAGTGTGTGATCTGTGGGTGAACTTGGACAAACCATTAAATTCTCCATAGAGCATGACAAGAGTTTCAGATCAAGGACTGCAAAGAAGAGCCTATTTGCATTGTACAATCAGGACTATTATTGTTTTTACAAAACCCAGAATTCTTCTACTTATTCTTAGTGCTTTCTGTTGGTATTTTATTTGTTAACCACTTAGAGATATACAGATATTTATAGAATTCTTTTATAACATAACATAACATTTTCCAACCTTGGGTAGGCAATGTACTGTGTTATTCCATTTCTATGTTTTTACAGATGCTCTAGCGGTCCCATTCCGTAAGTGAGGAAAAACTAAATAAAATATTGGTCCAAGCAATCGCTTCCAGTCCTCTTGTATCTTCTTTCAGCTAGCAGTCATAAAATGAGTTCTTCATCCCATTTGCTTATGGTGATGGTAGGCATAAATTACTAGAATTGAAGAGTCTAAAATGAGTTTTGTGGAAGTCACTGTTCTGTGTAATTGCAGTGTTCCATGTAATGACGTATTTAATAGCACTGCTTGACTGAGACTTAGAGTAATAGTACTAGTTGTCACAAATGTCTATATAGCAGCATAGTAACAGCCAGGAGGATTTTTGCTGCTGTTTTTTGGTTGTTTTTTTTTTTAACAAAGATAATATTTATCCTAAACAATAGCATTTTAAATGTGTTATGTAAATGCATTATCCAATGCAGCATTTTTGCCTTTATGTTCTTTCCACTGGCAGTTATTTTTTCTTGAGGGCCCTGAGGTTTAGGCAGCCAGCTAACCTTTTCAAGGTTAGTGCAAAATCATTTTCAGTCTGATAAGGATTGCTATATGGAAATTAAAATGAATAATTTTCATGGGATTTTTGTCATTGTTCTTTCTCAGTGTTAGAAGCAAAAAAAATAACTTAAGTGCTGTTCTCTCTGAGTAGAAACTATACTTTTTTTATTAGATGCTCTTTAATCGAATCAAGATTAAATCTTTTTTCCTACTTAAGAGAAAAAGAAATGACACTTCATTGTGCATGGATGTGTGCAAAATGCAGTCATGAGTTTATATAGCAAAGTCATAGTATCATCGAAATGCATCAGCAAGCTGTGTTCTTGAGAAGAGTTCCCCATAATTGCTATGGAAAGGAAGTAATATCATCCCTTTAGCATCTGAGCATTAAAACTCAGGAGAAGTTTTATTTGACCGGATATGGGGCTTAGACATTAAGATTTCCATATGGATTCTCTGGAGAGTGATGTGTGGTGGGTTATGGACAACATCCTCCGTGTGACTGTGAAGCAGCTATTTCACAGAAGGGTGTGTAAACAGGGGTGAGGGATGTGCCACCAACTGTCATATGATTTGTAAAGAAATTTATCATCTTTATCATCTTTGTGAGCAAGATTTTTTCTAAGGTTTTCCTTTCTGTCATCATCGAAATGCTTTTGGTGTGCCCACCACCTTCATTAATTGTTTTGGGTCATTGCTTGGTACAGCCTGTTCGGTGGGGAACTCCTCTGACCTGCTGGAATAGATTATTCAGCCACAGATTTCATCCGCCTTTAGAGACTAAACAAAGTGACACTGAGTAAAATGCTCTGGACCACAGTGAGGGGTCACACAGTAAAGTCTGTGCTTAAGGTGTGATTCTTGCATCTCTGCTTTTGCCTCTGTCTTTTCCTCCATGTAGACATGCCAGAAGCCCAGACACAGTTTCTCCAGTTGTCCTGTAGCCTGTGGCCCTGGTGACAGTTGCTCTGGTATTGACATTCAGGAAGTGGTCTTTATATCACTTTGGGAGTGCATTCACCAAGTTAGTGACATTAATGGTTTGAGAAAGGAAATAGGGAATCAGATCTGCAGTTACTGAAATTAAACCTTCCTTATCAGGCCACAAGTAAGACTCTAGAAGCTTTAGTTCCGAGTGCTTCAAACTCAAATTGCATTTTACTGACAAATTGCCAAGACACATTTGACCCATGTGAGAGCCTCTTCCAAGAGCTAAATGAAAAATGCATTCTTGTAAATACCATTGAAATTGTTCTTAAGTTCTTCCCATGCTCTCAGCCATTAGCTCCTTCCAGAAAATGGTTTTCAGATTCCTTTCCATCCCTCCTACAGATATAACAGTTTTTCAGCCTCTGAAGATGTTATGAGCTGTCTTTATAAATCTCTTTAAAATAACTTGGCAAGCCATAATATGAAATTGCATATAGTTGAAGAAAAATATGCCAGACCATCCTGTATTAAAAAAATATGGGACTAAATGTGAAATACGTAGGCTAAGTTGCATCTAAGGTTGTTTTCCTTACTTATAGTATACTCAGGGTGAAATGTCTAAAAATTCCCTAATACTTTACCCTACCAGCATCCTACCTATTATGATTTACAGCCTCTAAAATAGAAGGTGCTAACAAGTCCAGCCATTAATGTTACATGCAAAAGAAATCTTCAATGCTGATCCAAAGAGTTGACTTCATGCTGCACAACAGACCTACAAAAACTTTCTTTGTATAAGAGCATTTTGCACATAGACTGCCAAATTGTTCCTTCTACTGTACTCCTAGTGTAACAGGGAATTGAGAGCTCCTCCTCTGAAAAGAGCTTAACCAGGTAAGAGTTTAGAAAGCTGAGTACTCCTTCCAAACAAAAATTCAAAGATACTCCATGCTGGGATATAGCTAAATATATTTTAGGCAAAGTAGAAAATGGAATCTGAGTAATGAGACAAGATGTGCATATTCCCCTTGCTAAAACTGGAATTGTGATGTGTGTTTCTATTTATACATATACACATACATGGACACCCAAGAACCCATTTCTGCAGCTCAGAATAATTTAGCCAAAACTCTTGTATTTTCCTGAGAACGCTTACTGGTCTTCACCAGATGATTACCTTACAGATGTTCAATTTGTAATTTACATTTTCCATGCATCTCTCTGAAAATGTCTCTCACAGAAGGGGCAGATGCAAGTGAGGAAGTTGACATCCATGAGCTCTATTAGCTACAAGTGGAAGGGAGGGAAAGGAAAGGAAAGGAAAGGAAAGGAAAGGAAAGGAAAGGAAAGGAAAGGAAAGGCATTTTCCAGAAAAATAAATCTTACTTTCCCATTACTCAAAGCTTATTTTTGTTAAGAGATGTTTGAAAAAAGAGCTAGAACCTTATTGATTCAACTGAAAATGTGGTGGACCTTCCTTATTAGTAGCACATGAGCTACAGGCTCAATACCATTCTCTCTCTCTGTGATAATGTTGAACTTAATTTTCAAAAATTTAGTCAAAATTCAGCAGCTTTGATAAGAAAGACTAGAGGCTCCTCATTGCCTATACTCCACTTACAGTCTGATGGCAAGAGTCCTGTCTTTGAAGAAGAGATCTATAAATTCCAGTATCTTTGCTGTATCAGTCAGGCAAGATTTGCCTGGGAAATGACTTGCTAGTTGTTGGAGAGATTGACTTCCAGAGTATGGTGGTACTGTGGATGTTTGCAGAGCTGCATCTTCCCTGTTGTCAGGGAAAGTCAATTGTCTCTTGTTATAAAAGGAGTCCAGAATTTCTTTATTTTCCTACTTTTATCATAAATGCCCCCAAATTATTACAATTCTCAAATCTTCATCTCAATTTACCAAAGAAAACAGAAAAATTATTATCTGCAACAGCTCAAAAGAAGATTTTCTGTTGTGTTTATTTTTGTTCAGCTATGTGGTTTTGACTCACACAGGCCTAGTTTCCACGGGTAACTAAGGATACTTGATGCCAAGAGCTCCTAAGTATGAGATAGCAGTTTAGCCCTGAAGAAGTTGTATAAATTCCTGCTTTTCCTTCTTTCATATCCTGACCATTTTTTCAGGCAGTAAAGCTTTCCAGCACTGGCCATAGTACTATAGCCTTTCAAAATGATTCATAGTTTACTCTTCTCTTCAGGTAGATCACTTGCAGAAGACATTTCTCACAGCACCTTCACAAGTGCTTCATTCAGCCTTCCAGCTTACAGGGTGCTATCAGGAACTAGCACTGCCAAAGGGAAAGTTGATCCTCTGGAGAACCACAGGGGAGACATACAACTTCATTTCTTTTTCTGTAATATGCTGGTCATGTTATGAATCATCCTTTTAAATACAGGGCTTAGGTAAAATCTGTGGAGATGAGACATGGATGGTGACAGAGCAAGAAACTCTGTTACTTTGGGTGAATGCTTACAGTTGTAGTGGTATTTGGGCAAAAAAGGGTTTGAAGCAAATCCCTGTATCACCTCCATTTAATATATTCTGGTTTAGTAAGGATCACAATTTTGCATTTAAAATTTCTTTTGGCAGAAGCTAAATTGGAAAATCCCCTCCAAGTGCTTATGAATACATGTCATTCCCTCTCTCTGAGGTTAGAGTTCAAACCAGTGTGGCCGTGAACAGCGTTGAGGCCCAACAGGTGGAGACTTTTAATCTCAGAAACAAACAAACTCTGCTTCAAAGTAAATTCTTTCAACTACATCTGACAAAGATGTAGGAACCACAGCATCAAGTCTTTTGATCTACTGATCTTCTCCTGTCATGCCAAATTCTTTGCTAATGAGACATGTACACTGCGTTAATTCAGAGTTGGGGTATTGACTAGCTATAAATCTGCATTTTAAGTACAATCTTAGGTCACTAAGTACTGACTGAATAAAAAGTTTTGATCAAAGGCAGATGAGCTTGCTTCTATTCAAAAGCTTGACTGAGTTCCAGAAGAAATAGGATCTTCTATGCAAATTTTTCAGGGTTACAGCCTGAAAAGTGTTTATCTCCTATACATACTGTTTGATATCCTTCTTGATAGTGCTAGAAAGTACTTCATCATGGTCTTTAAAACATCTTTCTTGTGAAAACAGGAAAAAAATGAGTTAAGCAGTCCTGTCTGTGTGTTATTCACCATCTACATAGAAATGGGTCTATACCAGTCGTAACTTTCTTGTACTTCACTTTTTTATTTATCAGTTATCTTGGACTTGGTTAAGATATATGTGGTAACCTGCTTGTTCTCTTTTTCCTTTCTGCCTTGTTTATTATTTTTAAAATTTTTATTCCAAATGTTACCTTCATTTTGACACTGAAATTTGATGTGTTTTCAGCCAAAATTGTCCTTTTTTAAACCTTAAGGTTTCCTTTAGGTTTAAGTCCAGCACTCTGCATCCAAAGTGACAAAGTTCTTACCACAATTCAGCACATCAGCAAAAAATTTCAATGAAAGTTCAAGGATTAATATTTTGCACATTGCATTGCAATACTCTGCTAAACTCCGTGTTCTCTGTACAGGATGAAAGTTAAACTCTGAGTAGTTAAAAGCAAGGAATTATTTGATTTTTTTTTTGCTTTTCTATTGAATTCTTATTTTTACCAGTGAGTGGAGAGAAAAGTGGAATTGGTCATTTTTCTTTTTGTAAGTTTTTTAAACTGAAAAGTGTTTGAACAATGCCTAAGCCTTTTCAAAAAATGTTCTTTTTCAAATGGCCTCTCCCTGGTGTTCAAAAAAATGGGCAAGAAACTGAAAATCTATCAAAACCTCATTGAATCTAGAAATCATTCTAATAATGAAAATCACTGCCCAGAAGTGCATATTCTTGATATCTTGTTTTTATAATTAAAGCTGCAAAACACATCTTGCATCAGGAGGAGTATTGCATGACCTTGTCCCTCCCTACAGCTGATTCATGAGTCTAGAGAGCAAGAAAAATTTCAGGAGTAAAACATGAACAAAGTTTAAAGTAGAGGGTACCATGAACTTGGGAGGGAAAAACTAAGTGAGAGTTTAAGAGGAAACTAAACTCTGCTAGACTGACATGATGACTGGCACCTGCCTGCTTAGTGAGCCTCTACCCTGCCAGAAGAAAACTCAGCTGGTTTTTCCCCGAGCTGCCTCCAGCATGTAGAAAACGAAGTAGTCAGTGAAATCTGCCTTTGTATCAGCCTTCACAGTTTTGTCATGAACCCAGTAAATTGAAGAACACATGTGCAAGCTCATTAATATCTGTTAGCCATAGCAGATGTCACACACTTCATACAGTGCAACTTATTCTCCTGCAGTCTAGCACATGTGACAGGACACATGAAGTGAACATCTGTATTTTCAGATAAATATCATGCTTTATTTCTTAATACCTCTATATGTGTGTCAGTGGTCTAAGGTATGAATTTAGCTAGTGTTTTTAAAGCTGGTGATATTTTGACAGAGTAGCAACTTGAACAGTAAGAAAAGAATCACTAGAATTCACAGCTGCATAACAGACACAAACTCAAAAACAGGAAAAGACAAAATATATATCATTATTTGATAATTTTCAGATATATCCTCAGTAATCATCTAATCACTCACAATACAACTGTCTTCCTAAACCAAGGTTAAATGAATACTGATGCAATTATTGCAAAGGGTAACCAAAGATTTTTATTAATCTAGAGTCAAGTTTTATACTTAATACCTGAGAATACTTGAATGTAGTTTCAAAATAGCATTGACTATCCACTTTAAGGGCTATTCTTGACCAAAATTAAAGCAGGAAGCACCAGTTATGCCAGAGACTAACATAGCTGAATATTCAGATTATTAAAAATGTCAAGATGACAAAACTAAGCCCAAAGAAAATACTTTCGCTTTGAAAGTAGACAACTGAAAAGCATTAAGTCTGAAAAGGTGAGTATATTAAATGCGTATCTTTTTTAGTGTTCACCTGATATTCCTTGGTTTTTGCAATTTTTTTAGCCTAGCATAAATTTATTGAAATGGTAAATAAGGTGAAATGGAGCAGGAAATGCAGACTTTAACACAATTTCTTCTAATTTAAGTAGGTTTTCCCTGAGGGAGAACAGCATCATTTAATCAGATTTTTCCTGACATTACGTTTTGTAAGACTGGGGTTTTATGGAGATTCATGTAATGAATAACAAATGTGCTGTTTTGTACTTCTGTTTCCATGAAATGTGAGAAATTTTACATTAGAGCTTATATAATTCTGCCATTATCAGCCATTTCAACATTAATATCTTACCTAAAAACTGTTCTAATGGTACTGTTTTATGCAGGATTTCTTTAATGAAGGAACCTTTTCCTTCTTGTGCCTGTCTCGCAAGAGTTTATTATTTAAAAGAGCTGGAATGAGAGTTCAAATGGATCTGAGAGCTTTGTTAAGTATCAAAAGGCAAAAAATGCAGATGAGTTCAAGTGAGGTTTTTTTTAAAGTGTGATCCCAATATGTTTGTATGCTGCTGGTCCACACACCAGTGTATTTTTCTGAAGGGTAATGGCAGCATGGCCTCATTGAAGACCTGGTTGTCCCATAGTTTTAGGGGTTGTGCCCCCTGTGCTGCAGGGCTGTGGAGTGAGGCAGGCAGGAGCTGGAGGTGGCTCACAACTCTCATCCCTTTTCTGCCAAAAAAGTTGCAGATTCCAGCTCTCCATAAGCAAGGGTAGGTTTAGCAGAGTAGAGCTATGTTGCTCAAGCTGTATTCCTCCTCCCTCACTATATGATCTTCTCTCTGCTACTGCAGCATGGGCTCTGGCTCAGATAACAGGGCCTGTCGAAGCTCAGAGCTGAACAGCCCAGCTCTTCCACTGAAATGATCTGCTAAATCCAACTACTAAATGTGTGCCCTGCTCATTTAGTAGAGGATTCAATGACCTCGAGTGTCATCTGCTTGCAGTGTCTCTTGGCAGGAGCTGTGTATCCTTCTTGCTGCTGAGCCTTCTCCCTCACCCTTCCTCTAGTACAGTAATTCCTGCTCCTCCAGGGGATGGGACAGACAGGCCTTGCCTGTCTGGACTCTGGACCAGTGCCTTCCTCAGCATCTTTGGCTGCCCGCTCTGGCTTGGATTGCATTTGGCCCCTGGCTCTGGTTTCTGTGCCTGATGGTGCATGGGCTGGAAGAGACCCAGTGGCAAGCTGGGCAGCTTAAAGAGCAAACCACCCTTGCAGGGCCCAGAGCACTCGTGTTCTGCTGGTTTACACAGGTTTTCTTTGTCTAATCTTTGGCATGTTCCTCTGATGCTCACAGCAGCCTTTTGGCATTCTGGCAGAGCCAGAGGTCAAACAGATTGAGCCAGCTCTCTCTGTAACAGGCAGGATACAGGCATGTACATTGTCATGGAACAGGGACAGCTACTGCTTTATAAAATGCTTTCAAACAGCAGGCAATAATATGCTGAGAAGGGACCGCTTCATTACTTTACTGTAATAAATTCCTCTTAAGCAGTTTTCAAATTATGATTACTGTTCATACTAGATTCTGTTGTAGAAAGGCAAAGGAACTGAAATAAACTCCAGTTAAGAGCTCGATCCTTTCCCCTCAAAATACAAAATACGGCACAGGTGTCAGAAACAAATACCAGGACACATGCTGTAGTGCTATTTTGCCAACTCTAACACCCAGCATCAGAGATGAGACCTGAGGTTGCCCTTTACTGGTTTGATGGGCTTTGACAGTCACTGATCTCACAGCAGAGAGTTGCTTTTTGTTTCAAGGCTTTCTCTCTCACAAGCCAAACTGGACAGAAGCAGCAGTGGAGAGGGATGCATCCCACAGACTTGTGGGATTTTAGCTCTTTGAGGGCACTGCTGAGCAGTGTCCACATCTACTGCCTGTTGCAGCTCAGCCTGCCTCCCAATCCTCTCCTCACAGTCCACATGTTTTTACAGACTGGATGCAATCCAAAATCTGAGGATTAAGTTGCTTTCCACACATGACAGGTCAACCAGAGGACACCAGCTTATATGGATCTTGATTTGTTTGATTTCCATATGTCTTAGTACTAAAGTCTTGCTTTGGATATTCACTTAGTGAAGAAGTAAGGGAAATCCGTGGCTGTGAAAATAATCCCGGAAAAGATAAGTCACTGTGCAGGGTAAGAGATTTATTTTAAAGAGCATAGAAATCTTACAATTTCCGTCTTTTACAAATCTTTTCCTGTCTTTCTTGTGATATGTGAATATCTTGCAGCGCTGTCTCTGAAAGCCACGAAGAAGGGGCTTGCTGAGTCCTGTTGTCCTCTCCTGAAAACCAGTGGCAGCAGCAGCAGTGGGTGAGAAGCTGCTACCGTGTGGCTTTCAAGAGCTGGCCCTGTTCTTGCTGTGCCTGAAAGCACCCAGGTGGGGAGAATGCATCCTACCTTGTCAAATGCACATACTCTGCCTTTGGGCATCGCATTAAGTTCGTCATGTGTAACGTGGCAGCAGCAGGCACTCAGAGCCTCACAAAACCCTGGCTCGTGCATCTGAACAGCTGCTGCAGTGTTTCCTCCTGCCATAAAGGTCTCTTGCTTTTAACCTCCTCCAATACCTTATTACTGCCAACTCTATCTGTAGGTCTCGTGGGCAAAGCTTCATCCCAATTATCCTAATGGTAAAGGGAAAGAAATAGAGATAGGGAACTGTGTTTTTAAACCATGTGGATTATATTACTGTAGACAAAGAAACAGTAATTGGATCTAATGAAGAGAGGAGGATATTCATTATAGATGAATCAGAAGGAAAAAGGCAGTGATAGAAGGTAAATATGATTTGGGAGTGACTGAGTTTGCCAGTCTTGACTGTCACCTACACTGCTTTTGTTCACTTCTAAGAAATCAGACAGGCAGCTGGTGATGTATGTGAAAACTGTGTTAAGTTTCATTTCTCTGTTTTATGAAGGAAATCAGTGGGCACAGACAAAACTGATATACAGTGCAGATATGTAATTAACAGTGTTTATATAAATTATTGCAGGGTATCAGTTTGAACAAAGGCATTTTCTTAGCAGTAGTCAGAGAATCATTCATACCACAAAATCACTGAGTTTCAGAAAGATGAAATCCCATCCAGTTGTTGTAAATCAGGGCTTTTCATATGGGATGATTCTGTTCTTTCCATCTGCCTGCTCTTCTGAGCTCATACAGGTTTCAGGAGCCTGGGGAGTGGCCAGGCAGAGGCAGCCCCCTGTACTGAGGAGGGCAGTGGTTGTACTGCTGGTGCCCAGCTCATGAATGCTGGTCCAGCCTCTTCCAGTGCTAGTGCTGCTCCTGCACACCCTGAGAGCCATACAAAACATACAGCCTGCAGCTCTAACATCAGCATGATAAAAGTCTCCAAAAGTGGGGGAAGTTACCCTGCCAGCCCTCCTAGCAGCCTTGGAAATAGCATGAGCTGAAGGCAAATGCCTTTCCCCAAGTGACTATAGAGAAATTTCTGGAGGTTTGGTTTGATTGCCAAGGGATTCTGTAGTGGGTTTCCAACAGGTGCAAAGTCACAAAGTTTCACTGACCTGCATGGACTGCACCACCTTCACTGGACTTGCATTGTTTCAGGAGTCCCTTCCCCAACAGGAATATTGGGTTCAGTATCTAGTTCCAAGGCAGTTTTGTTGCTTGCACTGCAAAGACTCTTTTTGAGTTGCTGAGAAAGTGAACCGCCACCATGAACTCTGAAATTTGCTTTAATACCTTCTTATTTTGATAAAATTTCTGCACTTCCACAAAATATCTGGTTTTCATACGAAATATCTATCAGAGTGTCTGTAGCACTGTCAATTAGACTTTTGCATTATTGAGTAGGGAGGATCTCTATTTCTTCGTAGGATGCCATTTTATAAGATGTAAAACTTATTTCTGCCAAAATTCAACAGCTAATTTCAACCTAGGATATAAAATAGCCCTGAACTTATGTTCCTCTGACCCAGTGGTGTTGTGTGTCTAGCATAAATTTAATTCTTTGCATAAAGATTTTAAACCTCTCTGGTACAAGGACTTGACCCATGGTTTCCAGTGTCCCAGGTGAATGCCTTGGCTATGCTGTTATAGAAGTGTTTCTTGCAATAGCATCTGTTGGAGCTATTCCATGTCTAAATAATTGAGTAGTTACTAGGGCACAACAAGAGATACCAAGTCTTTAATCTAGTAGTCAGGAATCCCAACTGAGCTGATAAAATAGAAACCTCTGGCAGAAACTGGGAGCTGAAGAAGGTTCATGTGGATTATCATCCATTTTAGATGAAGATCCTAATTTACGATATTCTGAGATTTGGGCTTTCACTAGAAAGGTCTTAGTTTCAACCCAGATGGAATGGGAAGAATTTAAAATCAAAAACTTTTAAAGGACTGAAAAATTATATCCTACCACGGTCTAGGAATAAAGAATTTCTATGTCAGTGCTGCATATGTTTTATTTGAAAGAAAGAGTTGCTCAGGCCTTTGGTGTTTCAAAAGGTCTGCCGTGAATTATCCACAAAGATCATGCATTTCACAGAATCACAGAATCACAGAACATGTAGGTTGGAAGAGACCTTCAAGATCATCGAGTCCAACCCAGCCCTAACACCTCAACTAGATCATGGTACCAAGTGCCACATCCAGTCTCTTTTTAAACACATCCAGGGATGGTGACTCCACCACCTCCCCGGGCAGACTATTCCAGTATTTAATCACTCTTTCAGTGAAAAACTTCTTCTTTCACACTCATCTGAACTGAACTGGCAGGTGGAGTATTGTCAGTGGCATCATCAGACCAAAATTTAAGAATTTCTGCCTTTTTCCTGTTTCAGGATGGCCTTTTGGTGTACACAACACCTACAACTTAAGCAAGAGGTGAGATCCAGTCCTTAAAACACTGCCTTAGTTGTGGTAATGCTCCTGCAGTCTGTCTCCAGTGCAATCTGCCCTCAGCCTTGGCACTCTGCTCTCATTCAGGTCCCCTCCTAGAAATGCACAACAGAATGAGGAGCAGGGATTGTCAACTTGGAGATGGAGTTTTCTTTAATAGAGCCTGTTCAATAACTCAATCAAAATATTCCTTTTCTTAACTTCGTGCTGTCTGCTAATAATTTCTCCATTAACTAGGAATGCAGAGTAATGGCAATGTGCTGCTCTGCATGTTAATAAGAGTTCCAACTTCAGAAACTGTGTTCTAATATTGTTTCAGAGGATCATCAGAGTTTCCTCAATTCCTCTCTTTAAAGTTAGTGAGACAACCTTGAAATCACCATGGTTGTTAATTGACAGGATTTAGTCCCAGAACTAATCATGATGGACAACTTTAAAATTAGTAGCTACGCAGAATGAAGATAATAAGACTTCAGCTTGTCTGCAGAGCTGCAGGGACCACGCACACCTGTGAAGAAGACAATTTCTTCAAACTCACATAGGAAAAGAGCTGTTCTGGCCAGGATTGGTCATTCTATACACACAAAGCACAGTGATCAGAACTAAATCTCTAGTGCAGTAACTATGAACTACAAGAACTAAGAGATGAAGTGCTTGGAAATCAAGAGACAAATATTTAGATGTATTGCGAAACCTGAAAGTACAATTTCAAAGAAAGGAAACATTTGGGGTTGTGGAGTTTAGTTTCTGCTTTTACCAAAGAAAATGTTAGAAACAGAGATGGAGATAAAAAGTACTGACTTCATATGGTTTGGAACTTGCCTTCAATCTGATTTGTTTTTAAACTAATTATTTCTGTGTGAATCCTTTTATTTTAAAATAAATTAAATGGATTTTCCTGTTTTCAAATATAACCAAAATCCCACCTGAGGTTTCCATTTTCAGTGGGGGGAAAAAAAAACCAAACAAGAAAACAGAAATTTTAAGAAAACTGAATTAAAGTATTAGTTGTTTTAGCATCAACAATTTATTGTGCTGTTGGGAAAGGAGAAAAAACAACCCAGGTAGAAAAAAAGCCTCTGCATTAGTGTCCTCCACATGACCTCTGGTTCATCAGTGCAGTCCGGCTGCAATTGCTCCTGCGGCCAAAAGCAGCAGCAGCAGGCATAAGGAGGGCAGCCAGAGCCTGGCCTCTGCTTGCACCACAGAGGACATGTCAGCGAGATGCTTACATAGCTCTGGGCACTAGCAGGCACCAGCTGGGTGGTCAGTGCTGGGAGGGTGAACTTTCCAGCTTTTTGGAGCTGCAGCTGAAGCTAAAAGTAGGTTGCCACCAGCACCCTAGGAGGGACGCTTCAACGAGGCATAAAGGCTTCATCCAGACAAGCTGGTGTTACTACAGGTCTCTCTTACCCAGACTTTAAAACTGTCTATTACAATTGTCAGAAGCAGAAGTAGTGGAAGTTGTATGTCTGGATCAATCATGTAAGCTAGATAGGATTTGACAACTTTGGGAAAGATTAAATTTAGATGTATCAAGTTAAAACATAAGACCACAACAAAATCAAGTAATTTCCAAATATTTTGCTTCTTCTGATCTTCTGAAAACTTCCCATGGAGAGAGTTTATTCATCCGGTCCCAGTTATTTTGAATATTTGCTGATCTTTTTTTAAAAAATTGCATGCCGTGCTATTTAAACAGCAACCTTTAAGCTGTTTAAAGGAGGAGAGTGCAAAGCACTGGATTAATCTGCTTACAGCCCATATGGCCAGATGTTCCAAGGACTGTGAAGGAGCACAGGTCACAGTTAACCCTCATTCAAATGGCTTTCTCAGCAAGAGAAAGCTTTATTCCACTTGATGAATCAAATGGGATGGCATTTTTATCTTTGAAATTGAATTCAATATACTGCTGTCAAGAAGACAAATCAAGATGCAGCATGGTGTTCGTGGGCACAGATTTGAGGTGGTGGAGAGTTGTCCAGTAAATTATTGCACTAATAAAAGTCAGGAGAATCTAGGCAAAAATGCATGTTGTAATCAAAAGATGGGGAGGAAAATAAATTTCTGCTTCTCTGTTCTCTGGGAGAACAAGGTATACAAAACTGAATTTTCTAATGTAATGAAAAACAGCAGAAGGGTGATAACTGAGGAGGAGTGTTATTATAAATTCAAATGGGAGCCTTTCCAAGCTGATAAATAGAGCATAATGAATAACAGTTTTAAGCATCATCTAATTTATGAATGCTGTCCAGTCTTTGCCCCAGCCAATTCTTGGGACTTCCTTTTCTTCCTAATGGATTTGACCCATTGTATATCATTTTACAAAACCACCATCTTGTCAAGTGGGATCTCTTTTTTTTGTATAATCTTATTTGTGTTATTCTTCACAGACCCAGTCAAAATATTGACTACAGTTTTGTTTTTCCCCCTTGTACAGAAGAAAACAGACTTGCCCTTTCTGTGGTCTTCATTTTTTTTACATCAGTGATAGACATAGGCTATAAAAACTAGTATGTCATTAATTTAAAGATGGCATAACACTAATACTTCTGGTAGAGCCTTTTAAAGGAGTAGAAAATCAATACAAAGCTGTAATTTCTCAACCAACTGGACTTCATAGCATCCAGTATAAAATAGATGAACATTTGAGTTTGCTGTTGCAGGAATGTAATGATTTCCAAGTCTCCCAGGGGAACAGAGATGACATTTTTGCTGCAGCTCTAACACTCTGCCCAAGTTCAGTGATACTGGCTTTTTGTGTGCAAAATTGCTTTTGTGGCTCGGATTGTCTGCATTTGTAAAGAAACATTTCAAGTGTGGAGTAAAACTGCTGCGTGTGTTGCTCATCATTTCAAAGTCCGTCATAAATGGCTCTGGTGTATTGTTACAAAGTTAGTGGGGTTTATGAGGACTGCTGATAATTACTGTGGTGGCTAATTGGGTTCAAAAGGTTTATAAGTAATCACTCATCTGTGGCCACAGGGATGGAGTGAGGTGAGAGCGCAGCTAGCAAACATTTTATCAATGCATTAGCAATCAACAAGAAGTTCATTCTCAGTTTCTTTTATATAACCAGTGTGGACACCCTACTGCTCATTTTAAGCTGCTTGAGAAACTTTTATTCAATATTTTGTTCAAAATGCACTCCTTGGATTTCTTCTTAGTGCTTGAACAGACATTTTCAAATGGCTAACGAAGTGGCAATGAACACTGGTGAAGTGTTTTGTAAGGAAAAACATGCTTGGGATAGAAGTGGTGAAAAATCCCAGCAAAGGAAACCAGTGATCACTAGATCACTAGACAATGAAGTTATGTGAAAATAGAAAACCAGCAACTTTTGGAAACCAGGATCAGTAAAGCCAAGACATGATGAAGAATTTTAACCATTTAATACAGGATGGATATTGTGATAATGTCTCTAGACAAAGACATTTATAAATTTTCAGAAATTTTACTGGGAAAAATGCAACTAGGGTTAAGTGTTTTCTTTTCTTCAATATACAAGGAAATGTAAAATAGTCATGCCATGCAAAATTGCCAGAGGAAAAGAGTACTCGTTGTCACATAGTTTTTACGTAACCTATCTACCACAGAAGCTCATTAGAACATTTGAAACAGAAAATTTTTCCATTAAAAAATACAGATTTAACAATTAAAAAATGCAACCACAAACTGACTTTTTAGCCTTGAAAAATTCTGAAAAATATATATTTAAAAATAAAATTCTCTTTTTTGTTATACTTTATGCCATAAATAAGAATTAGAAATTAAAACAAAATGGCTTTGTTCTGTCTAAATAAAACATTTCAAATGATACTGCTATATTTATCAGCATGCAAATATGAAGTGACTAAATACCTTTGACTATACATTAGTCAAAGGTATTCAGTACTTTGACCTTGTTATTGCTGAAATTGATAGATTTTTACAACTGTCTAAATCAGCAAATGCTCTCTAAAAACGCAAAATGCAAGCAGTAGAAACCACTACTGTGTGTGTTCACAATGCACTCAGCATTTTCATCATGAAAGATGTAACGAAATGCCTTAAAATCACAATAAAATGCTTCTAATTTCCAAGTAAATCAGATATGGATCTCATACGATCATACCCAGGCTGTCACAATGTGTATAAACACTGACTGAACTAGTTTAAAATTACTGTCATAGTGAGGCAACTCAAAATTTTACTTTTATTCTCCATATTTCTATCTTATTCACCAAATTTCTGTATATATGTCCTTTTTTCCTTCTGAAAAAAATGTGCTAGATGTTCATAATTACTTATATATAGTAGCAAATTGAAGGTCAAGCAAAATGAACCATTTTGGTTTTTATATACCTGCAATTGCTGTTGTAACCTGGAATTCAATTGTAGCCTTTTATATTCACGCACAGGATAAAATGCTTAAGAAATTCTAGGCTCTTTTGTAGCACTTTGACTTAACATTGTTACCAAAATATCCTTCTCACTGGATTTTTATATAAAACTTCTCTTTCATGTGAGGTAATTACAACAGGCTTCAAATATCTTAAAATCTCTTCTCTAATGTGTTTCTGTAAGTGCAGGGAGGGAGTGCAAAGTGGTAAACTGTACCTAATGTGCCCTTTTCATGACGTAAACAGCATTTACAGGGACATTTCTGAGACTGTGCACAAAGTGAACTTAGTCATTAAAAACTCATTATCTACATAATTTGCAGTACTTTGCATTCGGTGGAACAATATTTTCTGTTTGTATTTTGTTGCTAAGTGAGATCTATGTGACATCATTCATTGCAACAGCTGACCCAGATGAATAATTGACCACAGTTTCAAAAAATATTATCTTTTCTTCTTTCTTATTTTATTTTCTTTATGATCCTTCAATTGTCAACCACAATCTGACATAATACAATGAAACATTAAGCAAAACCTTTGGAACTAGTGGAAAACTTGATGAAATCTGGGCAATAGCAGGATGAATGTCAACAGGCACTTTGATTTTTACTGTTTCATTAAATGCTTGTTCTTACTTTTGTTATTGCAACATGATACATTACTAAATGATCTGTAGAATTAACTATTGTATGATCACATGATAGTTAAATATCAACAAACACTGTCATCCTTAAGAAAATATTTTTTAGTTATAGGAGTTCTTAGAAGCTGAGAAGAGGGTTATATCAAGTCATCAGAAAAAAAAAACTTTTTCACTCAGTATCTTGTCCTTTTTTTTTAACACTATGTGGTTGATCTAGCAAAAGATACCATCTCTCACTGCAAACCCTCTGCCATGTAGCTTTAGACTGTCACAGCTACAGTGGCACCATTGCTCTCTTGTATAATATATTAATGATTTCCTGTCTGTAATACTCCAGAAAAAAGTGCTGCAAGGCAAAAAATTATTTAGTGGCATTGAATTGGGTGAAGGTGCTCCTTTTTTTGCCAGGAATCTAGAGCATTTACTGGAGAGAAGACTGACTGGAGCTTAACAGCTGGAGGTGCCATTCCTTCCTGAATTTTGCCTTCTCAGCAGTCAGAACTTCTTCCTTCCAAAGTACATTTTGTGACACTTTGATTTTTTCTGGCTGAAAGAAAATATAATAAAGTTACTGTTGCTAGAACCAAAGGGGAGGTTGCACTGGGAAATTTTGGTTTTGGATAAAATTGTGCAAACCCTGGAGATCTTTGGAGGAGGCAGATGTTAAATTTGTGGTTAAAGCCTTAATCTCCTTTTAAGAGCTGGAGCATTCATGCAGCACAGTGCGTCTCTTCCCAATCTCCACCGGTTTTTCCAGGCTTGCTTCTTGCTTTGCAGGGCAGTGATTCATTGGCCCATTTGATGGGGTAAGGGCACTAAATGCTTTCTAAGTATAAGGTGTCTTTTCAGATATTACAGAGACATGATTATCCACCTAAAATTCATTCAGCCAGGGTTCTCATGCATTTCTGTGACACCAGACTGATGTATTGGTTTCAAAGTGATTCCTTTAGCAAATGAGGAGTATTAAGAAATGCATGAATTGCATCCCCAAACTGCTTGTCATAATATAGAATAAGCTTCTCAAGATAATTCCACAAAATGTTTTCAGAGAACAATTCTAGAACAAATCCCTGTGTTTGGGATATAGCAGGTTTAGCTGTATTTTCAATTGTATAATCTGTGGAGATTTCATAGAGTTTTCATAGCAATCATGGACTGAACTTCTCGGGTCCTGCCACAGGTTTTTGGGACAAACCAAAAGAAGCTACCTATGATTTTCTTTACTGCGCTTAAGACCCTCAGAACCCATTCTTAGGCACCCATATGAGCTGAAACACATCACAGTTTCCTATTGACATTGGCTAATGGCATCCATAGAGAAGTTCAGATGCTGTGGTATAAAGACATAGTCAAAAATTAGTTACAATAAGAAAACACAGTGTGAGAATTGTTATTTTTTTATGGTGGAAGAAGCAAAACCAAAAAATTTGCTCAAACGAAATACAGTAGAGATGGCACAGGTCCATAATTGCCTTGTAGTAAGGATTGATTACTATTCTCTTGTTGTTACATAGACTAATATAAGAGGACTGTTATTATCAGTTCAAAATCCACATTTCTATTATCATTCCCATACCTCTTTTTGCTGCTATTGCTAATAAGAATGTTTGAAATAAATTACATTAAAAATGTAATCATATTTAAATTAAAATTGAAAAACAGCATTAGAAAAGTGAAGGATGGCAAAATCAATGATGTGCTAGATCGAAGTGCAGAAGTGCTTATTCTTAATGGAATACCAAGTTCTTGTTTCACAGGTTTGGGCTCCTTTTGATTACTTTAGATCCCCACAGCTGCTAAGACTTTGACAGGGATTCAGATATAACAAGGCAGTGAATATGGTAAACCTCAAACCATTCACAAAGTGGTGGTTGGAGGCTGACTTCAAGCTGAATGTTTGTACTTTAAAGTTCATTTCTTACTTAGGTTGTCATTGTCCCAAATGTCCTACTTTCTCCACCTTGCCTTATTTATCTAGAACATTTTCTGTCAGGCACTCCCTTCCCACACATTTACTGCCTACAGACAAAACCTCCCTGTTTCTGAAGGCGTGCTAGCCCTCATCTTTGAATGGACAGATTTTACCGTGAAATTGGAAATCTACTACATTTGTAGACCCTGCACTAGATCTGGACTTCATTCCACAGTTATATCTGTCAAGTCCTGTCACAGAAGTCCTTCGGAGACTAATTTCTTTCCTATTTATCAAGCACTTTAGCCCATCAGTGACAAAAGAAGAAGAAACAGTTTGGTTTTGAACTATAAAGGAAAATTATGATCGTTGTAGCTTGGGTAAAATTCCACTGGCTATGTTATTAGACAATTTAGATCAAACTGAGCTCCTATGCTATAATTGAGGCTTTGACTGATGTAGCAGTATTATGTCCTGCAAAGTTCACATCATATTACTCAGAAGGATACAGAGCGCTGTATTTTATCGGGAGGGGTTATGATACAAAAAGGTTTTGCGTGCTAGTGTAGTTCCACTTAAACTGGCCTCTGTAACTTCTGGTAATTTTGTAGGAAAAAAGGAAGAAAAAAACTTTGTGCCACTTCTAATTTCTCTCTCTCTCAAAAAAAATAAGACTTTGAAATGAAAGGCTAATTTGTAATAAACTTCTTTTAATTTTGGTGGTGAAAATAGAAATACCTGTAACTTACCTAATAACACAAAACTCAGTTCTAGATCAGGTTTTTGGGCAGTTCGTATTTTTTCAGATTTGATAAGTCTCAAAAGCTCAGCTTTACATTTGGTTTTTGATCATCCTAAAATAATATTTCAACTTGAACCACTCCTATTCAGAATTAAAAATATTTTTAAAGCTCATTGTTTAGAATTTCTTACTTAGAGGAAGCTAAAGAAACTTACACATAGCAGATTTATCCAGGAAAGCTAATAGTAAAAAAGTTAAATAGGGCAGTAGGTAAATATGGGCAAAGTAATCATGACAAAAAGAATTGTTCCTGATCTTGATTTTTAAATTATTTCTTTCTCTGATCTTTCCACTAGTAAAATGCTGGTATAGGATAAATATATTTTCTTTAACTGTATGTGTAGTTTATATAAAAATCATAAAAGAAGTATTAAACTATACAACAGGATAATTTATGGGGCCTGTATTTAGGTCATACTTCTGTGTCTATTATAATTACCCACAGACCCTGGGAGTCCTGGAGAGCAGCCAGAATACCAGGATGCACTCTTGTACACACATACAGTAATAAACATATTCTTGGCACTAATTGCCCATCCTTCCCCAGCAATGAAGGGACTGTTTTCTAGACTTTATCCATATGTTCACCAGCAGAGCATTTGCTCTTGCTATGTTCCTCTATCCTCTGTCCTAATGCTTCATGGAGGGCCTATCAAAATACCACAGTTTGACCAAGCTGTGAGTCTGTGCTTTGTGGGCATCTCAGCTAACTGCCCTTGGCTATAGAGAGGAAGCCTGCCAACAGGAATCCCATACGTTATTTATTGTCTGGAGAGTGTCCAGGAAACCCTCCTAATGCCTGCTGTTATTATTACCATGAATACCCCATGAAGCTGGGTCACATCCTTTAAAAAGAGGATAAACTGGAATGGAAAACTTGTCTTCTGCATGTAGGAAAGGAGAAAGAGCCTGTGTGCTGATGCCCCTAAGTCTGCTTTTAGCAGGAGCCTGGAAGTGGTCAATGTTCCCTACATATTGAGGAATTCCGAGGTGCCCCTAAGCTGTGGCATCTGTGTCCTTCCAGGGGACTGAAGTGCCCTGTGCTACCCTTGGTTAGGAATAATGAACAGCAGATTGGAGGTGAGATTTGTTGGATTCATTTCCGTGGTACCGAAACAAGCATCCAGGAGAGTGTTGCTCATGTAGAAACAATCTGAGGTCAGGTTGTGGTCACCAACTCATTACTTCAGTAGTACATATCCTGTCAAAAGATTGCTGTCTCACCAGCCTGCCACCAGATTACATGGAAGGAGAGCTAAATTTACACAAAATTGATTAGATTCTTGAGTCTGGTTAAATTTCGCTCTTCCTTCTTAGCACTAGACTTTCTCAAGATTAAGAAGTAAACGGGATTATTGTTTTCCAGAGACTTGCTGTATGTTCAGCAAATACATTCCTGTCGCCTCTTTGGGAACAGCACATTACAGCAGTAACAAAAAACCTGTTTGTTCTTTTTTTCTTTTGGCTGGGCAATAGCCAAAGGCAGAGGTTTGGGCATCCTTTCCCAGTTTTCATCATGGCAGAAGAAACATGTAGATTCTCTCTAAAGACGTCTTCTTTGGAAAGTGACACATAATTTCTGGGGAATAAAAATTTTAAGCTAATAAGGGAAGCAATGCACTTAATTATTTAAAGAAATATATTTAAAACAATTTCTCATTTTGAAACCTGCTGATCTCTGCTGTTTAATCACTTAAACATGTTTCAAGTTCCCTTTGTTATGCTTTGCCTATTAAATTATGTTTATTTCTTGTTGTACTGGAAAGTTAATGATTCATAAATTTAAAATAATAGTGCTTTAGAGATTGCACTTGTTTTTCATTTTCATTTATTTTGTATTACAAAGGGGAAGACATAGCTTCTGCCTTTCCCCTCTAACATATAACAATCCTTTCCCTTCATGGTATGCCACCATAAGCAAATACTGCAGAACTTCTTATCATAGCCATATCAAGGACAGATTGTGAGTCTAAGCAGGCAGGTTGCAACCCATGAAAAGATTTGACATGAAAGAATTTACATATATTAAATCCATGATTCACATTGCTCCCAGCAGAAAGTCCCATTCAGTACACCAGTCAGGAAAGGCTAATACCTCACACTGTCAGAGCCTCAGGAAACTGCTATATTTAGATACCTAAATTATAGAATGCATCTATTAGCATGAACTTTATTATCATTATGATTAATGCTAAAAGTTAAAACTGCTGAAGAATTTAACTTACTCATCAGGAACAGTTTTTCCAGCTCCAGCAATGGGATATATGAACAAACGTGGCTATATAACATACTGTGTCGTGACATGACATTTATAATATAATTATAATGCTAGACCCTACACAGCTGTGAAATAAATTATTCCCCTTTCATGCTTACCAAAGGCACTTCTTATGCCTCACTCATCAGGATGTAGAACAGGGGTTAGATTGTTCTTTGTGCTGCAAACTGCTTTTCTGACTGCAAAGTCTTTGAGCAGATATGATTTTACTGCTACATGCCCATAGCGCCTCTCACCACAAGACCCAGTCCTGTCAGAGGCCCTGAGGTGTTACCAAAAAACAAAAGGCTTATCAATCATGCCATTTATCAGGGCCTATATATCTATTCCCTTCTTCAGCTCTGGTACGAGCTATCTTCCCTTCTGTTCCTGGTACGTTTTCCAAAATCAAAAAGGAAATTTTGCAGTGTCATGTAGGAGTTATAAGGAAATGAGCTTTATCCTTGTGGTATGTGATTCTGGGCCAGAAATTAGTGATTTGACCTATTGTTATCATGACATTTGAAAAAAAACTCCTTGAAAGTTTGCAGGCTCTGCAGTTATCCTGCCAGAGATTTGTCCAGATCATTATTTAATTGCCAGGAGCCTAACAAAAATGTCTTTTCATTTAAGCAACATTTATCAGCTGGGGCTTGGTGACTGCCTCAGGCTGTAACAGCTATGAGAAATTCACATTTAATCATGAGCATTATGCAGTATGAAAACAGATTGTATTTTTAAAGTTAACTGTATTCTGCTCTGAGGAGTGGGGAATGTCCTACGAAAGCCTGTCCTGATGTCTTCCTGCAGCCCTGATATTTGAGTCCCACTGGCAGAAAAACTTCTAGATGAGAAGTTTAAAGCCTTTATCCCTTAAATCAAGAAAAAAACTGTCTTTAACCCAGAAACATCACCTACAGACCTGCAGAATATCTGTAAGGAAAAAGTTACTCAGGCCAGTTTGCAGGCTGCGTTGGAAGAGAGAAACATTTCCTGGGGATCCCCTGCTGACCAGAATTAGGATTGTTTTAGCAATATCTGAAAGAAAGTATAGCCCTACTGCTCTTTTCTGTCTGGGATACAGGAAGACCAATGGAGGTCCTAAGCAGCATGAAGTTATCAGTGCTCTCAGCACAGAGCCCTTCTTGGAAATAAAAAATGCTCTTTCATTCTAGTCTTCAAGGTTAACTGTTTTGATCATTGGAAAGGACAGGGCATGGTTCTAGATTGACACCTTGGAAAGTGTTCACACTTTGAATTCTGAAAAGCTTTCTTATGCGGGTGTTCGGCACAGCTTACTGGCTAGCTCGGCACGGAGCCCACATATAAGAGTCTTGTGGGTCTGAACCTCCAGCTGAAGCGTGGTAGATAGTGTGAAAGAAAGGAGGACTCTCACGTGGGTAATAACTAGCTTTATTCTTGCCAGTGATTCACTTGAGGAGTGAGCTCTGGGCCTCGCATTACAGTTTAAGTACCATGGGCATGTACCGAGCAAGGGAGAACTTAGAACCAATTAACTGCAGGGGGGGCATGACTTTGAACACTGGACACTTAACAGAACAATGAAAGAAGGTGGGAGTTCAAGATCTTGCCAAATCATTGAACATCTTCACCAGAATCTTCCAGGCTTTAGGGAGTAATCACAGGGTGATTGACAAGACTCACTACCAGGAAAAAGCAAAGGGGTTTGAGTATTGGGGGGTGTAGGGATAAACCATTATAAAACAAATAACAAAAACATACAGAATTTTGGAAAACCCAAAATGCACCCCGCAACACTTTCTTTAATGTTAAATGCAAAGGTATATAAAGGCACAAGAAGTCTACAGAGAAAGGCTGTAGAAGGCAAGAAGGCCTTCCATGGTGGATGTCATGGTGTGTCCTGTGCATTCTAAGACACAGCCTGTGTCTTGGTGAGTCCTGATGGGCAGGGTCTTCTACAGGCAGATACAGTAGATCTGCCTATCATAGGCATGGTGGATACACCTAATCTTGTCCTAAGCTTAATCCAAAAATTATGAAGAGTCAATACACCAGAGAAAGCCACTGAGAGATACACCATATGTATACCTGGCTGCCAGCCTCTGGAAAGTTGTGTTCAATTCATGTCCAGAGGACCCCCAGCTCCACTATTCTCCATTCCCCTTAATTTTAATTTCTTTATGTAGGAACGTTACATAGTTTTAACTCAACTTTTTGTGCTCTTCTGAGACCATAGATGCTCAAGGGGTTTTGTGAGAAAGTGACATTTATTTCCTGGCCTAGTCTGGATTAACAGTATGTAGCCTTGGTATTCCAGTAACATGATTGAAGTGATTTTCCACTGAGACCATTGCATATTAAACCATTTCCAGGATGTAGCATTCCCAAATAAATACCATAGGAAGATGTGGATTCCTTCTGCCTTAGTTTCAGTCATTAATAATAGTTTAGAGATTCTTGTCAAGGCACCTCGAGTGCAGCAGGGCAGGGCCTGACAGCTCGTCACATGGCAGGAGCAGGGAGGCACAGGGCAGCCCCAGGCTTTAGGACAAGGCTGTGCTGGGCTGTGGCACCACAGGTAGGCTGGGCCCAGCAGAGCCTACAGCAGCTGGTGGCCCCAGGAGGCTGACAGGAAATCCTGTGCCCTGAGCAGAGTGGAGAGAGCCCTGACAGGAACACCCCCATGGGCAGGCTGAGCAGGGATGGGCGAGGCTGGCAGTGCTTCATGGCCTGGACAGTTTTGTTCAGCCTCTCTGATAAGGGAGGAAGTATGAAACCAGCAAAATTGAAGTAAACAGTGTCTCACTGTGAAACTTAAGATGCAAGGAGCCAAAAGCAACGTACTTCTTTAGCAGTCCCAGAAGATAAGAAATCTGTTTGAAGTTGTACTTTGCACATATTCATTAATACTGAGCAGACACACCGCTGGTTGTATGCAAGAGAAGATAAACTGTCTGCATTCCCTTCTAGATCTGCCCAAAGCCAACCTCTCTGTTGCTGCAGCAGTAGGAGACATTCAGATTTTTCTGTGAAAAAATTGTCAAGAACCAATAGATGAAATTGTAAGCAGAAAAACATGACATGTTGATGCACACATGAAAAATCAATGAAGCAAGCCTCAGCTGCCTTGGGTGCCATGATGGCATCTACACCTAGGAACAAGGGATGTAAGATGCTTTAACAACAGGAGCTCCAGAAGCAGGTTTCCCCCTTTGCTGGCACAGACAATGCAGGGCAGTTACACTTTCAAACCATCTTTGTCTTGGCTGATACGGAGGCAAAGAGCTGGCAAGGAAAATTTTGTTTCCTATATAACAACTTCACCTTAACTTACAGGCTTGTGTGGAACTAAGGAATGACAATAATTTTCAGACAATTCACAGCAGAAAGTTTCCCACATTGAAATTCATTTTATGGTCAGAGACTGATTTTGTCAAAATATTTGACGAGGAATAATCTGAAAATTTTAATTCAATTTTATTTTTACCCACTTGTTATGACTCAAATCATACCTATCCTTTTTTACTCAACTAGACTGTGTCTTAAATAGCCCATAGCATTGTTATCACCAAAATGCTTTGCAGAGGAAATCATTGACACCTTAGTTTTACACATCAGGTACTGGAAAAGAAGAAATGAGGCTTCCTGAGAGATTAAAGTTTTGAAATAAAACCCTGGACTGTTTCATTTCAAAACCAGATCAAGTACTTTGATTCAGATGCTGGCTGGTATGAAGTGCCAGCATCTCAGCTTGTCCCACAATGTGCAACTCAACACCCTCATAATATCTTTATTCAGGAGAAGACCAGAAAAGCATAGTCCAGCCATTTTTTATGTCCTTGTAGCAGTTATCACCATGTCAGGGAATAGTTTGCAGTGAAAAACATCACATGCTAAAGAAAGTCCTGAACCCAGGTCTTTTTCTCTCTGACAAAGGCAGAGCTGCCAAGCTTCCAGCCTGGGTTTATTTTATCAACATTTCCAATTTCCCTTTCAGTCAAAATAAGACTGTGGGACCATCTGAGTAGTTAATTATGTAACTGTGAAAGTTCAGAGCATGCTGAACAAAACAAAATATGTTTTCCCTCGTTTATGCAGCCTAAACATATTGTCAAGGTTTTGAAGCAGTCAGTCCAAAATTTTCACAAAAACACTGCAGTTTCCCAAGCAGCCTGTTAGTAAAAGAATTGCACCAAAATGTTATCCTTTCTATAAATGCTCATCTGAGGGAAGACTTAGCTGAATGCTTCCAGTGCCTAATTAATTGCAGACACGTGAAAAATCACTTTGAATGCTCCAGTTGAATACTTGCCAGCTGAAGCATTCTGAAATCACTGGTGAGCTTCTCATAATTATAACAATTTAAAAATAATTATGGATCTGAGTTATGAGTTACCTCAATGTAGATAGCCAGTATCATTTGAGATGCCCTGTTGGGGTGTCCAGGGCATCTGCATGAGCCTTGCCATTGTGACATTAGAGCAATAGAAGACCCATGCCCTTGTGGAGGAGTAGCTGGAAGCCAGTCAGGGTCCAGAAGGGCAACCTAAATGACACTGGATGCTTGTGTTTAGGTCAATGATCATGCTCTGACTGTCACATTTCCAAGCTGTTTGTTACAGTTGTGAAGGTTATAAGCTAGTGAAAGCTGACACTTGCATTTATTTGACTGGCATCAAAAGCTGCATCTTTACACTGGATATCTTGAGATTTGATAATTCCTGCTGCTCAAAGCAACTGTTTCAGGATTGACAGACCAAAAAGCTGACCTTTCTGGAGAGTTTTCTGTAACTATTCTTGTGGTATATTCATCACATACTTGCGTCTAAATCCTTAGTTTTAAATGAGAGAACAGCCTTACAGATGTGTTTCTGAATCAGGAATTAATGTAAATGGGTTTCAGATCCAATCCTACTGACATCTTTTTCTGAACTGCATTTTAAATGTTCACGTGGTGTATGTTTCATGGCCAAGACAAAACCTGCTCTTCTGAATTTCAGGACCAACAAGATCTCTTAACTGCAAGGGCAAGATGAGAGTGCGTGTACCTCTGAAAATCTGTGTGTTTTATGGGGGATTGAGAATAAGCTTTTCCACTTTCAGGTTCTAATATACTCTACCGTATGGATACTCCGGCCTTCAAACTGTCAGCTTTTCAGATGACTCTTGGCTTTTGAAGTTTCCAGTGAAAACTGTTTCAATGTAAAAGAACAAGAATATCCATTATATGTTTAAAAACTCATGGACCTCCATCTTCTATCAGCCCTCTGGCATTCTCCTGAAAGGAGTATGGTGGGGATGGTGATATTCACATTGAAAAGAAAAGAAAAGGAAACTAGCTTTTGCTTTGCAGCTTCTGCTTACAGCTGACTTTCAGGCCAACTTTGATATGTGGGGTGGACAGGAGAATCATGAGGGCGGTTCAGGATCCATTTCTAGTTGTTTGTTCTGATAAATGTATCTAAATTGTGCTCATACTTTAACCAAAACCGAAATGAATGTTCAAGCAGTGACCAATTCTGTGCTGTACCTCTTTCCCATGATGACTTCTGTAATATTCTGAATGTTATACCCTATGTGGCAGAATCCATCTCATGTTTACTAGTGAAGAGGCCAGTAAACTACCCTGAACTTCATTCACAGTTGGAGCCTGCTACTCAGCTGAGTCACTTACAGAATTTTTGGCTTCAGCACATCTCATTCAGTGTACATACATCACATTAAAAGTTTTTCTTCCAAATTCCAGCCATCCAGACAGCCTCTGGCTCATAAGTTTAAAAAAAAAAAAAAAGTTAATTTTAAATCAAATTTTATTATACTGATATAGTTAGCCTCAGAGAAGAGTAGACCTTGTTAATTCTATTTTTCCTTCTCAAGTAGTTAATATAAGGTGGCATAGTATTATCCTCAATACAACTGATAATCATTATTCTTAATGTCACAAAATTGGCCTCATTTTAAACACTCATGGGCCTTGCCTTCAATAAAGAAGTAAGATAATAGTGATATTCCTTAAATGATGTTTAGGAAATTCAATTAATATGAGGATAATCTTTTTAAAGGCTAAAATGTACCACGTATTCAGCTCTAGGCCTTCAGTCACAGGACTCTAACGAACTGACAGTAACACTTCTCTAAGAAATATTCTTTTATCTCTTAGAAGAGGGTATAGATTTTGCAGTAAGCCAAGCAAGCTAGAAATGTAAATACCAATACAGTCACTGGGATATATTGAATACTTATTCTTTTATCTGGTAGACTTTTCAATTTCATGTTTGAAATTATTAAAGTGAAAACTTTAATAATTCATCTTGAATTAAAGAGACATTTTGTTCCATTTGGAAACATGTACCTCGTTGTATATTTTTTTATTATTTTAAATTGCATCTTCCACAAAGCAAATCAAAGCATTTCTTTAGAAAATGTCAGAAATAAAGTTTTTCAAGAAATGAAACCCTATTTTTTTTTTAATTAATTAATATTTCATGAGTCTTGTAGCTGTATTTCCTGGCAAATAAGAAAACTCGGGAAGGTATTTAGGCACAGAAAAGTCCAGATAAATATTTTGTGATATTTAAAAAAAAAAAAAGTGAACAAATTATGTCTCCAATTTGGAATTACACTTATAACATATCTTTTCAACTCAGAGATTCATCTGCTATTATCTGCTTCTTTGTGCATCTGCACCCAGGGCACTTAGTCTACCCCAACTATAAGGTGAGGAAGTTAAAAGAAAAAAAAAGGAAAACGAGTATTTGTTTTTATAATGGATTAGAGATAATCTGAGTGTGAATCCCAGACTCTGAAGCATTAAAGTTAACGAAGTCTTTTTATTCCTCTTAATTAATGTATTATTTATTCTCTTTATGCTCATTGTTCTACTGCATTGTTCTCAACAGATAATCAGCTACAGAGAAACACCTTTCCCTTCATATTTTAAAAATCATATTAAACAGAGAAAAATATACTTAAGGTCTATCTTTGAGGATTTGGGCAATACTTTCACCTTTGACTTCGCTAGCATTGGCTGCTCCACAATGGGTTTGGGGTTTTTTTGTTGTTGGCACTTGATTAGTGCAGACCTCCTAATCTCACAGTATTTTATAAGAGAAGGAGGAGATTTAAAGCTTAAGGGTTTCAGTAGTTACCAAATGTAAGTAATGCTGGACATATAACAAAACAGCATGCAGATCTCCATCTGCCTGCCCTTTCTATGGATCTGTTTACCAAGAGGATCTTACATATTTATTGTTTTAAACACTGTGAATTATACCTCAAAACTAATGCCAAGCCATGATAATTCCCTTTAAATAACAAGTGACAAAAATGCCTAGGTTGAATCACTTATTTTTATCTAGAAATAATCTCAGTAGCTGAAAAACATCAGGAAAAAATGTTTCTCTCTCCTAGTCTTTCCTTTCCTGGTGAATTTCACTTTAATATCATCACTAATACTAATTGCTTTTCACCTCTGTGCTTTTAAATGAATCATCATCTCTGTTAATAGGACAGACTTGCCTGAATATATTTGGTTTCCCAGCAGCTGGTGTTAGCAGGGATGCTTGGAGGATTTCTGGGAGACACTCACCAGGAGTGATCAGAGATGGAGCCAGCACAGCCCCCAGAGCAGGCTGCACTGGGAGAAAACATGCCCAGGCAACATGGTGCAGCTGCACCTCGGTGTTCCCATGGTTTTTTGGCCCTACCAGTCCTCTGCACAAAAAAAAAAAAAANTTGGGCCCCCCCAGTCCTCGGCAAAAAAAAAAAAAAAAAAAAAAAAAGGCAAAGAACAGATGTGACCAAATGAATGCTGCTCTGTAATAAGTTCAGTTACCTGAGGAAAAGTTAATGGTAGCTTAATTTTGATGACATTAATCAGAGAACCAGCTACTACACTGGAACGTATGTGCATGCTAAAATTGCAAGGAGAGCAAAAAAGAGATTTTATCATCAGAATGAATTATTTTTCAGCAAATCCATAACTTACTCTTTTGCCACGCATAACTGCTATCCATGTTTTTCCAATACCTTAATACGTAAAAAGTGATGCCTATGAAGTATTTCTACTGCTTTTGTTTACCCCCAATTCTGCTGCTACTTTTTGGAAAGTGTTGGACTGAAAAGTTTGCTAAATCTGGTTAAAGTTAGCCAGAATGCAAAGTGTGCTTCAACTTTGCTCTCATCTTGGCCATCCTGACAGTAAAATGTAAGCTTGTTCAAGTATTGGCAAAAAAATATTTTCTGTCTTATATACTGTTGAATTTTAATTTCAAATGTGAGAATTAAAAGTTAGAAGAGAGGCTGTTCTTCCATTAAAGCTATCCTGTAAACTTTCACCTATCAGATTTTTATCACAATTTGATGGAAGCAAGCACTTGAAATAAAGGTTTTACAGGATCCCTGTCACTTGACTGATTTAACCTCTGAAGAATCACAAGTTCCTCCAAAGACATTGCTTCACTCATCAGCATAATTTTCTGTCTTGCCTCCTTCACACTTCAGTAACTGTTGCTCTGAGGTGATAAATTCTTGTTGGGAAATACTCATCACTTTAGGTTTTATCTGTCCAGGCTTCAGAGACACAGTGTAATGCCACAGATCTTCCCAAATAGTGAGATATTGGTCTTGTCCTAAAAAACCTTGAGTACCTTTCTACACAGTCATATATAAGCGAATTAATGATCTGCAATAAATCTTACATGCATTCACCGTCATTATCAGTAATTTTAGAATCAGTTTCTAAGTCTGCACTGGGTGAAGCCAAAGATCACCTTATCTGCCCTCATCACAAAGAGGGCCAAAGCACAGATGAACAGGAACCAGCTCCTAGGCATGCTGTTGGAGAGCCATACAGAATCTGGAATTTTGGGAGAAATTCCACCAGTAGCTCAGAGGAGGGATAGTTTCTATCTCCTTAACTATCAAACCTGTTCCCCTTGTAAGTACCACAGAAAAGAGATGATTTATTTTATCAAACCATTTTTTGTTTGCTTGTAGTTTGTCTTGGTTTGGGAAGACATGTATCTGCCAGGGAAAGCTGGAATTTCCTTGGGAATGGAGAATGTAACTCCCTCCCTCCCTTCTAAATTATTATAATTTTGCAATTAAAGGCTTTTCAAGTGAAGATTTGGGAAATTTACTAGAAATTTTACTAGAAATTTACTAGAAATATTAAGAATATAAATGTAATAGTACAAAAAAACCACAAGCAAACAAAACAAACAAAAATCCTAGAAACCCTGACAGAGTCAGAAATACAGCCTGACACCCTGTTGGTCAGGGTGTTGGAAGCAGTCCAAAGTAAGCCCTCCTGGAGTGGCAGATGTTCTGTTGGAGTAGAGATGGTCTGGTAGAAAAGGGTCCAGTAATGGCAAGATGGGTCCGGTCTTCCTCTGGGAATCCAGTGGCAACACTGGATGTACCTGGTGTTCCTACGTCTCAGTTTTTATCTAGGCAGGAATGGTTTGGCTTCCCCCACTGGGTGGAGCATCTCACAATGGGATGATATAATTTTATCAGTCATGTGGTGAGCCTTAATGGCCCATTAACAGCAGGCATCCCCATGGAAGGTGGATGTGTGGTGGGAGAGATAAGGAACAATGTTCCACCTGGTTTTAAAATCTGGCCCATTATCAGAAGGCACCCACCCCCTTCCCCCTGGAGTTACAAGAGATAAAGAAAACATCTCCCCAACCAGTTTCAACAGATGGAATAGAATAAACAATTTTGGTTACATAACCCAAGACTAGTGCCTCGCCCTAGTAACAAAACAAATTCAAGGTTAAGATGGAATTGCTTGTTCTTCAGAGCCATTCATCCCTTTCTTTTAGAAAGTGGGTTATGTGTTATAAAAGGAAGCCATTTTTAATAGAACTGCCCAAGCAGAGATGGCAAAAAATTACTTGTTCTTGGTAACTGATACTGAAAAACAGAAGACAGACATAGGTGATTTCTGCATCTGGAATGGTTCAAGGCCACTTCTCTTTATTCCTCCCATTCCATGTTGTACAAAGTCAAATGCTTCTTATGTCTATTAAAAGAAGGGCTAATGAATGAAAAAAGCAGGAAATCAGAGAAATACAAGGAAGACATTTTAAGTGCTTTTGTCAGTTCCTTTCTTCACACCTTTTCTTCCCTCCCTGTCCTTCTCCTCCATCCCAAAAACTTTGCATGTTATTTTCTTCCAAGAGTTTTAAATCTTAATCTCTTCTGTTTTCTGACTGTATTTTTCATTGTAACTGAAGTTAGTTACAGAATCACAGAATGGGTCAGGTTGGAAGGGTCCACAATGGGTCATCTGGTCTAACCTCCCTGCTCAAGCAGAGTCATCCTAGAGCACATGGAACAGGATTGCATCCAAACAATTCTTGAATACCTCCAGTAAGGGAGACTCTTCAACTTCTCTGGGCAACCTGTTCCAGTGCCTGCTCACCCACACAGTAAAGAAGTTCTTTCTCACATTCAGGTGGAACTTTCTCTGCATCAGTTTCTGCCCATTGCCTCATGTCCTACTGCTTGGCACCACCAATCAGAGCCTGGCTCCAGGCTCTTGACACCCTACCTCCAGACATTTATACACATTTATGAGGTATCCTCTCGGTTGTCTCTTCTTGAGGTTGAACAGGCCCAACTCTCCCAGCCTTTCCTCATAAGAAAGATGGTCCAGTCCCTTAATCATCTTTGTAGCCCTTCACTGGACCAGATCCAGGAGCTCCGTGTCTGTCTTGTACAGAGCCCAGAAGTGGACATGAACCTTATTATCCTACTTAAGCACTGTATCTGATGCCTGAGAGGCAGTTTGTTCTCCCACCCTTTCCTCAGATATAGAAGTGAGTATTTGAGTGTTTGGGTTTGAAGACTTATATACATTAACTAAGCAACATCATTAATACTCATGTAAGAAGACAAGGTAAAAGAAATGAGCTTTCTATTTCAGACTGTAGGTGTCTGATATTCTTATTTAAATGTCAGATTATGCCAGTCCTTTTCTCTGTAAAGATGAGCTGCGGCTCTTTACGATGGAATGTATTATTCCATTCCACCTGAGAAGTGTTGTCAGCTGTGTTCTACATCTTTGTAAACTAAATCTTTTGTTTCAGTGAGGACATACCTTGAAGATGAAGGCTGTGACCTTCACTTGGTTCTGCACTGCACAGGGAACAATGTAAAGCACAGCAACCAAGGTTGACACATTTGCAGTGGCTGGTGGTGATGCTGAGGAAAATATGCCTCTGTACCCTGCTTTACCTGGCATCCTTCAGTGCTATAGTTTCTTTTGGAGGTATCAGGCATTTCCATAGTCAGAGCCTGTGAGGAATGAAGGCTTGAAAGCTGAAGGTGGACTGTTAATCATAGGCAAGGCAGTTAGGTCTGTCAAAAACTTGCATGGATTTAACTAAACAGCTTTTTGGATTAAGCATTAAGTATATCAAGTATATTTTTCCTCACAGGTTTTCACTGTTTCAAGTAAAGTGATTTTAATCTTAAATCTAACCAGTGAAAGTGTGTTTTTACAGGATACTGCATCTGCCATTGCACTAGCATATTTATTGTTTTTAAAATTCCCTCTGTTTTCAGCTCGAATATTTCTACATGGCATTTTGTATTTTCTTTCCTTGCCATATTCTTGTGCTGCATCACCACCAGACTGAATCTTGAGTATTCATTAGTTCTGAAAAGCTATTACCTAGTCAATGACATACACATTTCTTTATCTAATGGACTGAAAAACAATTACATTTCTTATTTCTGTTAGTTTTGCTGGTTTTCAGTTAAGAAATAGGGATCAGATTTTAAAAGAGAAAACTAAATGGAAGTCTCATCTCAGTTCAAGTTTTATGCTAGTCAAATTGCTGTACTAAAAACAAGGTTCAGCATTTCAGTATCATGAAAAGACTCTAACCTCTCAACAAACTGTTTCTTTTCTTTATTCTTATGTCAGATATCCCAGACAGATCCATAAGGACTATACATCAGAGGGAAAAAGGCCCATCATGCCTTTTGTTCTCTTTGAAATAAAATGTTTCTTGAATATTTCTATATTACCCTAGACATAGAGCTCTAATCTTATGCATAATTTCATAATTTATAAATCATATGTCCTCTCATTTTCATGTTGTTTCATTTTATGTGAAGGGTTTGGATTAGTTCTATCAATCCTCATTGCAATGCTAAGTACAAAAATTAGGTACTATAAAATCATGTATAATGAATATAAGCCCTCTTCCTCAATCTGTCAGTTGAAACTTAAATATTTGAATCCATTTACCATTCTGATCATACTATAACTTGTCCAATTAAAATATATTATGCCAGCTCCCTAGTGAGTAACCAGTGCAATACAGTGTTGCTTTAGATGGCTCTGCTTTTCCATGGAAATATTTTGGTTTTTTTAACAAGCCAAAAGAGCACTTTGTTCACTCACTGCCTTGCTCTCAGTTGTAGGGTGGGTTGGTGGGTATTTATCTCAAAAATTTTTTTAAGCTCATCTTAAGATTAACCATTTAGATACAAGAATATAGTATCTATGAATGTCATACTTAAATCTAGAGTTGGTGAGTTTCTTCCATGCACAAAGCTGAGAAATAAAAGAAGCAGAAATTAGAAAAGGGAAAGGGTCTCAAGGTGCTGCTAGAACTGAACATGACAATTCTCTCTGACCGTGCTTGAATCTGTTGGCTTCTCAATTTAGATACATGGGTACATTATCTTCCTAACAATACCGCAAGAGTTGGAAATGGACTTTGCCCCTTCCCTCCCTTTCCACCTGTGTTGCTGCTAATCTAAGGAAGAGGTGTGGAGGAGAAAGGATACAAAGTACCGTAGGAAGGAAAGCTGTAGACAACCTATTTTGTATATTTTCAAATAGCAGCATTTGGAAAGTAGCAGTCTTACCGCTTTGCCTAGTGTTATGCACTGTGTCTCTAAACACAGGGCTTTCAACTCAAGTGCCAATTTCCCCTTTGTACCTTTTGATTTTAGGGAGCCTTTGAGCTCTCAATAAGCATTTCTTTTACTTCTTGGCAATAGGCTGTTAAATATGGGATCACTTTTATTTTAGTAATTTTTATTACCACATTAAGGTTATATGAAGAACTCTTCAGTTCTGTTGCAGTTTTAGGACTTTTTTTGTAAAGTCCTTTTATTAAAGCCCCATATTAAAGCATTTATAAGGGCTTTAAAGGTAATGAGTAACTAACTTTAGATAGAAAACCAGAAGTAATGTCTTCTGGAAAATGTAAAAGGGATTAAAATGGTCCTTGTAATGAATAACAGATAGAGAGATCAAGAACCTTACAAAATCTTAACTGTTTATCAAAATGTATTTATTTTCAAGGGGGAAAATGGAGCTTTTCCAGCATTTGAATGGTTAAAAATTCTGGAGCAAATGCTTCTCCCTATGGTAGAAACGTTGTCACATTTACCTCAACCCAGTTATTCCTGTGGGGATTAATTTATTTGTAATGCAGAAAGTGTTCTTGGTAGAATAATTAGCTTTTCAGGGAATATAGCTTAGACCTCTTTGGAGCCTATGTAATTAGAACTGAGGAAATAGGTTCATCACTACTGCTGCTATTTCATTACTGGGTAATCATTTATATCTAAACACACTGCTCTTCAGAAAATGACTGTCTGTGGTCAGATATGCTAATTTACTCTCATTTGCATTGCAGTGTGTTTAGCAGCATACTTTTAAGATGGGCAAATAAATATAGTGGGATTTTTTCATTCTGTTGTATTACGAAGACATTGGTTTGGTTTACAAAATTTCAGGTGTAATAAGCACCCCAAACCATTTCGTCAGATTCTAAAAAGAGACCCTTAAACAAAGAGATCACAAGGGATACATATTTTCTGCTTTCTAGGGTTTGTATATCAGAGGAGAGGCTTTGAAGTTGAAGGGAAGTAGTAAAAGAGTTTAGGTCCCTCCAGGTACTTCGTTAAGTTGTGCATTTTTAAAGTAATGTAGGGCTTTAGTGACAAATATCTACCTAAATCCAGTGGCAGGTGGGATTTGGCTTTGGATATATGCTGTAAATCACAACTGATATCCACTCTTAGAAATAAAAGACAACACTTCCTGAGATAGCTACAAACCTGAGGTGTATGGTCTTTGCTACAATTTTGGAGGATGTGAGTAGTTTCAAGAGACTGAAAGGGGAGTTTGCACTTTGTTTAGAGCCTTTTATTCATACACTGAAGTCTTTTTACCTAAAGGATGTTCTCTTTGCTGTAATATTGTATGTCTACTGTGACTCTGGTATTATATAAACAGAATTTAGTATTCATGATCCTTACAACCCTGAATCTTAGCTAAAATAGCCGGCTTCACTGAACTAAAAAAAAAAAAATTTGTACTGAAAAATGCAACACAAACATAGGAGGATACTAGGAGTAAGAATCTTATTTCCATTGCAAGAGGTATAATTTGGGAAAGGCTTGCTTTTTGCTGTTTTCCAGTATAGTGCAAGTCTTCAGATACCTTCTTCATAAAATTGCTGATCCTCTTTTGAGAAAGACAGGGGCTAATACCAATTTTTAATATGTGGCTACTCAGCAATCTGTCCTAAGCAACTGTGGGGTCAACTTTCACTAGAACTTCTGCCACACCAGACTCAGATTCATTGATCCCACTGAAAGTTTCCCATTTCCCTAGTGATCCTCTCATAGTGATTTCTCACCTTCAAGAATACCTGCCTGCCATGGAGCAAAAGGGCAGCTGATAACTGGAGGAAAAGAAGAGACAAAAGAGTCAGTGTCAAACATTTCCTTTAAAGAAACCAGCAGAGAAGATGCTTTCCTATCACAGTCCTGAAAGGGAAATAGCAAGTAGGTAATCTGGTCTAACACATGAGGAAGAGGCTAAAAACTGCCAGGTTAGAAACAAGGTTTCCTGTATTTTTTTTTAAAGCTAACAGGATACCATGATTTAGGTAAAGAAGCAAATCTGATTACACAAAGTAGCTGAGAATTTGTTGCACCCACTAAGTAAATGCAAGCTGTGGTTTCTTACAATAGCACACTTCCCACCACCTTCACTAAATAATCCCCAAGAATCAAAATTTATGTGCATAACTGGCCCAGAGCTTTGAATTGCACTTTGGAAGTGAGGAGGACTCTTCTAATGAGCTGGTTCATGCAATCTTGCATTACTTGTGGGTTTTGTCTTTCAAGCAATTATCTCTCTTCTCCACTCTGCTGAATGGTGGTACTTGCTGATGGAAAACTGAGGAGGTGGATATTAAGGCTGTTAAGGAACCTTAGTAAACAAGCAGATTAAAACTCTCAATTTCGTTTTGGACTTGTGAACAGCAAAAAACTGCTATGTGAAAATGTTGGACACTGAGGATCTGATTCCTTGCTGAAGTAAGAGTAATTGAAGGAAGAGCAAAGAATTACTATTATCATCTGAGCAATGGAGAGCTTATTCTTCTGAAAGACACTAAAGGAATTGCAGAGCCTCCAAAAGCCTTGCTTAACCTTCCAATCTGAGGGCTATCTGTAGGGAAATAACAGAAGTAAATATCAGTAGGTGTAGCAGGTAATCATGTTCTGTGACTTTGGAGGTGTTTCACTTCTGTAGCTGAGGTTCCTTCTTCCCTGTGAAAGTCCATTCAAATCAGTCACCCACTTCTCAATGACTTAAATGCTATCTGAATCAGATACTGAAGTTTGTTCTCCTCCCTCCTTCACTTCTATCTTACTAATGTCTATTTTAGACAGAAATAAATGTGTGACAGTCATTAATAAAAACACATGAATGTCCACTCTTTTTCTTATTAACATAAAAGCTGGTCTTCACAATATTCCACTACTTACAGGAAAAGTTGTATCTAAAGAAATTTTTCCTGAAACTTTAGGTCAAACTAGTCTGTAGAAATGCTGAGAGTTAGCAGTAAGTGTACACTTTCTGCTGGTGCAAGAGGAGAATGCGGTGTGGGGTGGGGTGGTCTTCCTCAGCAGAAGTAGTCACAAAAACATTTACTCTTGCAAGTCAAACCTCCTCATAATTTATTTTCACAAATAGAGCAATAGTTCAAATCATTGGTTTCCTCTGCGTCTTGCAAAGACATAAGGGGTCTTTCACTGCTAATGATTGGGAAGTACTTCAGCACTATTAGGATGGAAGACAAAAGATTAAATAGGAACCCTGCTTGAGTTTTCACCTGTAAAGCAGCAGTATTTAGCTTCATGAAATGGTTCCCATGTACTTCTAAGCACACCAGGAAGAAAGTAGTAGTGCTTTTCCGAATGCTTGGAACCCACTCTGGGGTCCTGATCAATGGCCAGAAGCTATCCATCAACTGCATGAGCTCTGTCTTAAGGTAAGGAATGATAAAGACCAGATGTGGGAAGAGAGTAGCCTAAACTTTCAAACTATGTATACATACTGAAGAATTTAATGTTAGCTTGTTCTCTTCTGTGAAAAGCAGTGATTCACCAGAAATCTACAGGTTATCACAGTACAGAGGTTGGCCCATTTTCAGTCAGGTAAGCACTGTAACTCCTGATTTAGAGCTAATGTCTTAGATTTGAGCTTGTCTGGGCCTGTATTTTGCCAACATAGCTTGATTTTTGAAAAATACATTTAACAACCCCCCAAGTACCTAAATAGAATGACTGCATTTAGAAGGAAGATTAAAGAAATGCAACTTATTGGCAAAGATCACATGGCTTGTTCTTAGCCATTAGAATAGAAAAACAACAGACTGGATGCCTGCCAGTCCTAGAAGTGTAGAAAATTAGATGCCATTTTGCACACAAATCAATACGGTAAGTGGGAAGTCTTAGGTCTCCCAAACTGTCTGCAAATCTAGCTGCTAATTGACTCAATTAATCTCTGATCCTGTTTCCACAAAATTATATGCTTAGAATGAGGAGAGACAGGCAGTGTTGTAGAGGATTAGACAATACTCCTTTAATGAGCCTTGCTCAGCCATGAGCAGTTAACTGACCATTAATCTTCAGAAGGAAGGAAACAGGCTCTGCACTGACAGCAAAAAGAATAAAAAAACTTTGTCAACAAAGAAGTGGTTTAAAGAACTGCTAAAACAAGTGATGAGATGCACTGGTGATTATTATAATCATTATCCATCTGTGGCAGGTCCTTCACTAAAATCCACCTTCATTCCTTATGCAGGCCAAGAATTCTGCACAGATTTGCTTCCTGAAGCTATTAATGCTGCCTGACTTTTTTCTGAATGCTTTTTACTCCAAACACAAGATGTGCAATGGGAGATACTCTGAGAAACAGTTTAATTCTCAAAATGTGAAAATAGATACAGCATCAAGAACTGTTACTGCACATATAAACTGTGAAACAAAGGTGAAGATGAGGATGAGGATACCACGCATTTGCTTGGAAATTAGCTATACACTAAAAGTGGATCAGGATTGCCTCTTCTTTTTATATACACAAACAAACCCTGGCATCTTATTGTATTTACTTATGGATGTACAGAGGACACAGGAGAAACTACTACAGCAAGGCAAAGGACAGTTAAGGGTAATTGTAATAGGATTTCTATATATAGAAAGGATGTGAAGCCACTTTTAGCACTTACTCATTCTTTCCTGGTACAGGATGACAAACCGTCTGATGTTTCTTCAACAGTATTTTAGAACAGAACCATTTTTAGGCTTTAGTAAATTATTAGCTTATTAAATGTCATGCATTAGGTACTAGGGCACTAAAACAAACAAATCATGTATATGAGGCTGAACTTTAAAACTTCAAGAAAAAGAACCTTAAAGAACAGAGGTAGAGAGAGAGAGATAAAACAAGATTTCTGTACAGACTCTTGTTTCTATTGGACAATTCGGGTAATTAAGTTATTTATGTATTTACTCTGAACTGCTTAAAATGTGTTCTTCCACTAAACCTACCCAGGATATAGCCTGATCATTGGTTGCTCACAGTAATGAATACCTAGGGGCAGATAGTGATGTTAGAAAATTTAGTATGGAGAGTTTCTGTGCACACCAGCTAGGGGCTAGGTGATGCAGCTAGGGATTAGGTGATTTTTATTTATCATTTGTGTAACTCCAGAAATATGCATGGAGTTTTCCATAACAAAGGGAAAGGTCAACTGCTGATCTGAACAGACTAAAACTGTAATGAGGCATAGCACCCTAAAGCCATGATAAAGCACAGGAGAACAGAGCACAGGAGGACAAGAGTTTCACTAGTGTCAGTGCACAGTAATAGCTTACAGACTACTTTTTCATACAAACACATACAGAAATGCATTGGCTAATGTGCTTGTGAACACTTANAAAATATTTACGATATGTGTGCTTCAAATAGCCATCTAAATAGCTATAAAGCCTATAAGGAGGCTTTCTGATTATTTAAAGAGTTTTTCATTCAACACAGAGAAGACAACATCTCATAGAATTTGTGCAACGCTTTCCTCTGCTTTTTTCCAGAAAATTCCTTGGGGGGAAAAAAAAAAAAAAAAAGAAACAAACAAACAAACAAAAAACCAAAAAATCCCCAACCAAACAAACAAAAAAAAATAAGCCTGTATTGTCTCTAGTTAGTTTACCACTTC
>VXBB01008399.1:54890-78281 GCA_013399915.1 Illadopsis cleaveri
TTACAGACTACTTTTTCATACAAACACATACAGAAATGCATTGGCTAATGTGCTTGTGAACACTTCTTAGCAGTGGAGGGAACCGTCAAAGGGAATACTCAAAAAACCTGAAGGGCAGGAATTTATCATTGTATTGTACTATGGAGGATGATGCTTCTGATTCTGGAAGATGTGAAAAACATAGCTTATCAGTTTGGCAACTAACTCCTTGCTGCAGGTGTGCTTAGTGCAAGCCTGGAGGAAACAAAGTCTGAGCCAGCAAATGTACATGCTGGCTTCCCCTTCCCTTCCCTTCCCTNATAAGCCTGTATTGTCTCTAGTTAGTTTACCACTTCCTTCCCATGGGGACTGGCCTCTGCTGTGCAGCAGTGCAGTCTCATGACATTGCTGTATTTCATATCTGAGGTGTGCCATGGGGCATGAAAGTATTAGATACCTCCTGTTTTTGAAAGAAACAACCAAGAGAAGGGTGAGGGTGTTTTCACTGAAGGATAAGGGTGTTTTCTCCTGGTTATTTGAAACAGAGTCAAAAACCAGGCAGAATAAATGACAACTGTGAAAAACCTTTCTTCAAAGATTCTGATTGATTTGATGGGATTTTTCTACCACACACCCTAATAAAGTTGGAAATAGATGTGAGAATAATGACATAGATTTCAAAGTGAAACACAGCATTAGGTTTTGTAAAGGTAATTTTTTCATGTTTTTGCCAAATATTGTCACTAAGAATTTGCTTTTAAACCATCAAAAGAAACATACACGTACAATAATGACAAATTAAATCTACAGCTGAAGGTGGAAGGTTTTTTTCCCTTTTGAAGCTGAATTTATTGCTTTGGGAAGACATCAGATTGATGGATCTTGAAGTGCCCTATTTATTCATAGAACAAGTGACAAGCTTCTCTTCATTGCAGCTTTCTTCAGATTCTCAAAAAGAGCAGCCCCACAAATCTACTTACAGCAATGATAAATATTTAAGACACAAGGTCGGAAATATACTGTAATTTGTCTGGTGACAGTGTTCTATTCCAGTAGCTTTATATCTTTCATAGAGGTGATTAATGACCTTGGGGCTTTAGGTATAGGCTGTAGACTGACAGTCCTATGATGCAAATATATCCAAAGGCTCAGGAAATGAAGCGTTTGCTCCAGCCAATGGCAAGGAAGATCATTTCTAAGTCCATATGCTGTCACGAAACATCATATTGCACCAATGACAGTTAGAAATGTCATTTATATATTTTGCTAACATGTAGTTGTTAAATGGAGATGTTTAGTGAATGCAGTGGTAAGCAAGTAGCTTTTAGCCCTGCTTCAAAAGCAGGGTACTCTAATCAGGCCCCCAGTTTTCCTAGCAGGTTTTCTGTTTGTATCTCAAAGAAAAATAGCATATTGTTCTAAAATATGCCATCTTTCTGCCCCAGCATATTTCCTGCTATTTTTTTCTCTTTTAAGCCTCAACTGTTCCTGGCTCATACTGGTCTCTGCCCTTCAGCAGAGCCAATCCCTGTGCTCATCCCAGGCTGCATTAGTAGCTGTTATCTGTTGGCATTAGCCACAGCTGCTGGACAGCAGGGCTGAAAGGGAAAAGCTTCCTGTGACTATGCAGAAGCTGAGCACCCCACTCCTTCCTCCTGTGCCTGTGCACTCAGTGAACCCCACCTATTATTATTTCAGTTCCCCCAGATCCCTGCCACTGCAAATGTCTGCTTTCAGTGGATTTCCTTGTGACTTTCTAAGCATCTCTTTAGATATGGCCTCTAAATCTTTTTTGAGGTTTGCCTATCAGTGATTTATTTCTATCACACCAATAAAACATAAAAATGAGCATGCAAAAGTTTATTGTGCTATGATGGGAGTTTGTTCTCTTGTTTAAAATTAGAAAACTTCTAAACAAATGGGAGGTATTTTCTGGCAAAAGGAGTTCTCCTTGCCTGATATAATATATTCTCCTTACAATTTTCAGTTAACAACAGTGAGAGAAAGATGTCTGTAAAAGAGAAAATTCATTTGCAATCAGGCTAGTACAGCATGGAAAAAACTAAAAAAGAGTCTTAGAAAATCCCAACAATAAGTGTTTCCCAAGTATTCTTTTATTCTTTTATTATTATTATTATTATTATTTATTGTGTTTCATTCTTATTTTCACTCTGGCCATTCTCAGTTCCAGGAAACCTTTTCAATTCCTACTCATTTGTTGAATTGTTTCATTCCAACATGTGTTTGAATTTATTGTCTGTATTACCACTTAATGCACACATACAATGGTGCAAGCAATGGTGCTCTTCAGATGCAATTTACAGTTATGATAATTTTGCTGTGGCTTTTTACTTTCTCAGCTAAGATCAATTTCTGCCATATCTAACAAGTCAGAGTGTGTGACTTTCAGTACTTTGTGGTAACAAGATATTCTTCTATATGGTACATAAAACTGGTCTTCAGAGTGGAAATTTTTCAGCAGTAAAATAAAACAAAAAATTATGGCAACTGTTTCTGTGGGTTATATTATTTATTTATGACCCACTCCATGCCTTTTCTCTGTTTATTGGGGGAATTCTGAAAAACATTGTTGCATGTACAGAACTTGCTGGTTTTAGTCTATTTAGTTCAGTTTAGTAGCATTGAAGTAGTGGTATGTGATTAGATTTACCAAAGAGTTATTCCTTCAAAGCTGCTGCATATCCTGAGGTTTCTAGTCCCACATCTTCACCACAATGAATGGAGTTCTCTGCAAATGCAAATCTCTGCTGGTAGGGAAAAATAAGGCTTTTCTGGCTAATGGCAGTAAAAAAAATGAGCCTAGAACTTGACTGTCAAAGAAAATTATTCCTAACCCATCCATTAGTAGTGAAAGATTATACAATTCACATTAGCAGCATTGAAGCAGCACAGAGAGTCTTTACTGATAAGATCGACCATCAGCAATACATGATCTGTGGGAACCCTGGGAGGTTCTGGAAAAAGAGGAGAAACAGATTAAGAAACATTTAAATAAACTGGGCATTCACAAATTGATAGAATCTGATGGGATAAACCTACAAGTGATGAGGTGCCAGGTGATACCACCACAAGGCCACTCTCAGTTATCTTTGAAAAGTTGTGGTGATCAGGAGCAGCTCATGTGAGCTGGAAGAAAGCAAATGTCACTCGTAACTTCAAAAAGGGCAAGGAGAAAATACAGACGGGTCAGCCACACCTCAGTCCCTGGGAAGGTCATGGAGCAAATCACCCTGGTAGCTGTTTCCAGCTATATTAAAGACATGAAGGGGACTAAGAGATGGATTTACAAATGGGAAAATCATGCTTAACTAACCTGATACCTTTCTGTAATAACATGGCTCTCTTGGTGGATGTGAGGAGATTAGTGAATGTTAATAAGTCTTTTCACTCTCTCCGTTATAATGTTCTCTCAGACAAATTGATTAAATACAAATTAGGTAGGTGGGCAGTGAAGTGGTCTGAAAACTGTTTGAACTGACAGACTCAATAGATTGTAAGTAGCATTTTGAGAAGGAAGTAATAGCAGAATCCACTGTACATTCTAGCCTGAGGATGAATAGTATGGAATACCCCTCTGAATAATATGGAATTCTCTTGCAGTTAAAAAAGTGAACTTTACTCTTCCCAGACATATTATCATACATATTAGTCTGTATTGTGTTATATTATACACAGGCTAAGAGAAGGTTAATATGCTGTGCTTATTATTTAATCTTAATTTCTTCACAGAATCATACACAAATTACTGATTTTATGAAGTATCAGGGAATATCATGAACATCGGAACTCAGATTCATTCCACCTAAACTTCACACCTTTAACTTTGATGAACTCATTTAAAAGCACTGTCACAATGTCATCCACTAAAATCAGATTAGAGGAAAGGTGGACACTCTTCCTGTTGTGCCTGAGCATATGCAAGTACCCCAGAAGGTGATGTTCTGCACATGCTGAGTCAGCCTTGTTTTCAAGGATTTGGGTATTTGCTGTGCATTGGAACATATCACCATTGTGATGGATCTGTTAAACACTTGTGCAGAGGTTCACCTGCCTGAGACAAAGCAGTAGTTAAATTGGGCATTCCAACAGGGGACTCAAATCACAAGTGATAATGATGCAATTCCCCCAGAAATATTCTCATATTTTGTCCAGGCACTTAAAGCTCAATTCGTAGTTTGCAATGGAGAGAGTCAGAAATTTACTGCTTGAAATTTGTTTAGAGAAGCTTTTCCCTCTAAATAAAAATCTTCACATTTGTAATGTATATCTGACATTTTGGTTTCTAAACAAAATACTTTTACCATTAAAACAGAAGAAAACGCATGGAGGAAATATTTATTAATTTTCATTTCTCTCAAAATTTTCCTCAGTAAATCCTTGCCCATCTGTTCTAGTGATCAATATTTATGATACATAATGAATATTAAAGCACTGAAGAAGTATCTCCAGGATTCATCCTGTATTCTGTAGATACTCCTAATTTTGACATATTGATGTTATGTGGTTAATTCTTCTAATACACAGATCAGTGTAGGGGTGCTTTCATTTTGCTTTTTCTTTGCATTTGAAGAAAAGATCTAGTGTAAGGTCCAGCAATACTTTAATTCTTTTCTTCTTTCTCTTGAGTCTGTTAATGCTTGGCTTTGCTAAATGGATATAAATCACAGCACAATATTACATTAAAAACGTTTCTGTGTAACTGAATTTTGAACTGAACTGACTGTGTTAGATGTTCTCTATTTCATCTTACAAAGAGAACTGTTGAAATGAGATCAGGTTGGTGAAGCAAATCAGGAAATACTGTGAATTGATATTAAAAAAAAAAAAATTCAAAGAACTTTGGAGAAGGGTGTTCCAGGTATTTCATCATATTGAATGAACAAAAAATCACTTTGTATGCACTTGGTACAGAAGTGTCTACCTGAAATTCTCAGAGCCCATGGAGTATTACCATGGTGCATAAGCACTTTCATTGTTATTTTTGAGTTTGCTTTCTTGCCACTCTCCATTGGTGCAATTCTTGCAGAAATTGGTGGGAACTGAGAACTGATATATGGAAAATGAAAGTCTTGGATGGAGCAGTATGCACTAAAAATAGAAAGGAACCCCAAGTAACACAATGCAGAAAAGGTATGCAACAAATTATATTTTTCCGTAATTTCCAGCTCAGTTCAAATATCTTCTAACTGTATGCTCTTAATTACTTTAAAAAGCACTAGCAATCCAAATTAAGCTCCAGGAATATCATGTTTGATTCAGGCTTCCAGAGCAACATAAAGTCATTAAATCTTCCACATCAATCCGCTTTGTTACTTTTGGCATATCCACAATTTTTTGTGTAATAAGACATTGCATAAAGGGTTTAGTAAATTGAATTTAGCACTATGCCAGCAATGTAGCCCGCAACCCTAAATGCTCCTGAATTAAGTTTTGTCTTTCAAATTTGTAGATATTTAACAGGGATCTCTCTAAGCATAAGTGTACCTACTTGCATACATATATATGTGGCTGTGTGTGTGTGTATGTAAATATATGTGTGTATATGTCTAATATATATGAATGCTGACAGGTGTTGCATTTGAAATATAAGTGAAGCTTTACTTCTTTGTCACTTCAAAAACCATACAAAATGAAATGGAGAAAAAACCTCCAACTTCATAACCAATTTCAGCTTTTGAAAATAATGTTAGAATTGTATTGGGAGGATACTTACAAGGAGAGCAAAAAGAATTCATCCCACTACATGGAACATAAATGGATTAAAAATGTATTTTCACCATCTGCTGCCCTCATGAAATCTCGAGATTTGTAAATGGCACTTTGGAGTAAGAGTAAATCTGAGATTTGGTGGCTTTTCTTCACAAATTTTAATCTCGAGACAATGTTTTTCTGTCTTAGAAGTACACTTTTTATATTTTTGATTACCCAAAGTACCTAAAAGTCTGTGAGAGGTAAGTAGTCTGAGCAGATATCTTTGTCCTCCTCATCTGTACAGTACATGAATATATGAACAGCTGTGGAGATCTGGAAGTGTGTCTTTGTAAGAGAGAGTTCAAATGGTAATTGTAGGTAGTCACAGCCAATACTCCAGTCTCTTGCTCGAGATTCAAATGTTCCCTATCACTGCAAAATATTATCCCTTACAATTGTAAGCAGGTGTCTTTTAAAATAAGGCTCACACCAGGGGAATTATTTTACTCTGTTATGGGAGGCTACCACATAATCTGCTATGTGAAGTGGCTCATAATATATGAAGTTTTTGCTTCTGCGCTGCAAGGCCTCCTGCATGTGTCCTGGAGAGAAGCTGCTCATTGTTCTGCACTGAATAGTTTTATTAAAATGTTGCAAAACACAAAGGATTCAGGAAGTTCCAGCTTTATTTTTCTCATGTACCATCTCTGTGGTAATGCTGGGTGCAACTACAGCAGTTCCCAGTCATATTTCTGCTCAGAAGGAAGCTATTGGCTTCCTAGGAATTATTTATGCATCTTTCATGGCAGTTAAGTGTTACGCAGTTCAAGAATCCCTGGTTCAAGCAAAGGGATTTTACTATTATTCATAAACTAGACATATTATTTTTACTGTTGTTTTATTGTTGCATTGTGTTGATGTTTTATTACTGTATTCCTAACCAAGCAGCATGTTTGCATCCAAGAACTGTTTTTAAAGTAGGATAATCAAACCTAAAAATGTGCTAAAGGGAAACCAATACAAGTCCTGCTCCAAGTGAGAGATAACTTTGACACCTCTGGGGGATACAGAAAGAAGAAGGTTCTTGATGAAAGCGCTCGAGATGCAACCTTCCCTAGACCTTGAAGTAGCATATTTCTGGGCTATAATGCAGTCCAGATAATTTGGGATTTTGTGACTGCCCCTGAGAGAAACTAGCAGAGAAAATCTGCTTAAGTGGCCATCAATATTTAATAAACTTTATGGCATCTGTCAACCAGACGAGTTTCAGGGACATCTGTTCCCTGAGTTGGCATTCAGTTTGGTTTATCTATATGAGGTATGGATCAGATACCAATACTATTGGTTCACTCTTCAACACTATAAATAACCCTGCGTGCAAGCAATTGCTTAAGCTTTCAGCAGTAACATATGTGACCCTGTAAAGATTTGACCTCCTGTCTATCAGCACAGTGTCAGCTGTTCTCATATGTTTCAACTCAGCATTTTGAAGATCAGCTGTAAAAGCCATTAATAAGGCATTTATATTGAAAGGAGTCAGAAGTTCCTTTCCTGATTGCATTAAGATAATTAAGGTTTCTGCTTTTGCAGATGATGTAGTCAAGATAGATAACCAGAGACACTTGCACATACTGATTATTTCTTCATCTAAATTGCTGAAGTGGAAGCTTACAAACTGGTAAACAGGAATTGTAATGTACTTATAAAATATAGTGAGAAGGTGGTCCAGTGAAAAGAACTAAAAATGTCAGTCTTCCAGCTTCACAGACTAGTGGAGAGCAAAGAAAAAGAATTTTTTTTTTCATTTCAAGTTTCCTAATAGGCTTTTCTTCAAATGGGATCCTTTTAGCTCCTTTCTGGCATAGAAGATGTATAAAATAAATATATCAGTCATGTTTTCATGGTTTTGGCAGAACTTCTGCAAACAAGTGTCTTTCAGGAGGGAAAAGAAGGGAAAGTCAATGATTTGTTTGAAATACTATATGATTTTTGTTGGAGATGTGGGAGTAAGTGAACAGAATTAATATGAGCCACTCCAAGCAATTGAGCTATAAAAACTCTGGGCCTCTAGACCAATTTACTCATCTTATATCTTGCCCTTATCTTCGAGGATTGTATTTATTTCACTATGAGGAAATGAAAATTATTATTAATGTGATAAGACAATTCTCATTCAGTCTAAGGGGTTTTTTTGCCTTTCTTACTGTTGCAAAAAGTTCTTACATATATAAATCGTATGCAAAACTAAATTGTCATAGAAAATAATAAATTGTGTTTTTAACTACTTTTTAAAGAACACTTGTTGCTCCATAATGTCCTGAACTCACAAAGGCTGCCATTCCCTGTAAAGACACTCGTACAAAAAAAAAAATGAAGTAAAAAAGATGTGATGTCAACCTTCAAATGGTAAAGACAGTGTCCCCATCTTCCTATCTTCCCATTTTATTTTTTGTGTTCATCTAGTATCTAGATTAATCTAGAGGCAGATAAGGGTCTGCCAGTTGTCTGTAAAGAGCCCACTTCAAAGGGAACTGCATTCTTCCAGCAATGCAATGTAAACAGTAGTAAATGATTAATTGTAAGGAAAACAAGTTATCCAATGCCCCAAGGTCGTGTCATGCGAATGGGCACTTTGGAGAGGCAACACATCTGTGGTTAGTGCTGACTATTGGTCCAGCATGGTATCATTTCCAGAATCATTTAAGAACTGATAATATCTATGCAGGACCTTAGACTATGGCCAGCAAACCCTGAGTGCCTGTGTGGCTGTACATGACCAAGAATAACCCATTCCACCTTGCATTCCTACATAAGGAGAGCCAGCAAGATGCTGTGATTTAAATGGGAAACTGATCTCTGAAATTTTATCAAATGCCAGACATAATTAATTGATCCTTCTAAGACCAATGTAAAATTGGAAGCTACTGTACAGTAGTTTTTATGTTGAAATTTTATACAACAGGAAATTTATAGCTAAGAACTGTGAGGTCATAGGCATGATATTCCACCATCTTCCTCAGGAGCTCTTAGCCATTTCTCTTGAAAATTAAACAGCTTATATCTAGGAAGTCCACTTGGCTTTCAATTTCAGGGCCTACCTACAAGTTTTGATAACTTACAGGTCATCAAAGCTTAAGGCAATAATAATGCAGAACAACAAATTCTTTTCATAACTTTATTCCTGTAAAACTTCTGATATGCTTAATAAATACTTGAAATTCTTATATAAAGTATCTATGCCTATATGTTTGATGCTTCTTTTCTTTTGCTGTGATGTGATAAATATTACTGAAAGAAAAAAGGAATGGTAACTGTTGAGCCAGATTTCTCACTGAAAAAAAAAATCATTCAGTTACTAAATTTGTGTTTAAAATTATACTGCTGCTACTATAATTCTACCATGTCAATTTTTTAATATTTTAGTATGAAGCAATGGAGTTCTTACATCTAGGATTACTGTGGCAATCAGATTTTGAAGCCCATCTTGATGTGCAAATTACTGATAAAAAGTGTTTACTGATAGTATGCACAAGCATATTCCCTGCAAAAGCCCCCAATAATTGCTGTATAGAGTGCAGGAAAAGAAAACATGGGAAAAGCTAAAGACTCATTTATTTGAGCTGCTTTGAGATACATCAGACTGAGGTAGGATTTTAATTCTTGACTCCTGCTTTACATGGGGGTTTGACTCCTGAAGTTGTCAGGATACTCCAAGTGAGTTCTGTGCATTTGGATAAGGATTTGTGCACTGTAGAAAATACGCTAGGCCAGGTGTAGTGAATTCATTCACAGCAGACACAGCATGCTGCAGTTTAATCCTTTGTCACCAATGGGCCAATGTTTACATTGCTGAAGTGCTAATATGCTAATTCCAGCTTCTGGTATCAAGAGGTTAATATGATGCTTCTGCTTTAGTAATTATTGCTTAAGACTGACTGGCACATTAATGGAAAATTGATGAAACTCTTTAGGAATTGTAACACCCTCTGGAAAAAAAAATGCAATTCATTCCTAAAGTAAATCTGATAAGCAAATAATTTAAGTCATTTGTCAAAATCAAAAGCAATTGGCAACTCCAAAATAAATATTGTTTTTCTTTCCAGCTACAAAGTTAAACATTAAATGAATTTTAATAAAAATCCAATGCTTTGTAATGGAGAAGGGACTGCATCTTTTCCTTTTGACAGGGTGTTTCAGAGGAAACATGTTTTCCTTTGATGTAAAGATAAAAATTGTGAGCCCTTTTCATCCTAGCTTCCAGAATCGGTGTGAAACTAGTGACCCTACTAACACTGCTGATGTTTGACATTGTCAATGCAACTTTATTTGCATGTTTTGATGTTGGCAATGGTGTTGATGATATTGAAAGACTTACTGTAAGTGGAAGGATGACACAATGAAAGTACATCTGTTCCTCACTTTCTTAACTGGCACCATTTTACTGTTTGGCTCTGATTTCCACCGAGAGAGATTTGGAAACTATCCCTCCTTTACAATTTCACATGCCTTTAGGGGAATCTCTTACTCAGATCATGCTGCTCTGAAACAAGCCTCATGAAGATAAAAATCCATAGAAATGTCTGTTTATCTTGTTGAGTTACATATAGCAGGCTTCCCCCAACAGAAGCATTAGATATGTACAGTAACATCACACAGTTCTATATGAGTGTTTTCTCGTGTAAATCAGATTCACTGTCAGATTGTGGCTATAAAAGCCACAATGAAATGTGGCTATGAAAGCCTGCTGGTGATAGTGATGAAAATATCTCTTCTGGCTCAGTCCAAGCACATACACAGGTTACTCAAAAGTCCCTCCCATTCCAGAAGTGTCAGGAGAAGTACTTGTGCAGAGGTGGAGGTCATGAGTACATCTGGTCAAAGCATCCCTGTTCCTGCTTTTAGACTTCACTGTTCCATCCATATTATTCTCCTGGAGTATATTATCAAGAATATTGATCTCATCTCACACAGAGGTGATCGTGTGCCTCCAGAAAGAACCTAGAAGTGACCAGGATATGGAAATGAAGCAGGGAGCTAATTGTTTGAGCAGAAATGTATTCATAAATGGTGATGTTAGGGCTGATTGAGGATGGTGTATTTCCTTCAATCATTGTGAGTTAATACAGTCCCTTATTTCTAAATCCTATTCTGTGTCAAACTAGGTTCTTATTTTCTGTCTTAATGGAAATATTTCAAAATAATAACATTCTGTAATATAAACAGGACCTTAAAGAAGAAGAGTATTTTCTTAGATGCTGAAAATTCAATTCAGAAGTCAAAATCCCAAATTTGGCAAAGCACCTCAAATATTCCTGTGCTTTGACTCCTTAATTTCCGCATCACATCCATTTCCCCACCTCATATGACAGTAAAAGCAGTATTGCCAGTTATTTCCTTTCAGGCTAACATTAACTGTTAAAATGTCAAATGTATTGTACTGAAGGCAACAAATCACCTCTGTCCCACTTCCTATCCTTCAAAGGAGCATAGGACAATGATAGGTGCATGTGCTTCCATGACTACTAAGATAAATCATTTGGAAAAAAACCCAAACCTCAGCCGTGGTGTTGTTGCTGTGTTTCTTTCTATTAATAGCAGCAAAATACTTCACTGTCAGTGAGCTCCTAGGTATAGTAAGCCAGGTATTTTCCCATAAAAATGTGTTTCTAATTATACAGCTTGCAGAAAAATAATTGGACATAAAGGACCCAGAATAAAGCAGCAGTAATTTTAATCTGCAAGATCAATAATTAATAATCCTTTTGAAAGTACATATCTGTATGTTTACATCTCTGAAAAAAACATATATAACAGTATATAGTAATATTACATATATTGCTTATACAGAGTGGTTCCAGTTTATTCCAGGTGGTACCTGGATTATACTGTTTTCTTCCAGTACTGCCATTGCTGTAATTACTGAAAGTCATATGGTTTTGTCATATATTTTCCACAGTAAGAGATTTTTCAAAATTATTTACTCTGTTTTGATTAGCACTTCTGACTGAGTAATAACACAAATCTTTTTCTACTTTAATTACTCATGCAGTTCTATCCCTTATCATAAAGATTATGCAAAATAAAGAATCACATTGCCCTTCCAGCAGATTTTTGAGTTGTTGGTAGTGGGTGTGGGGGTTTTATGTGGCTTTCAGAAGTAAAAATATATGTAATTAGTGTGTAGATAAAAGCAATTGTAAATACCCCAAAGACTCTGTCCCAAGTCTTTATCATAAATTTCCAGATGCTGGCAGTTAAAAGAAAAAAAATGTATGTATTGTGAAATTGTCAGCTATGAAAGATACTTCCTGAAGCATAGCCAGAGTATAATGTATTTGTTCCGTGTTCAAGGGTTCTTTGAAGATGAATTTTATTGTCCGTAGCCGTGCTGCAGATAGCTGCATTATAGCTGTTCATACCTAACAAATTTATTTCCAGGTTTATTTCTTGTCTTAAGCCTGATTCAGCTGTAGAAACTCTACTGTGTAGCTGCAGTCATGGAAACCTGTGGGGTTTCTGTGGCCTGGCCGTCAGTTTGACAACCAGGAAGATTTGACAGACAATTTGGTCCTTCTTTTGAAACTAGTCAACACTCATGTCCCCTTCTACAATCAACTCCTCGTTGTTCAGACGTTTGGGAAAAGCTGCATTTAATAATAAGCCATTTCAGGGTAAGGCCTGATATTTCTGCTACTTAGTGTTCTGCTTGGCTCTCAGAAATGGCCAGCCTGGTGGAACCAGTGGCATGGGACTGATGACTCAGACTGGCCATCTATGCCTCTCATCCCAGTGCATTGGGAGCATAAATGTGGGCTAAGAAATAGCTCACCTCTGGTTCCACTTGACAGTAGGAGAAACAGCCACAGTGGGTGGAAGTGTGAACACACAGGGGTAGTCTGTAACATGTATTTGTCCTTGAGGAGCACACTTCCTTCTGCTGGAGAAGTTCTGTTTCAAACACTGACTTGGGTTTTAATGGGAAAAAAAGGCCCCAGCATACTGCTTGTTCATGTGGCAACAGCTGCCAGCTAAAAGAGGTGACATTTTTTTCTCTAAGATTATGCTTTTTTTTCTTTAATAAGTATGTGGTACAACAACAGATCCTAACAGTTTCTGCAGGGATTTCTAAAAGGGAGCATCTGACCAGGATGGAGCAACCCACAAACAAAAATTCTGATGCAGTTCAGGGCTCAGTGTAGATCCAGTCTAGTATTTTTTTTCTCTGATGACCTAATCTAGGATCTCAAATATGAAGATACCCAGGAAAACAGAGACCAAAAAAATAGCTCCTGAATTTTTAATTGTGTGGACTACTGCCCTAAGAGAATAAGAACAAGGCTGGGAAAAAAATGATAGAAACTGATCATATTCTTAGAAAATTACTAAAAATCAAAAAGTTTTAAGTTCTGAAATAATATATCTTCATTTTTCATATATTTAAAATAATAGAATTTGAATATCATTTTTTAATTGCTGTTCTCTTCTGTAGCCATTTTAGAAAAACTGTGTGTATCCTATATTTTTTTTCCAAGTTTGGAATATACAGAAGTCTGAATAGAATTGTATCACAATGATATTTTCAGTTAGGTCCGAGAGTTTCAAATAATCTACATTACTATTCTTGATGCCCATAGATGCAAAAATAATATCATCTTACACATTTGTGAAGCAGAGGAGATAATTCATCTATCACAAAATGGAATTTCCTGAGGCATTGTGTAGAAATAAGTACTCCATACTGTTCTGTAAGCTGCTTCTGAGAGCCTTCCCATGGGATAAAAAAAGATGTACTAAATTTATTACATTTTTTAGATGAATATCCATAGAATCTCACCAATTCCCCTTTTGTCCTCTTAAAATCCTATGGGACATTTCCATAAAGATGATTTTCAAAATTGCTCAGCAGCCAGAGCTCTCACCAAAGCTTCTGGGGGCTTAGGTTGGTCAGGGTATGCTGAGAGCATTAAGTTGGCATTTTTGCATTCATGTGTATTCATTCCACGGGAAACAAATGGTTCTCTTACTAAATGTTGTTGTGACAACAGGAATAGTGTGTCCTTGTCAACAGCTGCATGATAAAACAGAGACATCTACTGGTTAAAGTACGAAATAGGAAAAATATCAAAATTTATGCAGAGCATTAGACTAAGCCCTGTCAGAGTGCCCTCCTTTGTTTCCCAGTACAGCTGACTAAAATATTCAAACTTCACTGGTGCATTCTGGTTAAAGGCAACAGTAAACCTCCCTTTGATTTCCTGAGAAAAAAACACCAGACCCTGTAACACTGATAGACCCTAATTTTAATAGACCATAAGCATAATAGGCATTTACTTGTGATAGAACAAAACCAGTCTTCTGTAGAGAAGGGAATATCCAGCCCTTCTTCTGTCCAAGTCACAGTTTGGGATAAAGCAGACACTCCTTGAACATCCTGTTCAGCACCTGCCAGAGGTATTTGTGCTAAAAGCAGTTTGAATTACAGCCCTAAACTGGAATGTTCCCGTAATTTACAGGCATTTTTTTCATATCCTGTTAGTCTGCACTCACAGCAGCATAAGCAGTACCTTTTAATAGTATTTTAATAATGGATAATATATTTTGTGAATCAGACCTGTCTTCAATTACAATTTGACCTTCTTAAATGGGATATGAGGACATTTACATATTTATTGAAGAGCATTGGTACTCTCTGTATGTGTTACAGCAACATCACACCTTAATAAGGGTTTGAAACTGCAGTATTACAGATGAAGTTTCAAAAGTAATCCTGGAGTGACATCTAACATAAGGAAATGGCACTTAAGATATGCAGACCTTTAACTACTGCATTGCAAAAAAGACAACGGTCTGGATTCCTTTCCCTAACAATTTCTCTTATTCTGCAAGTTTGGGAAATACTGGCATAACCTTTACATAAAACTATGGATTAATACAGGTATTTTATGCAGAGCCTTCATTCTGAAATTTATATAGAAATTTACATGAATACAACATAGGAAAAATATTTTTAAAGTGTGAATAAAGAATTTTGGGCCTGTCACAATTTCAAATAAGTCTGATAGATAATATCTGCCTTCAGGAAGACCATACCTACTCATTGTATTATATGACTAAAGAACAGTCTTATTCAATGGCAAAAAGATGATAAAATGAGAATAGTTCAAACAAAAATCTTAATAAGTTTGTTGGCAAATTAGATTCAAGTGTACAGTCCTGGTTAATAACCCAAGTGCAAGCAAATTCCACTAAAACTAAATGGCAAATAGAAACAATGAGAACCAAGAAATTTGATTTTCAGTTTCCACATTTTAAAAATCAGTTACATCCAGCTTTCAGCTTTAAGTTGAATGTTAATATCAAAATAGGTAGTGTCAGAATAAATCTGTATATCAAGTGTGCTGATTTCTCAAATTAAATTAATTTAACAGTCTATGATAAAACACCTTAGGACTAAACAACTGGGGTTTTATTTTTCATTTTTCCTGCTTGTTTATCTCCACCATGATTTGCTGGGTGTTAGTAATAACTAACTAAATGGCTAAAAGTAAAAAGAAATATCTCTCCTCTGCTGAGATTCCTGCCTCCTTCAATGGCATTTTTTCCAAGAAAACAAGTATTATACCAGAGCTGTCTTTATTTTCCCAGACTTATCTTTTTGAGTAGTTTGCATACCTTCATGACGGGACAGAATAAAAGGGGTTTACAGAGAATGTGGGCGCACCACATCTGCCGCTCCCCGTGTTCAGCACCGGGCCGGGGACAGCTCCCGGGTGTCACCGCCCGATCCAGCCCCGATCCCTGCCCTGCTCACTTCCCCGTTCCCTCGGCCCGGCTCCTGCTGCAGACCACCTCTCTGTTCAGGTCTGGAGGCTGGGCTGTTTTGCTCCGGGTTTTTTTAGGGTTGTTTTTTTTTTGTGTGTGTGTGTGTGTGTGGTTTGTTTTTTTTTTTTTTTCGGTTTTTGTTTGTTTGGGTTTTCTTTAATGAAATTCCTGTAACGAAGCCAATATTTTTGTGCGTGAAGTAGCACAGAACAGATCTTGCATATGGTTTGCTATGCAAAAGGATTGGAAACTGCAAGCTCCTTGTCATGACTTCGATGCAAATTTTGAAGAGTCTAGTACATTCATCTAAGTAATAATACTCAGCTTTCACTACACAAAAATTAGACAGCTAGTACAAAACACAACCTAAATGTAAGAAACATGTCAAAGGTTTAGAAAACTTCTGAACAATGGCAGGCAGGAACTTTATTGAAGACATCTCATTCATTTTTGATAAATGTAGGTGAGTGTTCTTGCACACATAAGCAAATTGTTCCATTTAGAAATAATACTTAGGAGGCCAAAAAGCTGTACATAAATAAAGACTTTAAGATGATTCTTTAAGTTAACTTTTGTGATCATCTCTAAGGCAATTAAATCTCTCACATTCTTATCAAGCAAAGAAAGTATTCGCTAGATAAACTTTTTGTTTTCACTGTAAACTATCTTACATTAAATTATTTAATTGATTAAACTAGCCACACTATAATCTCAAGCAGGTACTATCTCTATTTCTGTCAATATATGACAGTCACATCCATGGACTTGTCCAATTTCATAGTGAAAAAAACCAAAGCAATTCACCTACATTTACTCTGGATCTGCCATTTCTTCTACATTAATACCTAGGGGACAGCTTGCTATTTATGATAGCAATATGATATTTTATATTTTATGATGATATATCATTAAATAGTTGATTTCATGTCACCAGCTGAAATAGCTTCTTGCTGTTGAACAACAACGAAAAAATATTAGAGCTGATTTGATATGGATCTTAATATGCTAAAAAAAAAAATTCTTTTTAGCTCTATGCTGATTCAGTATTCAAGGTTGTTTCCACTGATGCTAAATTGAATACATATATCTCTTCCCAAACTATGAAGACTGTCTTCATCTGTGACTACTTAAGGTCTCTCATCTTTGCCAGTCCAACAGATGCCTTCAGTATTAGCCTCAGCTTTTGCCTATAAGGAATCACAGCAGATTTAGTCAGGGCTGTGCTAAAGATCAAGCTGATAGTCCCATTTTGCAATCCATTGCCTATTACTTTTGCATATTGCAGTTGCTTTGGTATCTAACATCACTTTTTGGTTGCAATATTAGGAGATACATCCTGCAAATGTTTGCAGTGTTGTACTTAGTTTTCTGCTATGTACCTAATTTCCCTCTAGTGTTCTAAGAGACTTGAGTGGTTCCTGTGTTTAGATTCACAGAGACTGAGTCCATTCCCAGGGTTCTCATTTGCCACATTACCCACTGAATTGCCTCATGCAAAAAACAGCTCAATACTCAGCCATAATCAAATTCTCAAACCCAAACTAAATTCTTGTGCTGAAAGTCTTGGTGGTACAAATCCCAAGGCCACCCTTCCCTAAAGCAATAATCAAGTCATTAAGTAAATGCAGTTAGCTCACCCTAGAATGCAGGAGGGATGTATTCTATTACTGTTATCCTAATAGCATAAATACAACAAACAGTAATCTACTTGCCACAGAATGCAGGAGAGATGCATTTTGTTGCTGTTACTTTAATCCAAAAGGATGCTTTCTAATCTCAAATAAAAAAATATCCTTTCCTAGGCAGATTTATTCCCTCTGAGATGCTAGGTCTTCTAAGGCAAATATTCATCTATGAGAAGGTCAGCACAAAGTGGTGGAAAGGCTTTGTGAAAAAAAATGGAATTTATACAGTGCTCTCAAGCAGGAAGTATATTAGATACAGAGAATGGGTTTATGACTGAACTTCTGAAGTGAAGATTTTTGCCAAGACAGAAGCAGTTTCTCCGGTCAGGCAGTCCTGTCTTAGCCAGTTTCAAAATACCTTGCTTGACTACAGCTGTGCTTGGAGAAGTTTGAGTTACCTAGTGGCAAAATGTGAGGTTTAACTATCTGTTATCACGCCTTCTACTAGAATTACCATGATTATGATCCTGCCCATGTTATCATCACTGGTCTGTCATGCATAGTGGCATTGGCAGGCAGCAAACTCCTACCTTCCTTAAACCTCCTCAGACAGAGACTTCAAGGACACCACATTACAGAAACAAACGTGGCCCCACATGTTGGTTCCCAGTCTGGGTGAACTTGATAGGACAGCACATCCCTGGACAAATGCCTCTCCTTAGGTAAAGTCAACACTGAACTTCATAGAACCATGAATAAACATCTAGAAGCACTTGAGTTCACTATCTTCATAGGAACTTGTCTGTCAAGATGAACTGGAGACAGAGCTTTTTCATCTACTGATGAACTAGTAGATAATTCTCATATCTAAAAATACAATGTTTATGGAGCTAGTCATGAAATCTTTATTGAAAACCTCCTAAATGAGTATTTCTAAACCAAGCTTCTTAAGTGAGAGTCATCCCAGTGCAAAGACACCAAAAGAAAAGATTGTGGATCACTTAGACACCAGATAAATACAACACTGAGAGCTTAACCTTCATATATATGGTTAATGTGAGGCTTAATGAATATTCCTGAAAGAGCAATGAAGAACCTTCAAACCAAGTTCTTAAAAATATTAATAATAATACTAATCTAGGAAAAAGGGGAAAATGAAAGGTCAGAATTCTAAATAATGTCATCAAGGAAGGAGATCAAGAGCAGCAGAGAGAAGCTGTTCAGTGGTCACACAGGCTGTCAGAATTATCAGATATGTTCCTGAAAGGGCAACAGTGATAGACTGCACTAAATTTATGTTGTTCTGTTAAATTATTCCCCTCTCTTATTTTCCAAAAATTAAACTTTTAGTTACTGGAAATGAATTTTTCCATCACTTAAAACAAGGAGCATTTGCAAACATATACTTCTATTCTTAGATAATTCTCAGTGTTGCAGGACCATTGAGATTGGTTAGATTTGGCATGCTTAAGGCTTGCCATAGCTCCATTGTGTTCCAATTTGGAGTAAATCCAAGTCGGATTTATTTCTATTTGTCTCCTTTTTCATGTCGCATGGCCAGGGACCTTATGTTAAAAAAGATCATTGGCCAGTAAAGGACCGTAGCAGAAAGTTTTGCCTGTTGTTGAAGTTTTTCAGTGTGGTCTGTTGAAACCTTAGATTCAAAGTAATTTTAAGTCTGATATGATCTCTGACAAACTGATACATGTTGGGAATGCAGAATTATGGGTGTAAGCTGAGAACAGCTCTGCAAAGCAGCATGATATAGAATTTTGGGTCAGAAGCAAGAGGTGATTCTTGTAACTGGGGAATCCCAGGGACACAGTGGAGGGAGAAAATGGAGTGACCAGGCAGTGAGATGTTGTATCATGACCTTCTTGTCCTTTGCATCACAGAAGAGTATTTTAATGGCTCCTTCTCCTAAATGTCTACAGACTGATGTCCTGACCAATCTTAAAATTCCTCATGTCGGAATATTATAGTTGCAAGGTAATTCGGTTTGTAATGTTGTCTTTGCCTCTCCAATGTGCATCTCATTTGGATAGTCCCAGATGTCAAGAACAGAATGCACACAGATTTAGACAGATGTACAAGATAGGATTCTTACTGAGCAAGACTTTTTGTCCATTCAGTTCCAAACTCAATATCACAATCTGAAGACACCTGACAGTAAAGGATGCTGCTGAAGTAAACAAATTTCTATAAACTTCTCATCAAGCCTACCAATATGTCTTCCACTTCCATGAGCTTACTCCCTCAGAAAAATGAAAACATCCATTACCTGACCTTCTGCTCCTGCCAGTGTGGCTGTGAGTCTGTGGATTGTCTGGCCAGAGCTGGTAGCTCTGTGCTACAAGCTAAGGACACTTCCATGCAAGATCCAGCTTGACCTACAGGCTACAGCACTTAGTAGCTCTCAGGCTGATCTGAAAAAGCTAGACCGATTCCAGATATATATCTGCTTAAATCTAGATCAAGACACCTCTTTCCCAAGAGCAGATGCTTCTGAGAATATATAGCTAAGTGCCCAAGAAAGTTGATACAGTTCTCCAGAAGTCTTTCAAAAGCTGAACAACAGCAATTTTTTCTGAGATATTCTAAAGGCCGAGTTAGAGATACTGCCAGGGAACTTTATGTAAAGACAGTATCATACATTTAAATGCAGAAAGAGAAGAATATTTGACAGCCTGATAATTTTCAGTGTCTGTGGAGGCAAGAAATTTGAAAAGCATGAGACTATACTGCTGTCTATTATTTAAATGGTCTAGATCCTACCCCACATCCCACCCTGGGGAAGAAAAAAAAGAAAAAAAAAAAAAGAAAAAAAAAGGAGAGACTAAGGAGACACTATTGCTAATACAGTCTTACCCAATTCCAGATGAAACCTATATTAATCAAACATACTGTACTGGCTGATCAGTAGGGCTCAACTGAAATTCCCCTCAGCTATATTTTAGTGAGAACCTGGTGCATACTTTTTCTCTGATGTACATAAAAATTACACTGGCTTGTCAGTTACAGCAGAAGCTTTTTTCACGTATCATATCATATCACGTATCATATCAATTGTTGCAGAATAGCAAGGAACAATTTGAAAGCTATTCCAATACATCATTATTTTCTATTTTAGTTGTATGCTCATTTTATGCAGAATTCCTCACACTTCTGGCAGTGATAAGCAATGAGATGGTGGACAGGAAAAAAAAAAGCATGGCAATTTAATACTGGGAAACAACTACATTTTCAGGAGATTGCTACCAGTCCTTGCACCCCAAAAATTAGAAACAACAGCATCTGGCAGAGGCTGTTAAGACTGCATCATTAACTCAAGGAATGTTTTACTATTCATTGCATCAACAGATTCAAATGCTTCATATCCAGCCCATAGGAAAGAAATTTAAATCTGTCCATTCTTTAAAAAAAAAAAAAAAAAGCCATTTAAAAGGAAATACTTTTAAACATAAAGAGGATCTGGATTTTTATGTGCTTTTGTAGTACCATAGCTAGATGACATAACCTGCCAGAATCTGTCATTTAACAGAGTATAGTCTGAAATGCAGGTTAAAAATATTCTGTCAAGAATTGTGGTCACAGATTAATTATTTGGAGTACGCAAATTTTCCAGGCATTTCAGTCCAGAATATGGTTTAGAAATATTATGTAATAAACAGAAATTTCTACTGGGAAAGATTCAGTCAGTGGTGGTTTCTTCACTCTTCTGTATCATTATAGCCAGCCTAGTAGTTTGCTACAGGTCTTTCTTATAAATTGTGCTTCTCTTAATACAATCTACATCTATTCTCTGAGAATTTACCAGCATAGTAATAGCTGCAAGGAGTTCTTCATGCAGACTCAGAATAGGGAGTTCTTTTTTTCTTCTTCTTTTTCTTATAGTTGCTTTTCTTCTTCCAAGTTTTCCCTTGGCATTTTTTGCCTAATGAGTTGTGAAATCTAATCAATTGCAATAATTAAAACATACTCTGTGTGGAATGATGCACCGCTTTAATTACACAACAAAGTCCCAAACAAATAAAAGCTTGAGATTCTTACATTAGAAGAAACCAAACTGCTTTACTTTGCTGTAAATTTTTTTCACAAAGAACAGACTCATGCTTATAGATGATCTGTATAAAACACTTAAAATTCCAGGCTTGCTATACTGCATATTTTATTAAAAGAGCTAGGAGAGTTCAGGCTTGTGTGTTAGCAGCATATGAAGGAATGGCTGAAACAAACAGATAGATGCTTATTTTCAATAAAACACACTGGGTGGCAACTCTGAACAGGAAAGTTTTGTGTCTAAGGCCTGTAAAATGCATGGAGTTTTACCAATGTCACATGGTGCAAGAGGGGGTACTACTCACTGACTCACCTCTTTTCTAGGATCTTTTGTATGCTGGTAAACATTTAGCATAAAATAAATCCCTTATGACATACTGAAATGCCAGTGTTTCTTAATTAAAATCAGTTTGATGACAGTTGGGCAGATACGTTCTTGCAGTTTTCTTTTCTTTTAAGAACAATGCATGTCAAGTAATTGGGTCCTGGTATTATACAGCTTTTCCAATCCTGTGATTTACAGTCTGATTCTGGCCCCAATGAGGCTCCATCAGCTTGACAAAAACTGCAAGATCAACTATTCAGACTTGTGCCTTGTTCATTTGTTCTGTAAATTCTCAAAGTATAATTATGTTATTGAGTATTTTAGAGAACTCAGGCCTGCATTAGCTATTTCACAGTCGTTTAGATGAAGTGGATACCTGGTACACCTTATTTAAGTTTCCAGCTTTAAGAGAGTGAAATCTGATACAGGCGACTTTCAGAATTTGAAAGGTAATTATTGCTCTCTTATGGTGTTGTCTTTTGTCTGCCTCAGTTCTAGCTACAAACTTCATTAATCAGCTCTGCCTACATATGCACTGTTATTGCCCTCATTCTTTACTAAGATTGGTTTATTGGCTTCTTTTTCTGATGTTGGTAGCAGAAGTTTTAAAGGAATATATACCCCACCTAAATAGGATAGATTAAACTAAGGATGTTCTCTGAATGGGCTGCATGAAGGATGAAGATAGATGGTCCATAACTCACTTGGGAGGAGAAATGAATGGATCTTATTTCTCCAACAAATATAGTTTAAAAAAAAAACAAAAAAGAAAAACAAACAAACAAACAAAAAAATGTAGCACTGGTAGAAAAACATTCAAATAAATATGTTTCAATACTTTAGAATATGAAAGGTGATACCTGTATACCTGTTCTGTACTATTAGTAGCTGAAAAAGGCCAAAGATAGCATGTAAGTACAAGATTATGTCAAATACACAGCACAGCGTGAGCAATTTCTGTTTGTGCTTAGAGTTGAATATCCACTTGGTAACCCATAGATTAAACTAATTTATTGTTATTTTTCTCAAAGCTACAGTGAGGTGGCCTTTCTCTCTCTAGAGCCTCTATCACCACTGTAAGCAATCTCTCTGCATACACTCCTCACACTTGCATTCTTCTTAGCTGCATTTCACTCTTCTTGGGTGTTCCTGCAATTTTGTCAGGCCTAATGTGTCCTTGGAATATCATCAAATGTATTTAACAGTACCATTTCTGAGAAATGAAAGTAAGTGCTTTTATGAATGAGCTTAAACTGAGCTTTAAAACAGAAAACAATTCATTTTAGTATTTCTAATTAAAACCTGGATTTAATTAGAACTTCCAACCAAAACAATATATTTTTTCCAAGTGCTGTAATAATTTTTGTATTATTTTAACACTTTGCTGTGTAACAATGTTAACAATGGATGGTTATAAGCTCTTCAGAAGGAACAGGTGAGGAAGGAGAGGTGTGGGGGTGGGTCTGTACATTAGGGAGTGCTTCAGCTATGTAGAGCTCAAGAACAGACAATTGGAGGTTGGCCAATGTGACACACATCCACAAGACGGGTCAGAAGAATGGTCCAGGGAGCTACAGCCCTCTCAGCCTGACCACGATGCTGGGGAAGGTTATGAGACAGATTATCTTAAGTGCAATCACACATCACAAACAGGACCATCAGAGGATCAGGCCCAGCCACAAGGGGTTTAGGAAAGGCAGGTCCTGCCTGACTAACCTGATCTCCTTTTATGACCAGGAGACCTGCCTAGTGGATGAGAGAAAGGCTGTGGGTGCTGTTTACCTGGGCTTCAGCAAAGCCTTTGATACTGTCTCCCACAGCATTCTCCAAAACTGTCAGCCCAGGGCTTGGACAGATGCACTCTTCACT
>VXBB01008399.1:78517-132780 GCA_013399915.1 Illadopsis cleaveri
AACTGCCTGAAAGGAGGCTGTAGCCATGTGGAGGTCAGGCTGTCCTCCCAGGCAACCAGTGGCAGGATGAAAGGATATGGCCACAAGCTGTGCCAGGGGAGGTTCAACTTGACATCAGGTAAAATTTCTTCACTCAGTGGTTTGTCAGGAATTTGATCAGGCTGCCTAAGCAGTCAGATTGAAGCATTAAAGAATCAAGTTGTGTGGCACATAGTGCTATGGTTTAGTTGTCATGGTGGTGTTTGGTCAAACATTGGACTTGAGGGTCTTGGAGATCTCTTTCAACATTAATGTTTCTATGATTCTGTGATTCTAACATTCTATGAAAGTGAGTGATGAATTATATTTTAAAACCTATCTCCTTAGACAGAAAGCAAAACTTTATTTCTTGGATGCCTTTGTCTACTGTAGCCCTGATTCCGTGCCTGAGATGTTTTGGTTTTCTGAATTTTTTTCCCAGGGAATTTTCTGTAAACAGGAGAGATGTTTTTGTAACTGTACTATGTTATTCATTCTTTTTCCTAGGAGGGACTTCTTCTTGATGTCCCTCTGGTCTGACCAACGTGATTGAAGAGGTTTGCCTTTTTGTCACCAATCAAATTGGACTGTGTGAAATAGTATATTAGGGACACACATCCGAAAAATAAAGGAGTCATCTTCAGCCTTCTGAAGCTTGGAGTCTGTGTCACTGTGGTGTAAAACAGCATCAGTCTACTTACACATTTTAACAATTATGAGAAACTTGGTTCACCTTCATACTACTTACTTTTTAAAATCTTGCTCTCAACCTAATTCAGGACCTTTAATTCTTGTAGCATCTGAAATTTGTCTAGACATGACAAATCAGCAGGACTAGTCTCCTGAACAGTGCTTCCTGTTTATTCTTCTTAACTTTTTCTTCTTAACTTTTTCTTCTTAACTTTTCAGCCTATAAATTTATGCCTGTCTAAGAAAGTGTGCACTATGTAGTACTGAATTAGCATCTTACACATGGTATTCCCCAATCAGTTGTCCACACTGTGTAAAGTTTTACATAATTACAATTAATGCAGAAAATTCATAATGTTCTGCACATTAGCAGGAACTATAATATATCTTTCACTTGGTGACTTGCACTAACAAACATCACCTCCTATTGTAACATAAAAATGGTAAGACCAGTCATGGCCTGCTGTCTGAAATGAATTGGCTTACTGCAGGCAGCAAAGCAATCAGGTTTTGACCATGTCTAAGATGAGTCTCATGTTTTCTCTGTGCAAAATTCAAAACAATAAAACAAAATAATAAATGCATCAGTGATAACAGCTTCCACGATTCTGTGTTTATTTGGCACATGCACATTTGAAAGGACTTAATAAAACCCTGACAAGTACACTTGTATCAGTCTAACCAAAACATTTTTTATTTTGTTTTACAGATTTTGGCCATCGTGTCCATCCTTTTCATTGTCCTGTCCACTATTGCTTTGTCTCTTAACACACTGCCAGAACTTCAAGAAACAGATGAATTTGGGCAGCCAAATGACAACCCTCAGCTAGCACATGTTGAAGCTGTGTGTATTGCTTGGTTTACCATGGAGTATCTTTTGCGTTTTCTGTCCTCACCAAATAAGTGGAAGTTCTTCAAAGGCCCATTAAATGTCATTGACTTACTGGCTATCTTGCCATACTACGTCACCATTTTCCTCACAGAGTCCAACAAAAGTGTCCTGCAGTTCCAAAACGTCAGACGTGTGGTTCAGATATTCCGAATTATGAGGATCCTAAGGATTCTTAAGCTCGCCAGACATTCAACAGGCCTTCAGTCTTTAGGCTTTACACTCAGGCGGAGTTACAATGAATTGGGCTTGTTGATATTATTTTTAGCCATGGGAATTATGATATTTTCAAGTCTTGTATTCTTCGCTGAAAAGGATGAAGATGCTACAAAATTTACAAGTATTCCTGCATCATTCTGGTGGGCAACAATCACTATGACTACTGTAGGATATGGTGACATTTATCCTAAGACCTTACTAGGTAAAATAGTTGGAGGACTTTGCTGCATTGCTGGAGTGCTGGTCATAGCCCTGCCCATACCAATTATTGTGAACAATTTCTCAGAGTTTTATAAGGAGCAGAAAAGACAGGAGAAGGCAATTAAGAGGCGAGAAGCACTTGAGCGAGCTAAAAGAAATGGCAGTATTGTCTCCATGAATCTGAAAGATGCCTTTGCTCGCAGTATGGAAATGATAGATGTAACAGTAGATTCAGGAAAGCTTGGAGAACCACTCAGCCCAAAGGAGACGCCTGATGACAGCCGCCTATCCCCAAGCCGGTGGAAATGGGCCAGAAGGACAATGTCTGAAACAAGCTCAAACAAATCTTATGAAAACAAGTACCAAGAAGTTAGTCAACAAGACTCCCATGAGCAATTGAATAATGCTGCAGCATCCTCCAGCCCGCAGCACCTCAGTGCCCAAAAACTGGAGATGCTGTATAATGAAATTACTAAAACTCAGTCTCAGCCTACTCTTAATGCTGATTACCAAGACCAGTCAGCAAAGCCACCCAGTTATGAAGAAGAAATAGAAATGGAAGAAGTTATAGGTCAGAGAGATCCGTTGCCAACTGGGCCTGCGGACATCGTAATGGACATGAGAAGCACATCCAGTATTGACAGTTTTGCCAGTTGTGCAACTGACTTCACGGAAACAGAAAGGTCTCCCCTCTCTCTGTTTCCTGGCTCTCACTTGCAAATGAGATTTCCAACTGATGCTATTAACCTGGAAGAAAACCAAAGAGCGAGAAGTTCTCAGTTTACACCATTTGCAAAAGACAGAGGATTTTCTCCAACTGATATCACCTTTGACTATAATCCAATCAACAGAGCTGTTATCAGTGATGGCAGTGGGTCCCAAACTGTTTCACATGGTCATTTTCATTTTGACACTGCCACGGAAAGCCCCAAAAGCTCCCTGAAAGGTAGCAACCCACTAAAATCTAGATCCCTTAAAGTTAATTTTAAAGACAATAGAGGTGGCGCTCCACAAACTCCACCAAGCACTGCAAGGCCATTGCCAGTGATAGCAGGAGGAGACTTCACACAGGCCACCCCTCAGCACATCAGCACCATTCTTCTAGAAGAAAACTCCCCCCAGGGTGAACGGCCTGTACTTGGTGCTGATGCATCTGCACTTTGTCAGGGACCTGTTAAAAAATCATCCCCTCTCTTTCCCAAACAAAAAATTTTCACTTTCCCTTCAAAAGAGAGGAGGAGCTTCACTGAAATAGACACTGGAGAAGAAGACGAGTTTATGGAGTTACATGGTATGAAACACGAGAAAAAACAAGATATCAAGACAAATTGCTGTGGGGATAAACACAGTGATGGCAACAATTTAACAGGGGAGCCACAGATCACCTCTTCACCCAAAAGCATGAGCCACAACTGTACTCAAGACATTTACCATGCTGTGGGTGAGGTAAAGCCAGACAGTAACCAAGAAGGTCACAAAATGGAAAACCATTTATTTGCTCCAGAAATTCATTCAAGTCCAGGAGAAACTGGTTATTGTCCTACACGGGAAACTAGCATGTGACTAGTCACAGAAGCAATAAAAATATCTTTTCTTAAAACACAGTTAGTAATGCCTATGAACTAAAACATGGAAAGCCTCAACAAAAGTGCATAAAATGTTATTTTTGCATGGCATGAAGAGTTCTTTAGTTTAAATACTGTTTAATTAAAAAAAGAGACTGCTTTTGTAACAAACTGAAAAAAACAGGGAAAAATTACTCAAGAAAGGTGAATATAATAAAGAGAGCTTTATTAGGAGCCAGTGGTCTGCAACATCTGACATTTGTGATCCTTTCACTTATGATTGTAGACAGGTTTTGAACTCTTTTAACTTTTTTTTTCCTTTGTTGCAATGAATTTTAGAATTTGCACATGAAAGGATGAAATGTCAATGCATGCATTCATAAGGATGTGAAACAAGGTGCTTTGAGCTTGCAAAATGCATATACTTGTAAATAGTTTGGGGTTGGGGGGAAAGCTACTGTTAACAAGGATTTATGGAAAAAGCATTTCCTGGGACACAGGTACTTCCTTCACAGCGTGCTGCCTGGAGGTTTTGTACAGACTTATGTTGCAAAATTGCAACTTCTACTTAAAGCATCTCACGTATCTTGCTTTCTGTTAAAAAGCTCATGAGTATATCTGTTAATTAAGGACTACAGTATTTTAGTTTATCTGTGCTATAAATCATTATGGGTTTTTTCCTACTTGCAGAACTTCAGTTATTGCATTTGTCGGTTTAATTAATGATCTTGTGAGGAAAAGCAAAGATTTAATGACCAGAACTTAAAGCATTTGATATTTTTATAGAAAATTGCCAACATTTCGTAACTAAGGAAAAAAAGTTTCATTTTAAAATTTAAAAATCATAGTTATTTCTGTGGCAATAAATAGTGCCAAATGGCGATTCAGATATATCCAAAAGTTTTCAACCTCATAGAACATACCTTGGTATTAAAAAAAATATTTCCCACACCTTTAATTTTCCTTTGATTTAACACAATTTGCTTCTACATGATCTTTCAACTCTTACCTTTTGTTCTTCATGCAGTGCTCATACCTTAGTAATGGCAATGTTGTTGAAGCTGTTATGGTGTAAGGACATAAGAGACAAGGTTTGTAGGGGGAAAGTGGTACCTTTCATTATCATAAATCATACAGCTGGAGAAAAAAAGGCTTCAAGTACATGTGATTTGCCTCAGGTCTTCCATACCCCAAAGCTTGTTTGTGTTTTTCAGTTCAATCATTTGGACTGACAGAAGATATCACTTGACTCACCAACTTTGCCTCAACCCATCCTTCCATAGCTGTTTTGGAGACAGGATTTCCATTGCGCTTAAACAAAAGAAAATGTCAATCATTCCACTGAAAACTGCCAAAGCATCTTTCATTTCTCTGATTTCTCCATCTTTGCAAAAGAAAGATGTTGAACCAAAGCCTTCATTACAAAGTACCCATCTAACCACTGTCTCGAAAAAGCTATTTTTTATTTTATCCAGAATCCATAGCTTCCTATGCTATAAAATATTTTTTAAAAACTTGTAGATTGCTTTAATTCCCTAAATCATAAAAAATTTATTCAATTCATGAATTCAAATCATAAGAAAATGTATGCAGTTACACAGACATGTCCTAAAAAATGTTCCCCCCCCCGCTTTTTTTTTTTCCCTATAAGGAAGACTTAAAAAGTACTATAGACCAATCAATGCATGATTTGGAACAGCAGGCTTCTACTTACCATAGTGGAGCTAGGTTAATTTTTACTTGGGTCTTTTTCTGTCACTTGAATATGTAACAACCAGGCACCTAATGCATTTAGTGTAAAGGAACAAGCATTTTTGCTTGAAATGGCTGGGCCAATGCCACAGACCTCACTTAAGCCTGGCACACAGAAAAGAGGCAAATTTGAAGAGCCCCAAAATATTGATCCTGGGAGCTGGGCCAAACAATGAGCACAGCACAATCATTTAGGTGAGGGTTTTTTTAAAGTTTTTTTAAACTGTATTTCCATCAGTTTTCTTATTTCTGTAACAAGATAATATTGAGGTGTCTCTTTAGTAATTTGAATAACTGAGAATATAATGTCTTTTTTTCAAACAATGTCTGGTCATTAATTCTCAAAATAAAAATTTGGTTTTTTCTCTTTAACTGCAGTTCTTTTCAACTTGTTGCTGCATTCAGTTTTATGTATTTATATTGTATTCTGCGTAACATTTTTCAATCATGTGTCTCACTCTCCCCAAACTTAGCTCTTTAATATTTTATAATCATTAATCATCTACATTTATTTTTTAGTTTCTAGATATTTTCGGTGACAAAAACTAAATGCCAGTCAATTTTTATACGCCTGAAGTGTTGGTTTGTATTTTCTATGTGCAGTTTTATGAAATCACATGGGCCTGTTCTATCTGCCTTTACATCCTAGTGAACTATTGAAGTCCAAATTAAGACCAAATGGGACCTGGTCCCATGCTCTGGATCCACAGAAAATTCCCATTCAAGACAACGATGTTGTTCTGGCAAGACTGAGGTCTGTGTCATGTTCCTTCTGTGTGCTTTTTCTCCCAGGTGACCCTTAGGCTTTGGAAAAGTCCCTTAGACCTATGCCACTTGATGGAAAGGGAGGAGTCCAGCCACAGGGAACATATTGCAGGAACAGAGGTTTAAGCTCTCCTGAGCTAGACTTCATGCAAACCTGATTCTGGCCTATTAAAATCACTAAAAATTTAAAAGAAGTGAAGTCAAGGCCTCAATCCTTGTGCAGATGAATTCCCCCTGAAACCAATGGGAGTCTGGTGGAAAAAGGGAAATATAAATGAGAAGAACGATAGTCTCTCTCTCTTGATGAAAATCAACAGGAGCTTTAACTATATAAATCAGATGAAAGACCAGGTCCTTATTTGCTGCTGTATTTTAAATGTTTTCAGAGAAGCACATTTATTTTGAAAGCAAAAGAAATGCAATTCACTTTATTAACAGATGCTTTATTTTTTTGAAATACTGGAAGCAAGATGATTAAGCTTTAGAAGTGCTTTTGGTGTAATTTCGTTATCTACTTTTGAATATGCTGAAAACTATTTCCAGAAGCACAGGCTTAGACATGTGGTTTTTCCAGTCTCAACTGCATACACAGGATCCACCTCTGAATACCCAACTTGAATAATTCCTGATTAAAATATCTACTTGAGCAGTTGCAGGACAGGATCTAGCTTTCTATCCAGTACAGGAGGTGTAAGAAGTGAAGGCTGGGATCACTTCATTCACCATGAGTTGACATGCAGCAAATTATACAAAATTAAACAATTTTGTGGTTTTCTAAAACTTTGAAGCCATTTTGGACTTATTACCCATTCACCACAGTAGGGAGAGAATGTGTCTGAGTTCTGGAGTCAATCTCTAAAGCTAGCTGTGCAATTTCAAAACTTAAGGAGTCTTAGGAAGAAGTGGCTCCTTTGTGCACCTGAAAGGGGTCTGACTCCTTGCATCACTGGAAAATGAAGAATGTTCAGGGAGATAGCTTTGCAATTGATCTATTTTTTATATTTTTTACTAACCTCAGAATCTTGAATCAAGGTTTTAATTCCTTTTCAATGACAAAAACAAATGCACATATTTAAAAAATGTTCACAGAGTAATTAGGAGAGTTTTTGAGTAATAGTCACATTAATCCAAATCTGGGTGAGGGGGTGGGGGGGAATAATATATCGCACAAACTGCAAAGGAAGTTCCTACAGGAAAGCTGTTTACAGGGGAAGTATGTAATGTAAAGAATGTAATATGGTGTAGGAAGTTTTTGCACTACCGAATTTATATAAAATACACTTTTTTAAATGAAAACACAAAAGGCCTTTTAATGCTACATTGTATAGAATATAGAAGCCTCTGTGCTAATGCAGCAGTCTAAAGCACTGTGTCCTCACTTCACAATTGGTCTCAAAATTCAAACATTCATGATGTTAGAGGTGATATCTGATCTAACACTAGAGCAACAGACATGAAGAGCCTTTCAGCACACTATTATGTAACCCAAAATGTGTACAGATAGTTGTACTTTTGCCTATTATATTCATAAATCAAAATAACAATTGGCTTGACGAATCATTTCCTAACAGATAATACTGGGCAATATATTTGTATTCCTCGAAAAACACTGAGTTCTTTTAAAAGTAGACCTCTTCCCCTATGTGTTGACTGAGCTTCTGTTTCCTTCAAGGTTTACCTTCAAGTTATTTAATTAACTGCTTCAACCTCATCTCTCAACCACAGTCCAGTTAAAAAAGACAGTTGTCTTCTTGAAGCTCTATTGCAGATACAGTCAGACTAGCAAAAATGTCCAGGGTTTAACTCACTGGCTTTTTGATTTGAATAATTTTTGAATCACTTGGATAGAAAATATGTACTTTGATCATGCAAACATATATTAGAAGCAAAATAATGCAACAACTATGCCTTTGTTTTTTTCTAAGTAGCCAGCACAGATCAAGCAAGAAATGCAAATACAACAAAGGGGGAAAGAAGGGCAGAAAACTGTAAGTAAACAAGGCATGTTTTAGTGTACTATATAAAAAGAAATGTGATAAAACATTTGTAAAAGAATCCTTGCTCACACTAAATGAGGTAACAATACCAGTAGCAAAAGATTTAATTCCACTCCTTCTCCATCATAATTTTTAACCTAGAACCAACAGGTTCAGCGATGGTATTATCCACTCACCTGCCACACGAATATCTGACCTGCAATCATTTTTCAGAAGACTTTCCTGAAAAATAAGGTATCACACGTTGGTGTCCCTATTGATCTTTGGATCTCTTCCCATTTCCCTGCCAATATCAACCTTCTCTTCTTCCTGGGAGCAGACAGAAGGCAGCTCACCCAACAACATCTTGTTGGAGTGTCTTGTTTGTCAGGAAAGTGTTTTGAAAGTGTGGTGAAGATGGACAGATGCTGTATTTGAACCAAGGAACAAGAATTGAATGTCACTTCTCCCTGTTTTCTAGTTGTAAAGTGCCCTCTATTCTCCAGTGTCCCTACAGTGTACCCAACCTTCATGCAAGAGCTTTCAGTGTTTTTGCAAGAACATTTTTAAAAGCAGTTGACTGGTAAATGCTATTAAAAGAGCCATCGGTCTAAGTGTAAATAATTGTCTTTTGTCCAATCTGGTTTTATTAGTGGTACTCAGCTTTAACTCCAGCTGAAATGCTTTCTAAAAAAGATCAGGTGTTTTGGGAGCCAAATCCTTTGCAGGTCCCCTGTCAGTTTCCTTAACAAAAGAAGGTTAGGTAACTGGCAGGCAAAAATGAAAAAAAAAAAAATTTGTTTGACTTGTATGATGGTTTCCTGTTCAGTGATCATACACCATGGGACATCTGCAGGTAGGGTAAGGTACTTACTTGTCTTTGTATTTATTTTGTTCCACGTTTAAACAGATTTTTTTTTTAAATGCTGAATTATGATATTTAGGAAGTGTTACCCTTTAGTAAAATGGAGATTTCCACCAGTGACACTTTATAATACTATATTATTATTGATTGATATTTAGTTTTCTTTTATGACATCTAATGCAGATCCTGATGAATACCACTGTGGAACAAGGAAGTAGCACACAAATATTACTGCTCTTTTTACTTAAAAGTAATTAAAAAACATGGTATTAGCTAAAATTTAATCCAAAAAATATTATTATCCTAATTATACCTATCAACTAAACAGAATGGTGACCTGTTGTTACCTTAGACATCAACTGTAGTCCTGTGATTAACATAAACCTTGAATCTAAGAGCAGTCCGTGTAATTAATTTCGTTAGGGTAATTTTTAAACTCAAATATTTAAATACATATCAGCAGGAAAAATGTACACTTCTAAATCTGGAAGTCTATGGCTTTGTTTACACTGGCATCTTAGAGAAAATCAGGAGAGCTCTCTTGACATGAATCTGTCAGCTACCCCCAATTCTCATGCTTTGGGTCACACAAACAAGCAATCCTGCACCATGCAAATTGGACTACTTTTAGGTGAATCTGAACCAGGAAACTTCTTCCATGGTGGCACCAGCTATATTGAAGGCAGGACAAAGCATTCAGGCCCTGACACCAGATGAGAGTGTGTCCAAAAATTGTATCCCGATAGTGTAAACTGTCAGCACAAACTGTTTTCCTCAACAAATGTGCTTGTATTGTGCTTGTATCAATGACTTGCTAATGTAGACATAGATCTCTACCATGGCGACTGTCTTCAGCCCATATAGCTCTTGGCTAAATCACTTATTCAAGCAAATTTTGCCATTTGCATCAGTGGTATTGCATTAAAAAAGCCATATGTAGATTAAATTGTTCCCAGTGCATTCCCCAAGTTAACCCACATAAAATCATTTAAACAATAAATTCTTGATAACCTTTGGATACTTGTGTTTTGTAGTTTGGACAAAACTCTATATACTGCTTATTTCTGCAGTCAGTTTTCTCTAAAGTTGGTGTTGCATTTGATGAAGACAGTACAGACAACACCAGACTTACTCCAAAATCAGTGGAATGATTAAAATGATTGCAAGTAGCTTTATTTCACTTAACAGTAACCCTTACTTCATACTTCATATGAATAAAAGCAAATTGCTGTGCATTGATGGAGGATCAGAAGCCCAGCTTTAGTATTTTGCGCCGATTTGCCATGTCTAGATATCTTCCTATTTGAATCACCAGCCAAAATTTATTTAAATTGAGGGACTAGTAGGGTTTTGGTTGTGTGCTTTGTTGCTCTGATGTCTGGGACGTACCCTGTACAGCAATGCAAGGAACAAAAAGCCTATTCCTTATCTTACTTCTTTTAACCATTTCAAGGTGGAGGACATAAGTCTTGCAGTGATATTTTTGCTCTAAGTTTTGCTCAGATAGCATCTCTCCGTGAAGGTTCAGAATACAAAATATTTATGCCTGTTCTTGAAGTCCTTAAGCAGAACACCTGTGGGAATTCTGCCTGTATAAAACTGAAGGATGGAGCAATATAGTGTTAGGCAAAAGGAACAGTTTCTAACATATTACAAAATACATTAAAATAAAAATAAAAAACTTACTGTTGGGGACAATCATGGGTACTTCTGCTAGGATGCAGAGTTCTGGATTTATATGTCTAAATTATCAGAGTTCTGCAGAGTTTTACCTGTACAACTCTTTCAAAAATCAAAGGAGCCATGCTGATAAGCTGAAATATGGAGGGATTAGTGTACAGCAAAGCTGAGCATTGAATACATAGCCTATTGCTTTAAGATCACTGTAAATATCAAATTAAATATGTACTAATTCATGTTTATATGTTATTACTGTGTTAGTTTCATAGATATGGTAGCATGACTATTATTAGTTTTATGGAGTTTAATGAAATTTACTTTGTATTCCTCTGTGAATGCTCTGAATGCTGCAAACAAAAAAAGCACAACAGTATTTTTTCAAGTTCTCTTGGGACAATAGCAGTGTCTTCACTATTGTTCAGTTTTACAGATTTAGCAACATTTCATCATACATTGCTCTATAAATAACGTATCTTTCTTTAAAAGTACTGTCACTAGGAGATAAAAGCATATGTGATAAGTCTTGTCTAATCTCATTCATCTGCCTTTACAAAATGCCCCAAACATTTTGTGGGAGAATACATTGCTTTTGCTTCATGCATTGTTTGTATTTGGGGGTGGGGCAGGGGAATAATAGGGCATTTTGCAATGGTAATTGCATCAAACATGCTTTTTTTCATTATTATTGTATTTGTTAGAAACATTTTGATTTTGTTTCTTTCTGTAGATAGAACTTCGACAATAGCTTTATTTTTTCAACTAAACATTTGATTTCATTAGACTAATAACTTCTCACATTTAGTGGTATTCATATCAATGTTTCCATATCAGCTGCATTTTAACTTCATAAAAAAGGAAATGTTATTATTATTTTTGTCATACTAGATTTTGCTGATCAACTAAATATTTCTGCACCAATCTACATATTAATATGCATGTTGTAGTCTGTACAATTGTTCAACATCAAAATATCTGTTTAATTTATGTCAAATGTCTTTAAAATAAATGCATTGTTCTCCATTTCAGTCTGATAGAATAAGCAGGATAGTAAATAAATGTGTAAATGAATCATCTGTGTCTCATTTCAGTTCTCTCCATGAAACCGCTTCACATTGAACATTGCATATATACCAAAACAATAATCCATACTGTCTTTAGGTGTCATTACTTATAGGGATCTCTGACAGACAATGTGTACAGAAATAAATCACTTGGCTATGCAAATAAAATCAGAATCCATTCTTAAAAAAAAAAAAAGAAAAAAGAAATGTAGTGATTCTAAGGCTTTTTCTTCCATCTCTGTTCAGTTACTGGTAATTACTACTCACACTGTCATAGACACAAAGCTTCAAATGACTTTACAAGGTGAGTAAGCAGTATTGCCTGCAGGACGGAAAGCAGAAGCATGGAAAGATTTAGCACCCTTTTTTTGGCTAGTCAAACCTAGGTACCTCAGCATAATATTCAGGCACAGTGGATAAACCAATCTCTTGTCCACCTTAAAACTGTAAGATAAAATTTAGGTTATAATGGACATTATTTTACTCCTTTGAGTCATGAAAATAACAGATTTTTTTTTACAGGCAAAGTTTTGCTGCAAATCCACCTATAATAAACAGAGCAATTCTACCATTCAGAAATTTGGGAATATAATTCCCTCACCTTCAAATTAGAAAGGTATTTTTTAATGTCAACATCTGAACAGCACTGCAATGAAGCAAAAAATAGAAGTCCAAGTTCATCCCTTTGATGAGAACATAGAGACACTTTATTTTCACAACCTCACTGTGCTATACATCTCTTAATACACCATTCACTGTACTGCAGAACGTTTACCCTTTCAGCTTTTAATCTAAGGGTTCCCTCTATGAATATGCAGCACTGTACATAAATCTAAATTTGTTCCATCTTTCTATTCAACCTCAAACACATTCCCAACTTCCTTTTTCCTTTAAAAAAAGAAAAAAATCCCTCTTACTGCTTGTCCAGATCTCTTCTTCTTGGCATTCATGTGAGTAACTGCATTTTAAGGAAAGGATTTGGGGGTTTATATATTATTCAACAACCAAGCAGTCCACACATCTATTCATGGTACCCAAGAGTATTTGCAAAACTGCAGTTCTATATGCACATTCCAGCTGACACATGGTTCCATCCTGCAGCAAGACCTGGGCCTCTTCAGATTTTGGTTATGCAGAAAAGAGACTAAGTCACATAGAAGAAAAGAAGTGGGAGCATTTTCCCAAAAACAAAGTCAAGGGACCAAGACACACCAAGATACACCACCTCTTCAATCATGCCATAAGTTTAGGAAATCTCTCTGTTCTGACAATTTCATCTTTTCCCATCTTCTCCTCTGCCTCTATTTTTTCTTGTGGAGCACATTTCAAAAACAAAATGTCAAGAACCCAAGCATCTCATCCCAAATCCAAAGCAGCCTAAGAAAGGAACTGACTTGATGCTAGTGAGAAAATAAAATATAGAAAATCTCCACTATTATTGGTGCAATTTGACCTATGGCTGAACACAAATGCAGCTTGAAAGCAGGAAAACTATTTTATGATAACCTACAAGTGTGATATGTGGTTGGGATTGGGTCCTAAAGAAATATTCTTAGCAGACCAGAAATAGAGCAGGTCAATAGAGATGATACTGACAAAATACTGAGATAGCATTAGGTTAGCACAAAAAGTATCCCGCCAGAACCTATTCAGAGAAAAATAATCCCTAGCATTTTTAGATATAAATATTAGGAAATTAAGCAACCTAAATATTCAGGATATCATGTTAAACCATAATTTACTGTATAGGCTTAAACCATGACTCTCTGAATGCAAATTTTCATTGAATGAAAAATAGACATTATTAATCAGATGATGAGGAAAAATTTTCTGCAGTTTTGTTAGTTAACATCAGAGAGCCCAGAGGGAACAAGAGTTTACTCAATGCTGCTAAAAAAAAGCATTTTTGGTCTTAAAAAGTACTTAATAATGTTGAATGACCATAACTATAAAATGTGTCATATGCAGAAAGTAAAGACATATCAAGTGTACGGCATCGGAAGGAATGGTGCCATTCAATAACATTTTTACATTATTATAAATAAGTTTGATTTGTTATTTCTCATCATTCATTCTCATACATTCTACAGATTCTCATCTTTCCCACACTGAAAATCAGCACAGTGACAATTTATTGTGAATCATTGCTAAATTACAATTTAGGTATTCCTACTGTAAAACATTCAGGTTGAGTTATGTTGTCATTCACTAGTATTGAAACTACTAATGAAACTATTGCTTTACTTTGCAAAAGAAATCTGGTTTTATGATTTGTTCTCTTATGTGGCAGTTTTCAAATAGTAATTTGCCATTGCTCTTCAAAATATCTTCCCACAATAGTTTGTTTCTACTAGATGGCAAGAGGCAAGCTGTCAGCTGTCAAGTATCAGTACATTATTCATATCCATGCTATGAAAGCTAAAAAAGCTTCTTCAGATATTTTTGCAATTTAGTGCATTCATTATGGAAAAGAGCTTAAAGTGAACTTTAGTCCAGTTAGACTCTGGACAAACCACAGTTAAAAGAGCCACTATGAATGCCCCAACTGCAGGAAGTATTCCTAACTTATTAAACACTGAGGTATTAAATGATCAAAACCACAGATCCATAAAGAAGTAGAATTCATTTGCTCAGTCACTCAAAAAACTGTCTGTATTTGCCACTTTTTCTGGTTTAATCTCTTACTGGTTTTGATTTAATAATTTCATTATAATATATACGGAGACTGGCATAATTGTGCCAGTCTTAGAAAGGAGCTAGATTTTTAGTTCTTCGATCCTTTAGCGGGATGGTAACAGAAACATCTTGTACCTGTGACTCATCTTCCAGTGGCAAGTCTGCTGACCACTTGAGCACTTGCACACATATATATATATATACACACACACGAAACACCCACACACACACAGAGCACATATGGCATGTGGCACTGTATTAGCACCATAGTCTGCAAACCAAAACTCTGTGATACTTTGCATTTGTGCTACGATGTAGGTACAGTCTAGACAGATTTCTCAGTTCACCAAGGCAAAGCAGAAAGATCTTATAGTTGTCACAACTCTAATTCATACTCAAAACAAAGTAAGTCACGTATCCAAGACATCATTTTCCATTCATACAGAAGGTGTTAACACCTGCACGTCACTGGGATGGTTACAAGGCTTGTATACCTGGCAGTAAATTAAAACCTACATAGACTGGAATAATTTAATTCTAGTAAGAACAGTTACATCTCCAAAAGAAGTTGTTTCTTATAGCAGCAACAATACAACTACTGGTTTAATTATCAACCACTCCTGCTTGCCTGACTACCCTTCTCATCAGAAGAAAATAAGCAAATCCTGTTTAATAACTCCAAGCAGGTTTCACATGTTTACCTTGGAAGATGGGAGAAATGCTCCAACTTTTCTATTAAATATTTCAAAACTAAGTCAAAAGCTACTCAAATTTCTTTGGGAGGACAAAATAAGATTCCCAGTAATCAAAAGAAATAAAGACCTTAGTACATACAAAAAGAATATCAATTTTATAGTGTTAAAAAATAACAGAAAAGAGTAGCTGTTTTTCATGTCTGAGATCTCATTCTCACCCACAAAAATGAATAAGGAAGAAATAGATTTAAACAGACACCACTGCATAAATATTCCACTACCTCTGCTTTCTGTAAGTTCAGTTTCACTTCAGTGTTTCTCCCCAGTTAACAATGAAATGGATTTTTGTATAATCAGCATGTTTTGATTCCTTGGAATTTCTAGTCGTGACTTTGGCAGAATTAAAACTCAGGGACTGTCAGCAATGTATTCAGAGCTCAGAATGAATAAAATTGTAATTCCAGGAGCATACTGATGTTGCAAATTAATTTGACATTTTTTGTGATGAGTGATTCAAGGCAAACTACTTTGTTGTTGTTCATGTGTTCAGAGGTATTGTCTGTCACAATAGATATTTACACAGCATTAGAAATCCAATAAAATCTACCAATCTCCCATTTTTAAACAACAGTAAATTATTTCCTCTTCATTTGGAAACTTGCATTGAAAACAGCACCAGATTTAGTTTCACCCATTGAATTGAATCTCAGATTTTCTGGTATTCACTACAACTAATCTTCTGTGACACTTCTACAGATATACAATAAAGTGTGTCTCTCTTTAATATTTTCACAGTATTTAACATTGTTCCAAGTTCATCCTCTTTCTTCCAGATTGCTAAACACATTCAATGCTCAGCTAATCAGTAGAGCCAGAGAATCATATTTCCAAGACCTTATTTTCACAGTGGGAACAGTTGCAAACTGTTAGTTCCTAGTGTCTGGCATATTCAGCAAAATGAACAAACACATAAATAAATTATTACTTCTAAACAAGCAAAGTTTCTGAGAGGTCTCTAATTATCATTTCATAGAAATATAGTCACCTAAGGTGGAATTGTGTATTTCAGGTATCATTCCACAGAAAACAGTGCCAAATGTCAGTCATTACTCAGTATACCAGAGATACCAGTATTTGGCCAGTAACTTAGGGACTCTTTCTGTGTGTTTTTATCAGAAAATCTTCATTTATATAAAAGATAATCTGTACACATAATTTAAATTCATTTAAAGCATGTAAACACTACGGATTTGCTAAATTTACTTAAATGCATTGATTGAGCAAAGAGCTGGAGCACCTCTCCTATGAAGACAGGCTGGGATAATGGGGGTTTTTCAGCTTGGAGGAGAGAAGGCTCAAAGAACACCTTATAGAAGACATCAAGCACCTAAAGGTGTCTACCAGAGACCTGGGGAGGGACTTTTCCCAAGGGCATACAGTGACAGAACAATGGGGAATGATGGTAAACTGAAGGAGGGCAGGTTTAGATTAGACATTAGGAAGAAATTCTTTACTCTGAGTGTCGTGAGGCACTGGAACAGGTTGTCCAGAGAAGCCGTGGACTCCTCATCCCTGAATTGTTCAAGACCAAGGTTGATGGGGCCTTGAGGAATGTGGCCTAGTTGATGGTGCTGCTACACGACAGCAACTAGATGGGGTTGCAACTAGACAACTAGATGTTCTAGTTCAATATGTAACTAGATGTTCTTTAAGATTGCTTCCAATCCAAGCCATTCTACAATTCTGTGATCTTAGCCAAGGAGAATTCCATATAAATTCATCAGGAGTTTGCATAAGGGCTATAAGGACCAGCATGTCCCTGGTTAAAACAAGATACATAAGGACAAAATGTGAGTATTAGCTTCTCCCAAGGTGGACCACAGTCAGTGCTACACAGCATTCCAATTTACCATTCTTTTAGGGGGAGTCCCAGACACTAGGGCAACACAATGGTTTGACATTCAGTGATGTGAATGTGCAATGAACATGGCTGGTGATAATGTAGCAACTGCACTGTCTTTAACTTAAGTCTCAAATGTATTTTTTCAGCTGGGACAGAATAAAATACCTATCAGTTCCTTTTCCGTATATGAATTAATCTCAGCAAAGGGGAGGAGACCCTGCTGAGGTCATAATATTGAATACTGTAATACATTTGTCTCTAAAACTGCATTACATTAACTGAGAATAATGCAGCCTTTATTCTTTCATACATATATTAGCTTAATGAGCCATTAAAATGTCTAGTATTTAAACCATACAAAAAGATCTATAGTTTAAACTTCAGAAGTCATCCAAATATCTTACAAGTGCCAATAGTACTCTCAACAGGGGAAATTTAGCCTTTCATTAATTTTTAAATTGCTCTCATTTTATTCCATAAAATGCATTTATTTTCAAGGAGACAGTTGAAATCCTTAATACTGAATCAAGTAATCATAGTCAATACTTTCTAACTTAGATAAGTTAGAAAAAGCAAAACGGGAACATATATGTTGGATAGTACTCTGGTCCTAATCAGGTCCCAGGAAATTAGACTCATATTCTCTTTTACTTTCTCTAGTCAATTAATCAGAAAATTCTTCCCTTCCCACTGATCAGAGTTCCATAAGGAAATCTGTTCCCTTAGAAGAAATAATATCCACAAAGGGGCCATGTGCTTTGGCAGAGACCTCCAGATCTCCCAAAGAGGCTGTTGAAATACAGAAATGTTGGGGTTAGATCTCACCATGGGAATTCCCCAGTGCTCACTTGGTCTGTGAATGTGACAAGGGAGTCATTGATTCAGCCTTGCCACTTTTGTTAAGTCCAAACTGTTTGAAACCACAGCAGATGCATGCCCAGAGGACCAAGGAAAGACAGAACACAGTTTCAGAACTACAATTATTTTCTTTTGCAGACCAGCCTCACCCATGTCTTTTTGTCTTCTCAGAAGTTTACTGCATCTAATTGCTTCTGTATTATTGGCTCAGGAACAACATCCATCAATCTGTGAAATGTCTACGTGGTATTATCCTTGCATAATCTTGGCATACTTGTAACTAAAATCCTTCACCAAATGGAAATTTACTGCCAGTAGTTTCTAGGCAGATGTGATTTTCCAAAATCTGTTCTTTTAGTCAGTATTATACCAGAAGTCTGGTCTGTCCTGTACTTCTACATATAATTTCAGCATATTATTTTAAAAGAATTTTTGATTTCTGTTACTTTCAGTTTTCCATCATTCTATGTCTCATAACTATTGCCGTTGACTAATATGAAAAGGTGATTACAGAAGAGCATTTTAGCTGATTACACATATATCAAGAGAATTAAACAATTTCCTCCCTCTTTGTTCCAAAGTAACTGCATATAATACTATATAACCTCTACTATAACTAAATGTATGTTCCATGGTTGTGAGAATTTTAATATATCTCATTCTAAAGTCTACTGGTTCAATTTGTCTGATGGCTCAGCACTGCTAGTAAGATTAAAAATAAATAAAAAAAAAAAAATCTTTTGCTGTCACAGCTAGAAGGAATTACAGTTTGTGAGCCAAGAAGGAGCTCTGTCATGCAACAAAAGGTTGTAATACAACACACCTGAAAAAGTTCAGCAGCTTTGAAAGTGTGCCTTTCAGGGAGAAAAGGCAGCTAAAGGGCTATACTGGACTAACAGTGCAAAAACTTTGATAAGGGACCTTGGAGTTTTCAATGCATGACTTCTTTTTTCCACCTTCCTAGCTTCTCTGGTAAGTACATTTTAATAGGATTCTTGATTCTATTTGAGGCAAGACGAAAATAATAGAAAACCAATCATGCAGATATGTAAAAGGAAAGGAAGCCTGCAGGAAATTAAACCACTGCAATTTGTAGTGTTTGCGGGAAAAAACCCACAAAAACAAAGGAGAATGTTGGGGGGTGACTGAAACTCCTGAGATGCTAGAATAAATTCCAAAACACATTTGCAGCAACAGTGCAAAATAGTGATAAGTGATGTAAACAGTAGTAAGAAATTGCATTGGATGTCAGCATATTTTCCAAGATATATATAAAAAATTTACCAAATCTAACACTGTTGCAGACTAAAAACTTTATGGTCTGTTAAGCCTGCTGAAGAAACTCTGCATTCCAGCACAGAGTGCTGTCAGGCCTATTTAAAGTCAGGTTCAGACTACCCATGTGCTATACTCATATTCTTTATTTCCCCTTATCAATTTCCTTCTAAAGTCCAGAAAAGAATTGTAAAAAAATGAGTTTATGCAATATTAATAGTTAATATTCACTTGATAAGCTTGCAAAAGCTTTTTTCTCAGTAGGCACGTGCAGAGAGAGCACACATATATACCATATCTGTACATATATATTCACACACATACAGTTGGCCACACATTCCATTGAATGATTTAGGTTGGAAAGGATCTTGAAGATCATGTACTTCCAACACCCCTGTGCTGGCCACCTGTAAAGCAATGGTGTGGTCCCATCCTGCCCATACATGCACCCGCTGCTGTTGGTAAAGGGCTGCTGGGTGACAAGGATGGGGAAGGTGGGTGCTCCCCTCACCCCAGAGTGGCATCCTCTGCCAGCCTGTGCCACAGCTGGAAGGCTGATATCAGTACTGGTCTCTCACAGAATATTCTGACTTGGAAGGGACTCACAAGGATCATCAAGTCCAATTGCTGGCCTTGGAAAAGACAGCCCTAAGAATCCCACCACATGTATGAGAGCACTGTCCAAACTCCTCTTGAATTTTGTCAGGCTTGGTGCTGTGACCACTTCCATAGGGGGTCCATTCCAGTGCCCAAACACCCTCTGGGTGGAAAACCTTTTTCTAATATCCAACCTAAACTTCCCCTGACACAGCTTCAGGCCATTCCCTCAGGTTCTGTCACTGGTCACCATAGAGGAGAGATCAGTGTCTGTCCCTCCTCTACCCCTCACAAGGAACTTGTGACTGCAGTGAGGTCTCCCTTCAGTCTCTTCCAGGCTGAACAGACCAAGTGACCTCAGCCACTCCACATATGGCTTCCCCTCAAGGCCCTTCACTATCCTCGTTGCCCTTCTTTGGACACTCTCTAATAGTTTAATGTCTTTTTTATATTGATGAGCCCAAAGCTGCACACACGATTCAAGGTGAGCCCCCTCCCCAGAGCAGAGCAGAGCAGGACAATCCCCTCCCTTGCCCGGCTGGTGATGCTGTGCCTGATGTACCCCAGGACACAGTTGGCCCTCCTGCCTGCCAGGGCTCTGCTGACTCAGATTCAACCATCAACCAGGATTTAGGTCTTTTTTTGTGGCACTGCTTTCCAGCATCTCATTCTCCAGTCTGTACACACAAACAGGGTTTCTGCGTCCAAAGTGCAGAACCCAGAACCTCCCAGCTCACTTCTCTTCACTAGAAATTAGAGGAAGAAGTTAAAGGAAAAAAAAATCAGTTCCCACGTCTTACAGAGACAAAAATATTTGGAAGCTTTGTGACAACATCAGGAGTCAGAATCAGGACCCTCTAGAAGAATGTCATGCTGTTTCCATGGAAAGAAAACATTGTTGTCTTGAAACAGGCTCTTTCATCCAGTGTGCAAGGGGATGATCCATAGCATGGAGGTTATGTTTGGTTTCCTTCATATGGTAAAAGAAGTTTCTTTCTCCTATTCTTTGTTCTATAGTTGCTGCAATTACTGAGACATTAAACATAATTTTTCCATTTGGGAGAAGTACATCAACATTAGAATATACTGAAGTAATGTTTCACAGATAACGTTGCAATTTCTTTCTTCATTGCCTAACAAGAAAAAAACGACAAATTAGGAGTCACAGTGTGAACGCAAGCAAGAGAACCCTGTTTGCTTCTTCATCAAAATAATCAAGAGTCTGTTGATACATACAATTGTTAATAATGTTTAGCCAATACATGTGCTATCACATCTTTCTAGACCCCTTAGCTTCAAACAAATCCTTAGGCACCCAAAATACAGAGTAGGCTAGAGAGGCTGGAGGAATTTGTATTATGGGACTATGGATCTTTATCAATGACGGTTTCAACAATGAGAAAAGAAGCAGTTCTCAAAGAACCATAACTAAAAGCTGGAGCTGTTCTTTTCTGCACTCTGATTAAGTACTTGTTAAAGTCTCTCTCTTCATACAGCAGAGGTTGCTCCTGACCAACTCATGTGGGTACTCTGAAGAGGATATGTTTCTTGGTTAAGGTAGAAGAAGAAAACAAACTGAAAAATCAAGTTCAGTCACAAAAGCTCAAAAGCACTGAGGTAACACAAATAGGTCCCTTTTCATACTAAACCACATCATTATGCTAGATGAGAGAAGGGTGGGTGCATTTTTCAGGAATGGCCTCCACAATCAGAACAGAGTCTGTTCTAACTCTTTATAAGCTGTGGAAGAAGAGATTGAGATGACCAGGGCCAAAGAGAACAAGCTTGCTCATTTTTTTAAGGCAGATTCAGAGGCATAAAGAATTTTATCTATTCTCAGGCACATGTATCTGAAAGACAAATGGATTCAAGGGCCTTGAAGCTGAAGATTGAATATCCAATCTTAATGAACTCAGTATTGGCAATGCCCAGCTGGGACCATGGGTGCCTGTGGAAGATTTCTGCCTAGTTCTGACAACTCAGAAATCCTCTTAGAGGCAAAGATTAGAGAATTTGACTCATTAGCAAACTGTCATAGGCAGAAAACTCCCCATTTGTCAAATTAAAGATGCTTGGGCCATGCTAGTTAAAAAGAAAGTCTGGTGTGACTAGAAAAAAGTCTCAAGTTCTTGTTATGCTTCATACTTAATTTCTTTTCAAGAATGGAATGACTTCTATACAAGCATTACCATGTGTGCCTGCCTGCAAGGGGAGAAAGAGGAAGCGACACATGGAGAAATGCATCCTCTTTTCACAGCCTCCCACCCCTGAAAGGCTTCTGGGGAAGACTATTTATAGACTGAGGTTAACTGGTTTGAGAGGCCTGAGTGGGTGGACCCATTGTCTTCAAACAATTTTCCTGCTGAAATTAGCAACAAATTTGCTACATACAACAATGGTTTTGCAATACAGATAAATGTGTTCCAGACTGAAATGAAAGCCTTGTGAAACAGGCAACTGAGCTGTAAAGAGTAATGCCAAGGAAGTGTGATGTTCACAGTGCACACATACATATACATAACACACACACATATACGTAACACACACACACACACAGATGTATAATAGCATGTGACAGAAAGGGCTGCAAGACAAAAAATTTACCTTCACCAATTCAGTTTTGTCATCATCTTCCCGATGTCGGTAAATGCACTGGCTAAGAAGAGCATATAGTCTTTCCATGCGAGATATACTGACATTCTCAGTTGCCACAATGACCAAATCCAGCACTTGCTGAAGCAAAAGAATGGAAACTACAATTCAGAATAGCACAAGTTACATCCTACTTTCTTATACTGTTAAATAGAAGTGGCACTTCAGAAAACTGATTAAATATCTCAAAAGATTTAATTAGAGGAAGCAAATTAGTATTGCACACATCAGAGAAAAGGCTTACTTACATTTCAGACAGTATTTTTACTCATCACTATATGACATCAGTGATCATAACTGCCAATCAACTACTTCTAGAGCAGCAGGGAATGACATGATCCACTTTGTCACAGAGTAGCTGCCTCAGGGAAGTCATGGTTGCATTTCATTAGAAATGCAATACAAGGCCCTGGAAAATGTGTTTTCAGAAACAAGCCTACAGATCTTCCAGACAGAGCTGTGCCAGATGGAAACAGAATAATCTTTATGTGCTCACTTCTACCCATTAGCTGAATTGGTACATCAATTGACTAACATCAGTCAGCTCCTACCTTTCCACTCAAGAGTGGATGAACTACCAGAGCAGTCTGTAGGAAATTACCAATCTCTCACACAGTTCCTTGTGTTACCAAAGATGTGAATGTGGCGATCTGGGGAAAGCAACACTAACAAGCTAGCAGCAGCATTGCTGGAGTTGTTCAGTAGCTGTGTATTGTGGAAGGCTGTACAGATGTAGCTGAAGAGAGCAGCCACACCAAACAAAAATATTACTGCCTCACAACTGCTTGCCATCAGACTCAGCCTCCCTTAGATAGCTGCCACAAGATTTGAGTTCAACACCTAATATCAAGCAAATAACTGAACACACATCCAAAAGAAAACCACCAAGAAAACAAACAAAATCAACTAAACAACAACCCCATACAAAACCAAGCAGCTCCATTTTGGAGGGGCTCTCTGGTACAAGCAGTGAGTTCAGCAACATCCATGTTAAGGAAACAAGTCTTCTAAAACACATGTTTCATGACTGTAGCTCTCTCCTCACGCTGAAATACATAAGAGCAGAAGCATCTGTAAGGGCTCTACCCTACCACTTCCCCAGTCAGTAGGCAATAATTTCAGATTACATGCCATTAGCATCCTGATTTTAGAAAACCAGATGTAGCTTCTTTAAATATACAAGCAGACATGAACAACACAACACCCCAAAATTTGCTTCCTGAGGAAGCCATCTTGGAAAGCTAATTTAACCTCTACAGTGTTGTAATAGGACACAAAATAAAGATGCTTGACTCCAGTCAGAAGGCAGTAGAAATCAGAAGGCTTTACTTACAATTCATTTAGCCCTTTTATAACATGCTTCACTAAGGAGGCACGTTATTGGTCCATAGAACTGACACTTCTCCCATTGACTAAGTAACAGAAATAGCAAACAACACCTGTTGTTATGGAAAAGGAATATTGTTTACACAAGGTTGGTTTGGGAAAAAGAAAACTGTTGAAAAGTTTCCCTTGGGAAGAGCTCAGGCGCAGAAAATATCAAGTCCACACTACAGTTCAGATCAGTACTTAAAAATGTGATTGAAATTGTGCTGCTGAGCCCTTTTGCCAAAGAGGATTTTCTCTCCACACAAGGGAAACAGCCAAGTAATACTCCCTTTCTCATCACGTCAGGTAAACAGCAGCTTCCTTTGCATTGATCAACCTCCAGGACTTCAACCTAGCAATTTCTTGAATTTTTCTTGTGGCTATATCCCCTGAAGGGCAAGTCATTCTTCTACCCTCTCCAATTCATGCAAAGGAAACTCTTTTTTCTTCCTGCAGTTAGGCCCATGTTTGATCCTTTCCCCTGGGATAACAACTTCTATCCTACAGGAAACTGACAAATGCATGTAACACTGTAATTGTATGGATGCAAATTTCTAGCACTGAATTTTTAAAGCATTTCAGAAAAGCACATATTAGTATTTTATCCAGGATGATCTTTTGGCCAACCTTCTAATTTCAGGTTTAAAGTCATCACTGCTAAAAATCAAGGTCCTTTTCCAGTTCCTAATTAATGAAAACAAGCAAACAGCAAACCAAAATACCCATCTCCCCAGTCCATCATAAAAACTGCGAACCAACAGCAGTAGCAGGTTGACAGTGAGCCATCCTAAAATTTAACAAGGCCTTTTACATTGAAAAATAAGAAAAGAACAGTCTCCTAAAATTCAGTTCACCAAAAGCAAGAGCAGCCATCCACACCAGCTGTGGAAACAAGTTATTACAGGTTGAATTACTTCACAGCCTCTCATGAATTGTTAGAATTGGCATTGGTTAACAAGTGATTTAATTGACAACCATACAGGTAGCAAGAAAAGGTCCTACTTCAGGATTAAAAAAATTGAAATTAGACTTACTCTGAGCTCAGAGTAATCCACAGACACTCCCTGTGTGTTAATTTCCTTTGCTTTCCCGTTCTCATCACATACTCGCGGCTGCTCATCCACCTGAGAATGTCCCACACAAGCTGTATGAGGTACTCGTGAATCTGGAATTACACACATTTTTAATTCAGGATTTCTCTTTATCTGGAATAGAGTATCACTGAAGTATCCTGTACCTGGAAAACAGTAGCCCTCTGCAATAACAGAGACAGAACTGTTATCAATTTTTTTACTGAGAAATGCTTGACTTCTATCTTTCTAGTGCTGCTCCATAAAAACTAGGAACTCGGACATGAAAAAAAGCACTAGGGAAAAAAGGCAGGGTAAAACTAAGAAAAAATATTCATGCCGCCACTACAGCACTGCACAGCGAGCCTTAAGTTAAACCCAAATATGGTCTTAAAAAAAAGTATTTTGGGTTAGGAAACACATCTACACATCTCATATTTCAAACATAAGGACAAAATTCTTCTATTCCACAGCATCTCTGGGTCCACACTGCTTTAAGTCCAGTAGTATAGTTTACACTTAGCCTGCTTATTACTGGGAAGATACAATTCAATACCATTTGAAAAACAAATCACAGCATCAAAAAAACCAGCCACCGCAGAAAACCATGACTGTAGCCAGCATAACCAGAGAAGCAGCATTATGGAAGGAACACTGTGTGTTGATCTGAGAGAGACACAAAAGAAGTAATAGAATGAAATTCAAGAAGGCTAAAACCTAATAAATAGTGTAACCCTCCTCAAGAACGAAAAGGAGCTAAATTACTTGTGTGACGTTTCACTTACCATTTGAACATGCATCTTCAGAAGTTCCGGCTATTTGGCAATCCAGCATTTCACTCTCCTCTCTTAGGTCTGAACATTCAGGAAGCATGACACTCCTTTCTTCAGTAGGGAATTTAGCCACACGGGTCACTCTCTCACTTCCATTTTCTGTCACATTTTTCTGTTGTCCTTGAAGTACATTTTCAAGTTCTTCCATAGGACTGTCCTGGGAGGATGCAAACTGAACATTCTTCCTCTTTACTGTGATACTTAATGAGTCTCCCTTCATTTTGCATTTTCTTTTTGACTTATCTACAAAGAAATACCAAAAAAAAGTAATCCAAAATATTCCCAAAAGCAGTTCCTTCCTCAAAACACAGCAGCAGCATCTTGCAAAGAAAATAACCACAGGAGTTTCAGTACCATCTCCCTACATGTGTAGGACACACATAACCACAGTTAAGAGAACAGTTCTCTATTAGATATATTACAGGCAGGGAAGGGGAAAACACGTTTCATGTACCTGAAAACTAGCTGAATATTCAAAACAACCACAGACAATGCTTTGGACTTCAAGATGTAGGTGCCATTAAATGTCAGTTGGGCCATCAAGGCCATGCTCTTATAATGTCATGCAGCCAGTGCATTTCAACTACATAACCATACTGAATGAATGACATCAGGATTTACCTCACTCTTTGAAGCAACATAATGAAAAATTCAATGCCTCTGGAATGAAGAACCAAGCATCACAGGAATCTGCTTTTAGGCAACAGGAACAGAGAAGGTAGCAGGGACTTTAACACCTTCTCCAAGAAAGTCTGAATAAAATGCAACTTGCCATTAGAGCAGGAGGTACTGGTGCCCACAGGCACTGTGGGCATCTTCCATTTTTCATAACACTTTGGGTCTGCTTTCTTACACCCACAGAGCAAAGAATTGTGTCTTGTGTGGCTGGTTACAAAGCATGAGACAAGTCTTAAAATCCTCAGCATCAAAAAGCGTACCTCTTTCCTTACGAGATTCTTTAATTTTTTGGCAGCGTTGCTCAAAACCTTCATCCATTTCATGCCTCACTATGGAATACGCAGTATCACTCAAAGTACAAGCTTTGTGCCTCAGGAGATGATCTGAAATTTTACAGCCAGGACAGTGCATTTTCTACCAATCAATGAAACTCTTTATTTTGGTTACTTAGAATGATTTTTCTTTTTCATAAGCAGGTTCTGAAAGGTTATCTCAGTCAGTATTTTCAGAATAAAAACAGAAAAGTCAATTATTTAAGAAAAAGTACTAGTTACCAATCAACATATCTATCACATCTCCATACTCAAATAATACATCTAATGCTAAAACATTTACAACTGGGCAAGAAATGCTCTCTGGAGTTGTTTAAAATTATCTGATGGGGTGGTTTAAAATTATCTGATCCCACATCCACTGTGGGATTACTAAATTTCCACAGACAATATCTATCAATTATACATCTGCAATTTTTCCATATTAAGGATAAAAAATACACCCTTACCTGCAGGCCCTTTGTGTGAGTTGTATTTTAAAGCATTGCTACAGATTAGGTCAATGTCCTTTAGAAAATCTCTTGCAGTTAGGTACTGGTGCATGTCAATCTTGGAGACAACTATCGAGAGGTCCATGGGCTGTTTAGTAGTGTTCTTGCAATTGGTTGTCTACAAATTAAATATGCATGCTCAGAGATTTAAGCTACAGAAATTAATCATTTTCATAAAGTCAAATAAAGGACTTCTTAAGAACCCCAAATATTTATAACACTCCCAAAGATGCAGAAAATAACCAGTTAGCTTCTTGCAAATTGAAAAAGTATTTCAGGTGTCTTTGAAGAGACAGACCAGGAGAAGGGGAAAAAAGAAGCAAGGTGGTCAGAAGCATGTGTGGAGCAGAGAGGGGAACTGGTAGGATTCATTTCACTTCCTTTCAGAAAATTACAGCAGAGAAATCTTTCTCAGTAATGTCACCTTGGATTCTCTTTGTTGTTGGCAGCAACAAAATATCTGCAGGATTTGCACCTTTGAAGCACCTGTCCTAAGCATCTACTCTAGAATGAGATAACTGGACTCAGAGATGCCAATTTCTTTACTCAGAGCTTAAAAGGAGCCTAATGACTACTTTAGATGAGGACATCTATGTGTTTATAGGTTATTCACATCTTGGGAACTACAAAGAAAGGAAAAGACAAGTGAGTGGATGCTTAAGGGAATGGGACTTTGCTGAAATGCAAATCTATCTTAAAACTACAACTGACTTTCAAGTATATGCCCCTGGCTTAGAGTTATTCAACAGATCCAATGGGAAGTGTACGGGAGCAAGAAAAAAACATGCAACCCTTATGGTTGATTATGTACTGAGGAAAGCCCCAGATGAAACTGAGAATAGCATCTGAAAATGTACTTGGCAAACTGCTGCTTCTACTCCTGTTCTCACAGAAGCTATTGACAGTTAACCAAAAAGCTTTAGACTTTATTACAACAGCCCTAAGGTACTTTTTATAAATATAAAGTGATCTCTCTGCTTTGTAGTGCTGTAATACACCTATGTACCCAAATCTTTCCATGGCAAATTGTATTGCCATTTGGTGTAACTGGCACTTGGACTAGATCATCCTGGTAGATCCCTTCTAACTGAAAGTTTTAAAGACCGTTTAGAAAGAACATAGGGCTTTCAATGAATACTCAAATAATAAACATTTGAGAGCCTCAAGGAGTCAAGTAAAAGCAAAATTCACTTCCTTCTTCTTGGAAAATCAAAATAGAATAGTCCAAACACCAAAGATAAACCTTCCTAGAAAGAGCACAAAACCACCAAGAAACATAAACGCAAGGACTTATGAATACACACAGTTATAACGGTATTGTAAGTCAATACTAACCTCCTCTGGGTCAATGGGCTTTGTAAATGCTTTGAAACGTTTGTCAGTGACAAGTCTTTGAGCCACATCTCTTAAGTAAATCCTAAGTTCACGCAACGTATCCTCTTCCTGCTCTTCCACCTGTCTTATTTCTTCCTCGGTCAGCTTTCGAGGCATGGGTGGTGGTGCTACAGGCAGCACTTCCAAAGGCTGGCAAGCTTAATTGAATCAGAAAATTGTAGTTAATTGATGGTACTCAATTACAAGCAATTTAAAAATGATTGACAGAAAATTATCACCAAAGTGAATACTTTATTAGCTGTTAACCTAGAGTTAGCAAAGTTTTATATGTAGAATATCCTCCTCACTTGTGTTGTTTTTTAATGCAGGAGGTTGAGCAGCTTGCCTCATAACTAAGTCCTCAAAAAAATGTCTTCTTTCAGCCAAGGTAGGACGCGGGATTCTGAAAACTTCTTCATATTCATTATTAAACAATGCTTTTACCTAAAGCATGAAGAGAAAATATACTTCAGCTATACAAGGCCACACAAACTGCTTATATTCTGCTGCAAAAAAGATGAGTACCTCTCTGAATTAAACTGAATACTTATCTGGATAAGACTATCAATGAAAAGTTATCTTTGTGGCCTTAAAAGTCTAGGTTTTTATAGCTTGGCAATTTAAAATGCCTTCTCTAAGGATCACCTTCTAGATTTTAAGCTCCAGGAAGAAACTGTATGATAAATTGAGAAATGGGTGACTGGGGATTTGCCATCCCCAAGGCTGATTATTTTGCATTTACGTGCCTTGCTGTCCTTTAGCTTGAATCTTTATGGCAGCTACAGAGGGAAAATGGCAAGGCTCAGAGTACAAGTGATGGCTTTTTAGTAAGCTGTTTGGGATTTCTCTAATTTTATTTTTAATTAATTTAAATGAAGTGTCTCAATTTGAATACTTCCAAGTTGTATTCCAGTTTTTCTATTTCTACTACCAAAAAGTATGGAAGGGATTTCAATCCTTATTTTAGAAGGCACTTATTAACAGTATGAAAATTTCTGTTACTGCAACAAAATAATCAGAGCAACACATTCACATTTTGAACAGTCCTTCCTTTAATGCACAGTCTCACATTTCTACAAAGCTCAGCATGTCATCTTAACAAATTTTATTAAAGAATACACTTAAAAGTTTATTTCCATGTTGCTTAAACAGCAATTTAGCTTTCCAATTTGTTGAGTTTTCACCCAGATGAAGGAAGTAATTAATTTTTTTAAAAAATAACTTAAATTTGAAATTACATTCCATCGTTAACAGCGTGACCTCTGTATTTTTTCAGCAAAAATACCTCTGACTTATCAGTAAAAATGTTTTCAGAAAACCAGGGTTTTTTCCTAGCTACCTTTCAAGCAAGGACACACATAACCACCTTGAAGCCACGAGAACCATTGTCTGAAGCAAGTCCATATATGTGTCTAATAAGCTTGAGTATGTGAGAAGGGAGAAAAAGTTGGGTCAAAGTCAATCTCTACTCAGAAAACACTTTAGACAAATGCTTTCAGCATCTTTTTGTCTAAGCAAGTTTTAAGGGACTGGGTTTGGATGCCTGAGTAACAATTATGATTTTTTTTAAGAGTGGCACGTAACTCTAATGCTTCAGGGAGTTATAAACTAACAAGAAATTGAGTAATGAAGGAAGAAAAGTATCAACTGAAATACCTCTTCTGGGAGATCTCCTAGTTGTACATTAGATGTTGCAAGGAGTAGAACTGGAGTAAACCTTGGGACGCTCTGAAGTAGTGTTGTAAAAACAGATCTCAGCGTAGGTCCAACAGTGTCCCACCACAAAGGGATTTGTGGGATATAAATGATACTTGGTGCTGTTCTTTGAGCTTCTCGCATCAACTGGTAAAATGAAAGCTTGGATAAGAAAACTACATCATGTAGAACAAACTACTAAGTAACTACATATCAGTCAAACTGTCTTATGAAATAAGAGGTATAAAGGCAAGACATCAAGACAACTTGATAAATGATTCCTTAATAATCAGGTAAAATTTTCACTTTGAACTCAAATATAGGCATTTATATGCAGACAGAAACAGACCTGAATCTCTGTCTGATTTCAAAACTACTCAAGTATAAGATAACTGCTAAAGAGCCTGACAAGTCGGACAATGTAGTGGCGTGCCTTAAAAAACCCCACAGCTCAGTCTTTGGCAAGGTGTATTTGCCTGGAGAAATCACTAGACAACTGCAGCTCCACCATTTTCAGTTCAGAAGAGACACACATCTAATTCAGACTGGAGCACAGTCTGAACAAACAAAGGCCTATGTGAAAAGATGAAGGCTAACACAGCCCAAGATGCCTGGCTATAATTCATAACTTCAAGCACATTTTTTAAGAGGTGACCAGTCCTTAGACTGTCTGAAGACCTAAATCACTCACTGCCTCTCATTACCAAAGGTGGGCTTTGGAAAACCACAAGCCACTGCCTACAGATGGCACCTCAGTCACAGAAGACAACACACATCTACTGCACGCAGGAAGTGGAACAGTCCTTTCACACAACAAACTTCTCCGTGCACAATTTCTGATTAACAATCTGCAAAGGACTTGCTCCTCCTGTGTGACAAAGGAGTATCCAGTCACATAATGTGTCTGTCCTAACTTGCACAGCTCTCAAATGCTGCTACTAGATATCAGAATATTTTAATACAGTTATGCCAAAAAATGAAGTGGATTTACTGCCCAAAAGTAAAAAAGCAAAACAACTAAACTGCTTATATTTCCTTTTCTTGTTGATGAAAACTCAACACCATACAAATCTAAGTATTCCATGAATTTTAACACTGTTGCATCATGCATATACAGCAGTAAAAGCTGTATATGCATATGTAACAAAAAAACCCAAACAATTTTTTTTTTTTTTTTCCCTCAAAATCTTGGCTGCCCTACAAATATAATTTAAAAAGAACGTACAGAATGTGCATTGACATGCTGTCAGGTCGATGCAGAGCCATCTACTGGTAGCACAGAGTCTTAAGAAGCAATAAAAACAACTTTCTAAATCCCACATGAGATCAGCAGAATTTCCTGCCACAGAGAGTAGTTCATTAGCAGCACTTCCCATCTGCCTGAGCTGCTAGTAATATTCTCCCTGTTACATTTCAAATGGAAAACATGGCTATGTATAAAATCCTTATGTGCTGTCATTCCATTGGAAAAGTGGATTTTCAGACAAAAGTAAACAAAACACCATATTTAAATCAGGCCACTTATATTGAAAATGACTTCTGCTTACTTCACTAGTTTATACACTAATCCTATGAGACTAATGAGAAAAAAAGCTACCTGTACACATGTTTCATCTGGTGATGTGCTAGCAAACAAAGTTGGTGTATCTAGTGTATAAATTGGAAACTTTTCCAGGGAATGTATTACTGCAGCTGCCAAATCAGAAGCTTGCCCAGATCCTGGCTCCTCAATCAGTAAGAACCGTGGCCTGTAAGATGTTGGCTGGTCACGAGGATTTCTACAGCAATGAGAAGAAAACAAGTGTAAAAATGAGTGATAGGGAATAGGAAAATAGGCATTAAAGTTTTTTCCTATGCACTTTGGTTTGTAAATACTCTCCCTGTTCCCCAAAATAATAAGCTGGTCTGTGAACAGGAAGACTTTCTCACAAACCAGTACTCTGCTAGAAATCCTGCCAGTCCCCAGCACATCTGCTACTCTTTTGGCTGGGTTAAGTAACAGCTCTTAAATCCCACAGTTGAACTGTCCAGCCAAATACTCACACAACAGTTCAGTTTGATGGGTCAGGACAGTGTACTCACTTAGAACAGAAGTCACCAGCTGAACCTTCACACTTACTTCTGGCAAATATTGATCACCCCACACACACTTTCAACTCCTTCATCTAGCATCCCTCACACCAAAACAGTTTACACACTCAGCTGCCTTAAAAACGGAGCCGTAACAGGGACAAACGTACCTGCTAAAAGTGCGGAATTCTGCCTTTTTCCAATCTGGTGCTTTATGAGTCAGCTTCTCTTCAGAGATTGATGGTGATTCCTCATCACTGTCAATCACATAATTTCCTAAAATAGGATTTAAAGAGAAGAGAGGTTTGTTAACTTTCTTGTATAGTCCATCTCTCTCTTGCAGTCATATACCTTCAAAATCGATGCTGGAAAACACTTCTCTTGCATTTCATCATTTGAATGATATTTTCTGAAGAGTTCATTCTACCACAAATCAAAGGAGAATACAGAAGTCTCTACAAAGCTGTTTTATGTCCCATGATTTGCATCAGGTATTATCTCTCTGTTGACAAAAAACTTGTGAGTTTTTCTTCTTAGAGTAAAGATGGTTAGGAATAACTTATGTAGTTCCTAGACACCTGAAAAACATTTCTCCTGCTTTAAGCATTTATTTGAAAAGAGGTGCTAATAATTTAAAACTTAGATTCCTCTCTGCAAGTGATAAAAGTGATGTTAGCTTCTGTCAGAAACATGGTGCTCCAGCAAAAGACCCATAGTTCTCGACTGCTTTTGCAAGTCACTCACAGCTCCCACCCTGCACTGTGCACACACAAAGTATAAAATTGTGCTGCCAGTACAGCTGAGTACATTTGTGAATGTTGATTGTACAGATCACAAGTTTTGCTCTGGCAGATTTTTAAACAAGTGGATGTTATACCTTGCTGTTGGTCCTTCTTTAGTGCAAGCTCGGCATGGGGAAATACTCTCTGCAAGGTTTTTAAAATCCTTTCCAGAGTGTTTTCTAACAGTGGCTTTAAAATAGCTGATAGTGCTCGCCCAGAGGAAGGCACAGCCCTCTGTGAAGCTGGAACAGTCTTCTGCATGGCCATGGAAAAATCATTTGCTTTTATTTTAATTGCATCCATGTTAATTTGCAGTCTCTCTCTGCTCTCATACAGCTGAGGATAGCGATGCCGCAAAGCACAGAGACCAGTTTCGGCACATAAGGCTTTAATATCAGCACCACAGTATCCTAATAAACAAAACAAGAATCAAATGTTATGTCAATCTCAGACAAAACAAAATTCAAGGCCATTATTTCTAAAGTCCAACACTGAAAGACTTTTTATGCAACCAAAAATTACAAGGCTAAGAGACAATTTAAAGAGTAACTACACTGCGGAAAAATTCTGTTATGTAGCTCACAGCCTGATATCCTGCACTTAGGCAGCAGCCTGATGGTCAAAATTAAGTTCCTGGGAAGGATCTCCCAAACTCACTCAATGTTCTGAGAGAGAAAAAGAAAACTGAAAGCACTGCCTAAATTTGCTCCCATGCAAAGCGTCCCCTCACTGCCTCTCTCTGGGGTGCAAGAGCTCAGGTACTGCCTGGCACAAGTTCAGGTTCCCTAGGGCTGAAGTCACATGTAGTAACCCACACTGATTTCAAACTTACCAACACATTCTTCAGCCAGCTCCTCAAGTAAGTTGTCCGATGGCTTTGGGTTCCAGTCTCGTGTGTGAATTTTGAAAATTTCTTTCCTTGCCTGAAAACAGTTTCATTTCAGTTTGCCCTAAGTTCTCTCTTAAAAGAACAATGACAACACAAACCGACAAAACCCCTTCTGTCAATACAAACACTTTTCTTATCTGCTAAACCTTTTAGTATTTTAAAGGTCAGTTATTAATATGCTGTCTGCTTTTTCAAGCAGAAAATTTAATAATTCTGAACTTGTTACATTAAACTCTTGCTGGGGGCTGCAATGAAGTAAAAGGCATTTACATCTTCCATAAAAATGGGTTTTCCCAAGTGTAAGACCTAATGATTCTGGAGAAAAAAATCATTGCAAAATCCTTATCTGCAAACAGAGTTTTTTTTGTCAAAGAAAATGCTCTCAAATTTAGCAAAATTTCATGAAGTATTTCTTGGCCCACAGATTAATTATGGCAGATTTCTAGAACTCTACCACAGTAGAGAATCATGCATTAGATCTTTTTAATGGCATCTCATCTCCTGTTCCTGAGAGCAGATGAAAATTGGAGAAAACTGGAGAAAAATGTTGGTGTACTTTTACTAGCTTTCAATCTATTAAGCCTTTTTATCCTTTTTCCAAGAAGTCATAAAAAATATCATAGATATCCAGAGAGAAAACATAAAAAGAGATCTCCAGTTTTGCATGTTATCTCCCCCGCTTCAATATTTTTTGGTTGCTAAATACTCATTTTTATATTGTTTAACTATTGCCATTGAACTAGAAGCTTCCCAAGCCCTGCACCTGTACAGTATCCTTCACATCTTTGTCCAAGTCCCTGTCAATAACTTTCTGCAAGATCCCAACATACTTAATTTGCTCTAGCATCAGCCTAGATCAAAGTTTTTGGTACCAAGGGAGAATTCTATCACTCTTTCTTTTACTCTCAAGATATAGGGGTAGTTTATAACTAATTAGTATATCCATTCTTTCTTAAACATTTCAGTTACCATCAGCATCCCATTTTCTTAACCAGTCACAGAGAGACCAAAACTAACTAGAGAATTAACAACTTGTTGAAATCACCCTAGTCATACATATTCAGAGCCAGGTTTGCCCTGCACAGTACAACGCAATCTCTCTGTATATTCTTTTTTGTCTCCCTACAGCTTTTGTCCAAGCTGTACACTACAGATGGAAACTTGCACCGCTGCACAATGCTGCCTTATTACAGGCATTTGTTTACAAAGATGGACTTTGCCACATAAGCCTAAGGTTGAGTGGAAGTTCTGACCTCTTTGTTTGGCAAACTGAAGCGGAATTCTCGTTCAAAGCGCCCAGGTCTTCGCAAAGCAGGATCTATAGAATCCAGCCTGTTGGTGGCTCCAATCACCACCACCTCTCCTCTGCTGTCTAAGCCATCCATAAGTGCCAGAAGTGTCCCCACAACAGAGCTAACAGAAAAATATAGTTTTCATTCACCAGCTTAGTAAATTTTCTTTAGTTACACATAACCTTGTCCAAGGATCACTTAAAAAGGACAAGTTTTTATCAATGAAATGCTGTTTATAAAAAGGCTCATTTTAAGTCATAATAAAATACAGATAAGGTAACAGACCTTTTGCTAATATCAAGCTCGGCAAATTGTTTTCAACTGCTGTTTAAAAATCTCTGAGATTCATTTGCATGGAATTACTAATTTTCAGGAAAAATGAATGCGTCACTTGCAGTTAAATAAGTTGCCATCTTTTTTTCACAAAGATCCAGCAGCTTCTATGTAGATACAAAACATGTCCTACCTATGAATTTGGTCTTGTTTATCAGACCGTACAGGAGCCAGAGCATCAATCTCGTCAAAGAAAATAATTGAAGGTCGCATCTGGTAGGCCTACAATGAAAACACAGGAATACTGACATCAGGAAAACAGCCCTATTGGAAAGAGAAAATGCATGAAAAACGTCATGGTTGGAAAGGCACGAACTAGATTTTTCAGACTCTGTTCATTGAGCTAACATTAAAGTGGCACAAGTAACCAAAGACAGCGGCCTATGCCAACCCAAGGAGACTGGGTAACAAGAAAGAAACCACACCAGTAGTTTTTACATCTACCTGGCAACCACAAGAACAGAGACAGGACTTAGCTAAGTTACAGGTTGTGGAAGCAACCCTCTGTTACCAGTTTAAATGGTTTCATCCTGCATCTCTTTCCCTCTGATCTTAAGACACCACCTCTTACTTCTTGAAACATTTTTTGGGAGGTGGTTGGGTTTCTTTTTATTTTTTGTTTTGTTTTGTTTTTGGAGGGGGTAGGTGGTAGTGGTGGTGCTTCGCAGGACTTTCTTATTTCCTTTACTAACCTTTTCCAATACATCTCAAGATTTCAAGCCCTTAAAACTTCACTGAAAAAGGAAACAGTGCCAATCTCATTTCAGTGAAAGGAGCTGACAAAACATGTTGTAGACCATAGAAATTTAATTCCAACTCAGACAGAAGACATGGCGCATTTCAACCTTACCTGCTCAAATAATAAACGAAGCTGTCGCTCAGATTCTCCTATCCATTTACTCAGGCACTCAGCACCTTTTCTCATAAAAAATGTTACTCTCATGTGACCTTGACTGCATTCATTAGCAAGTGCACGAGCAAGCAGTGTCTTTCCCGTCCCCGGTGGACCATAGAATAGACAGCCTCTGCAATTTAAACAAAAATAAATTTTAAAAAAATCACATAAGAAAAAAACATCTTGGAAAAGCATCTATTACAAACCCCATCCTTAAAACACACAACTCTGCTTTAAACAAACACCTCATGGATAAGATAGCAGTAACAGCTGAAGTATGAGAAAAGTCAAAAGTGCTCCTACATAGTTCTCCAAGGCAGCAAATAAAATCAGTAAAGAGGATAATGAGAAATACAAAACCTTGATAAAAGTTTGCAGCATCCCAAAAGGACACTTTCAAAACTTTTGACAATCCAGCAGGGATGGTTGGATCCAAACAAGAACAAACTTCCAATGCAGAATCTGAGACTAGGCTAACTTAGGAATCATCAGTTCATTTTTCAATGATGCACTCCATATTCATTCTTGTTTTCACATAAAGCAACATTTTATAGTAAAACATTTGATTCTCCTTTAAAAAGCTTTGAGTTACTGGAATTGGCTTCCCTTTGCTGGTGATAAAGGAAGAAGTATTCTAAAGCTGGAAAGATATTCTGCATTTCTGCATTTACATCAACTAGAAAAGCTAATACACTGCTGCTTCAAAAAGGAATTTCAATGAATAATGAAGCAAAGCTTGGAAATATTTTTCTTTCTATTTTGAAATACTTTTAAAGTTCCTGAAGGTAAAGAATTTTAGGTCCTAGTTCAATATGCCATGACTGAGTTTTGTTGACCAAGAATATATAAAGCTAACAATTAAATGACTGATTATTTTTTTTTTTTTTTTTGTAACACAGAAGCCACCTAACTGTGCAAAAAGTGGACAGATTATTATTTTAGCTCAAGTACAACAAACACTGTAAGTTTCTAGATGCATATCCCTATCAGTTGTAAAATTGATACTCGAGAATTTGAAAAAAAAACAAAAACAAGTTGGTGGCAGAGACAAGTGGACTTTTGCTAAACAAACATTTGACTTAGAGTAGAAAGTACTTCATGCTTACAAACCAATCAAGTCCACTTCCATACCAGAGCTTTAAAGAAAAAATCCCCAACTCCACCTTTTGAAAGGCAAAACACTTCGAAAGGATGGTCACACCACACAGTAAATCTTTGGACCTACATATATACTGGATTCTACCATTTTTTTTAAAATTATGTTTTACTACTGTTAAAAAAAAAGCACTGTTGAGAATTTTGAAAACATATTGATGCCCCAGTTGAATTCTCCTAAAAACAGGTAAATTAGAACTTAAGAGTTTTAAACAGTGTCTGTTACCTTGGAGGTTCAATTTTCAATCTCTCAAAGATTTCAGGATAAAGCAATGGAAAAATGACCATCTCTTTTAAAGATGAAATATGGTCAGAAAGACCACCCACGCCATCAAATTGTACCTAAAAATGAAGTCAACAGAACACATTTTATATGTTAAAAAAAGCTGCAGCCTTGATAAGGTTCCATGAGAAGCTGGATTGCTTGAGAGAAAACTGCAAACCAAGGAAGTTGTAGATGGCCCATTATTGGAAGCTTTCATAAATACTGCAAACATCTCACTGTCACAATGAATCAAAAATACTTACTGAACCATCTATTTGCATTTGCTCCACACCAGCCAGATCTCCTCCAATTTTCATGATATCCTTGTCAACTCCTGCTGAGACACATTTCTGAAAGCTGACCAGAAGAGATCTGATTTGAATTGAGGAAAAAAAGATGCTTTCTAACTTACAATGCAAATAGAAGATTTTTGATTTTCTAATGATAGCAAGTGAATGCAGAAGACCTTATAAATCAGCATGAACTTCCTAAATAGGTAAATATTCATTCCAATGCTTTCCATTTAATGGCTATGAGTATATAAAGGAAAATGGTCACTCCAGACATTAAACTGAGTTAATTATTTTAACAATAGCACTTATGAATATCCAAGCTAGTCATCACAACCCATATAGGAATACAAGCTTAGAACAATTATTCTATCTGTGGAGACCATGGACTGACATTGATTAGTATGATGGAAGAATTCCTCCCCTTCCCAAATACACTGACATCTTTCAAATAGTTTTAGCTTTTAACTTCAAAAAGTTACAGCCCAGGGGAACACTTATTTCAGTGGGTGTTAACATTATAAAGGCTGCCCACGACTCCTGGGCTTTCCTGAGGAATTTGGAATGTGTGTGCCAGAAGATACACATCTAAAAGATGTCAGGCTGAAAACTCATTTGTTAGACTGTTATTATTTTTCTCTTAGAGTGGTTTTTGTTTTGAAAAAACAACGGTAAAGCACAGAAGCAGTGAAGTTTTACATCAAGAAAATACATCAACATGTGTATCTCCACATTTCCTCCCATTCCCATCTAGAAAACAAATTTCTTATTAAAAGTCAATTCTAAAAATCCAATTTTCGAGATTCCAATTATAGTTGTCAATACCAAGAGGTACGATTAAATATTGCCCAGTTTAGAAAGGGTATGAAGATGGCAACACTTCGTAGTTAGGCATATGCTAAGTTCTCCCAGATACGCTCCTGCCACCCCTATTCTCTAATTTCATTAACCTCCTTAAATTTCTCTTCTTCCTCGGTATTTCAAAATCCTCATCATCATCATCACAAAAGGAAAGGGAATCACTGCTAAGGAGTCCATATTTCTGTCTGCAAACATTCAAACAAATAAAAAATTAAAATGCATTCTAAGTAATATCAAAATTTAAGTGAACACTATCTCAGAGTTTATTTTGAAATCTAGTAAGTTTTCAGATCATTGGACATTTTATCTGATGGCAAAGTACATTATATGATTTTCCTTGTGACAGCAATATTTGATTTTTCTTAGGAAGGTAAAATGTATCACTAGTGTGCAAAGAAATTTCTTAATCAAGTTACTCCTTTTGTCCAGTGTCTCTCTCTCAAACACAAAAATCGAGTTTCACTTAGCATTATGTAGCCACTCTGTGAAACATCAACATTTTAAACTTATTTAAAAATTTTACTTCAAAACCCCTTCTTTCCCAAATTGTTTGTTTTCAAGGATACTAAACAAAGTGTTTCTATCTAGCAAGGGAAGGCACTCCCCGTGCTCTGTTTAAATGATCTGATATCCCTTTGTCATTCCTACTGCAATTCATAAATTACATTTTCATTTAATATTTTTCTGGTTTATGGATATTTTCATACAGAAACATGAACTGATTCCAAAGAGACATCAGAATCAGTGTTTGAGTGATCAAAAAAAATTTAAAAATTATAACTTCCATACAGGCTCTCCCTCTAAACTGTCTTTGGTTTTAAGAAAATAACTTTCATGTCTCAAGATGAAATAGTCTAAGGTTTTCAGAGGGAGATTCTGGCTTCAGTTACAGAATAAACGAATTTCACTTACACAATCTCAGCCACAACCCTCATCAGTGACCATAAATACTGCATTTTCAAATAAGATCTGATGGCTAGTAAAAAGCATCGCCTGCCCCTGCCAGTGTTTTTCTTTATACTGTCAGACTACCACAGTAATCATACTATTTATCTGTAGTTGCCACCAGTCCAAAACCCCTTGAAAGCATTATTGAGTCATGTGACAGCACTATTGAGAAAGAAAAACTATCATTTAACCATACACAAACCTTTTACTCCCTTTGCATGGATCTCTCACTGAGACAGATGAAGACTGGACTGAAGAATCTGTCTCATATTTTCTAGGCCCTGTTGAAAGCAAAGAATTTAGAAAAATGTCACAAACAAGTTTAAGATAAAGTGGGATAGTCAAAGAGACAGAAAACAGGATGTGTATCACCCATCTCTAAGTTCAGGGAAAGTTCCAAGGTAGGTGAGGGTTAATCAATGCACAGTAGAAGTGAAAAAACATGCAGCGGATTTTTTAGGAGAAACATGTAAAACACATGAGTAAGATTATAAAGTCTCTTTAATTACTATTCTCTCAAGGCTAGATAGGTCATTTTTTTACTAGAAAACAACAAGGATCCCAGAAAGAAAAAATGCATAGAATGTGCACAGGATATACGTTTAAGAAAAGCTACTGGCAAAATGAAGGTAAGAAATTTAAAGTTGAGTGTGTGCATGTATTTCCATTAAAAAATTCTTGCTTCCACCCAAGAAATTACCGCAAGAAAAACTGTGCCTAAAACCTACTTTCCAATGTATCTTGATAGCACTCAACAAAACAAAGCTTTTTTCCTTTTGCTTCACTTTACGATGAACTGCACACAACATTAAACTCTTAAAGTACTGTTGCAAATAATCACATATTCAAAATACACTACATGATGGGTATTCCCTCCTGTCCACAGCCCTTTTATCTTGCATGTGTTTTGGAAAAACACTGGGGTTTGGGACTTTTTTGTCTGAATACCTTATCAGTACAGCCCTAAAATCCGTGGCTATGGCTTGTAATGTCAAAAGCAACACAGATTTTTTAATAGATGAAAAATACCCAGTAGTTCAGTCCATCTCAATTGCTTAAGAAAAAAGCTTTTGACTAGGGTATAGTCAAGGACATTTAGAACAGAAGTAGCCTACAATGCTACCTGGATTGTCAGTTGTTTCTTCACCAGTTGTTTCCATATCTAGACTTTCCTAATTAAAAGAAACAGGAAAAATCAGACACAAACATGCAGAAAACCTGTGGGCGTATCTGGTGCTTTTATAGTATCATTTTCAAGGTACTCCATACATGCAAAAGATTAAATCAACACAAAGGAAGAGGGAATATGAACATCACTCTGGAACCCAGGATTAATAACAAGGATTTCTACTCTAAAATAGGGTTTAGTAGATGTGAAACTTAAACACTTGGCCAGATAAAAAAACTGACTGTATCAATTAGTCAAAGGTTAATTATCCAAGAGTGTGGTAAAACCCAGGACAAAGCAATTCTTAGCAGAAAAAAAAAATCATATTGTCATTTGAGAGATGATTTAGAAAGTACTATGATCAATTCTGGTTGAAACAAAAAAACAAAGGAATTCATATCTGATCAGAAACAACTATGAATGCAGGCTATGGATATGTTTAAAAAGCAAAGTGCCTGGTATTCAAGTGGACAGTGGACTAACTTGATTCAATAGAGTAAAACCAAGACAGACGGAATCTGATTGATTAGTGTCTATAATTTTAACATGAGTTCTGCTTGGGATTGGGGGCTACTTGAGCTCACATCAAGGCTGGCACATGAACAAACACAGATAAACAGGTATCAATAAATTCACTTTTTAGTAAGATTTGAATGAAAACTCAAGCCCTGAGGCAGCTATTTGTAAAAAGCTGGGGGTTTTATTTATCCATTCAAAAATCATAAGGCAATTCAGCAAGTATAGTATATGATGTGTTTCAGCATATCACTGCCCTTTCATGTCTTCTGAAGAAGGTATTTCCTCCACCTTAGAACGTAGCTGTGGCATGACTGTAATAGTAAGATGTTAAATTATAATTAGAGAGCATGAATAAAATATTAGACTCCACTATGCTTTGGAAAAAGGTTTTCTCAACTAAATTAAAATTGTAACTAAACAATTTACAGTTATCTTTACAGTTATCTACTTCTTCCGTGCAGTGGAACACCCCACAGCCTCCCATTCTTTGCTGTCTAGGTGTCTTTTCCATGTCATCCCTTTCTTTGCAAGACTGCTTCTGCAGTACTAAGATACAAAACTGACATGTAAGAGCAAAGACAGGTGAGTACAAAAAAAACCGCACTGGAAACAACACACATAGTCAGCATGATATTTTAATATAGTGTGCACAAAGCAAGAGTCATTGACTCTTTTTTCAAGCCAAGTTTGTCAACACTACTTAAAAATTATGTTAAATGTTTAGTTTTTTATGGAGAGGTTTAAAAACGTGTTTGAGGATTTGCAAACACATTGTTTTCAGTTAATTTTTCCTTCTTGATGAACACAGTACAAAAAGAATTTCATTTAGTGGGAAAATACAGAATTCTGAAGATCATAGGAAGATAAAAAGAAATTATGGCAGTTTTTCATAGCACCTAAGTTGCTCAGCATGATAGCAGTAAGTGATTTTTAGTTCACAGCCATCCCCAGACAACAGGTTGTTTAATCTTCTCTTAACTGGAATTAAAGTCTCATGCTGATTTTCCATGAATTTATATGCTAGAAAAAATAATATTTCTCTGCTGATATACTTTGAAAACCTTTCAGAAAACCATGTCAATTTGGGCAAAGAGAATTAAGTCACAGACACACAAGGAGAAATGCTAGGACTGCTCCACTTTGCCTGTATCCAACTTCCTGTCATTTCTTAACTCAACAGAACATTATAAAATTATTCGCAAGCTTGAAAGAAAAGTTAATTAAACATGAAGGCAATTCTGGTGCCAAGAAGATCAATTTAGAGGGCAGATTGAATCTACTGAAAGTCACAACATGAAGTGACTATTTCAGTCCACAAGGAAGTAGCCCACGTATAAAAGATGTTCTGGCGTGAAGATCTCTCTATAGCTTGCAATCCCAAAAGGAAGACACCAGTGGCCAATTCAAACATTGGCTGGTCCAAAGTCTTTACACATGAAGCACCTGAGAAATACATCCTCCAGTGCACAGTCTTTAAATTGTAAATCTTAAGACAAGCCACAAGCAGGAGACATTACCTGACCAACTGCAACAGGACGTTTATGGAATGTTTGTCAGGTTGCTTGGCAGTGCCCCCTCAAAGTTCCAAGCTTGATCATGCCCAATCCCCAAGTCCCTGCGGGACTTTACAGAGGAGGGCACCTGATGCCCAACATCACAGAATCATAGAACGGCCTGGGTTAGAAGAGACCTTTAGTGACCATCTAGTTCAACACCCCTGCCATGGATACGGACACCTTCCACTAGGCCAGGCTGCTCCCAGCCCCATTCAGCTTGGCCTTCCACAGGGGAGGCATCCACAGGTTACCTGGTCAACCTTATCACCCTCACAATAAAGACTTACTGTAAACATAGTGGCACATGGGGAGGTCTCAGCCCAACCAATGCGTGCATTTACCACTTGCTGTCAAGAGCAAAAACATCATCTTCTGCCATCAAAAGAAAGTCCCTAGCCAATGTTATGCCTAGCACAAAGGCTTCCTAATAAGGCTCATTTTAGTAGCTCTGCATGATGAAAAAACCCCAACTTACTTTGTTCTAAGACTGGAAAAGAAAACAGACTGATTCATAGTAGCAAAAAACTTTGTCAAAGTCTACAGGTTCAACAGACCTCTAAATCCCAATTTTCTTCATCCTTTAAGCAACCAGTATTACAGAAAATATAATGTGAAAATGGTTTGATAGGATTATATAGTGGGTTGACCTTGGCTGGAAGTCAGGTGCCCATCAAGCCATTCCCTGGGTGACAGGGCAGAGAAAATAAGATTGGGGAACAACTAGGACCTAACCCTAACCCTTGAACTAGGAGCTTGAGATAAGGCCATTTACCAAAGCAAAAAAAAGAAAAGCTAAAGTTTGTGCAGCTCAGCAGTAGCCAAAGCACAGGTGTGTTATCAGCACCTTTCCAGCTACCAACACAGAGCACAGCACTGTGAGGGCTGCTGTGGGAAAATGAACTCTATTTCAGCCAGATCCAACACAGATTACTTTCCATAAACACAAATGAATTTGCATTAATTCTGCTATTCACTTTTAATTATTTATTAAGTAGTTTCATGTTAGCTGTTCCATTATTTTTCCAAGGATTTTTTTTTTTAATTTCTTCTGTACAGTGGCTGGGTTTTGCCTAAGAATTTTTTTTGTAAAGCAGGCAACACACATGGAGTTAGCATGATATATAACTACAAGTAATTTTTAAAAATAGGACTGATAATAATTTCTTTTTTAAGCTGTGCTTTTGAGTAGATAAAGGACAAAAGAAAAGTAATGCAGACATATATACAAATATTGTCATAGAAAACAACAACAACAAAAAGCTAGGGAGGTTACATATCAAACTGGGCCAGTACAGTATTGAAAAAATCCACATTTTTTCTTCATTAGTTGTGTGGTTGAACTTATAAAATATGCAAGTATGAATTAAAATAATTATTCATTAAGTCACAGGTTAAAAAATGAATTAAAAATTGAAATTAATGTCTGATGTATTCTAGAATTAAACCAGTCACATTTCTATATAGTATTTTCTGAGGTATGTTCAAGTAGGAGAGCAGCTGAGACCCACTAGTGTCACTGAAACAAGCTGTAATATTAAAATATTGAATTGCCTTTGGCTACAGTAGTTAATATTCGTTAAAATATTGAATTCTGTTCTTTACAATTAGTGTTTGAAAATCTGGAATGATCCAGTAACAATAAGAAATCTTTATAAATTTAATTCTGTATTTGCTTCCTTGTGATTTCACATTCAAAAAAAACTCATGCAAAAGAAAGTCTGCATTAAGAGAACATCAGTGACTCATTCAGGAGATGAGAAATATCTGAGATTGCTTTTATAATGTTAGTTCATCTCAGCTGTATGAATACCTTTTCAGGTGATGTAATAAGAATGTTTCTTTCAGAAGATCCCCATCTCATTTAGATCTGGGAATAAGGAAACAGTTTGTGTTGAAGAAGACAGTAAATGTGAGGTAGCCAATCCCTCATTTGCTGCAGAAGAGTAATTTGATATAGTGAATAAGGCAGCTCTTGCAGAATAGTTGTCAGATAAGGAATTTGAGTACTGCCCAGAAAAATTCAAACTTCTCTTTCTCTGTAAAATCCAAGACCATACTGGAATAGTTTAAATCATAATTTAAAAAAAAAAATGTTAGTAATTCTGTTTTTCCTGATTTCCTATACCCTATTTTAAATCCTCACAGTTTGGGTTGTGGAATCTTAAAATCTCATTGTTGTAGTTTAACATTTCATAGACTTTAGATCATAAAGGAATTGCAGCTATCTACAGTCAGAAGTAGAGCTTTAGGGTACCTGCTCTTCATCTAAACCAAACTGACTGAGATAACTTGTCCTTCTTTCCTCTTTTAGTATTCTTGGAAGTTAATTCTAGACGATTATAGGCAGTCTAATGTTATGAATTACTATGAAATACCAGATCCAAGGCATCCAAAGTCAGTGGATAATTCTGGCTATACTTCCTTTGTTTCCATCTAAAACATGGCATGAATGGATACGTGAATGCACTTTATTTCATATTACATTTTATTGGGACTTTCTAGTTCCCTCATATGTTGAAACTGCTAAATGTCTAAATTCAAAGTTTGTATCTTTAACAGATACATGCTCCAATTACCCAAACATGCCCTCACATGTGTATTCACTAGGTACTCAACAGTTAATGAAATTAGTGTATAAATAAGCTCAAGCAGATATAAGAAATTACACATCCAATTGAGCAATTTCCCCCTGATGCTTGCTTTTTCTAACCATCTGGTCTACAGCACAATATTATTGTCACATACACTTTTTGTTCCTTATGAATTCCACTTTTCTTTCCATATTAAAATACAGGTTTAAATAAATTATTTTATAAAGAACAGTTGAAAATCTGTGGCACTGCCAGGCACCACCTCTATTTACAAATCCCTGGCTGGTGCTGTGGTCACAGTAAAATCCTTATTTCCTTTCACTACTCAGTAGAATTCAATTCTTAAAATATTACTGCTAGAAAACTTTGAGTCCTGTGATTTTTTTAGTTTAAATAGCAAGAGAAACGGGGTTTTTTTCTAATAGCAATACTGAATGAAATTACAGATTGATGCTTGTCTTGCTTTCAGCAGGATCCAATCTCCAGCTCAGCTTCTCACTTGCACAAACTTTACTCCACACAGCATTTTAAATGTTCTATATTTTACTTCACATTTTCATTCTGTGTGCCTTACCACCTGTGAGAAAAGCACAAATGAAAACAAGTACATGAAGAAAGTGCCTAAGTCAAATCTCCTGAAACATTCCGTTTAATGTTCAGTTCGTTCCCAGCTTTATGGAAGGGTATCCTATAATTTGGGCCTCTATGAATAAAGCTTTATCCATCATTCTGATCCCTATTTTTTTATACATCAGTGCATTGAGTATTCTAGCAAGAACTTTTCCACTAATCCAGCAAGCCAGAGCACCACTGTGTAAGGGAGATGTTAGGCTGGGGCCATCTACTGGTTGTATTGCTGAGCTTTCATCAACAAATTTGAAAAACTGCTTTACACATGTAATTCTATTGCAGTTATAAAAATTACAGCATACATTAATAGATTAATTGCCTAAGTATGTGATGTTTCTTGTGCAGTAGTTCTTTGCTTTTAAGATTAAATATTGCATGAACTTAATATGGCCCAATTATCAAAAGAAAAAAAAAATTATCTTGCTTTCATAAACAAAATAAAAATGCAGTGAAAGGGGCTTCCTACTTCCCAATAACACCAAAGAGAAAATTAAGAATAAAGTAACATTAATGCTAAGATTTAAACAATTTAGTAAAGTATTTCACATATCTTTAGTATAATTGCTGTAATGAAGAGGTTAAGTCATTCTTATTGCCTTATTTAATGTTGTGTAAGATTTCATCCTGAATTTGTATGTGTTGTTCTAAAATAGCTAAAATGCTAAGATGCACATTTTGAGAGGGATTAAAAGAGATTTGTCAATTTTGTGGTGTTCCTTAAAGACTCTTATTAAAAATAAATTCGAACCAAAAAAATTTAGCAGATGAACAGAAGACTAAAGCCTTTTAAACAGGAACGTCTAATAAATGAGCAACTATGAACCAAGAATAAACCAGACTATTGAGTTTGGAGACCAAAAGTATATAATGATGCTGTTAAGTATGTATTTACTCATTTATTATAAAATAATACTGATAATTATTTGTGTTGTAATTTAGTCTTATTTCTTATTTTAACTGTCTTGAGGAGTATGAGAGAGCATTTTACAGATTTTACAATTTTAAGTGAGACTCTTTGCACTTATTAAATTGCTATGCACATACATTTATGCATAGGTATGTATACACACGGAGACAAAAATACATACATACTAACTCCCTATGCAAATGCCTATACTTCTATAAATATATGCTTATACATGTATATAGGTATGCAGTACATGTACATTCATCTACATCTATATATACATGTGCACACCTATATATCACATCTAACTTGTACCTTTTATGCCCTCAGTTAAACAAAATCCTCTGTTGGCTCTTAGTTATACTGGGATTAAACACTATTTACATTTGCCCTCAGCAGATCCATCAGCAGGAGATATTTCTAGCAGGAGCTCTAAGTACAAAGTATTTTTATCAAGAAATGCAAAGTGCAATTTAAAATGTATAAAAGGCAGATAAACAATAAGGCATCTCAGCATAAAAAGGAAAACATAAACATGTTGCAGGTTTGGAGACCAGGCTACAGGAGCTAAAACTGGGAAGAAAAATAATGCCACCATTACAGATGGAAGTGGTAGAAACACCTGCAAGAGAAAGAAAAAGCTGGTTTAGGAATTATACTGACCTACTGTGATTTTACACCTCACTCATAAGAATAAAAACATGGGGTTTGCCACACTATAGTATCATTTCTCATGCTGCTGCAAGCTCACCCAGCACAAGACCCATCTGACCTCAAAATATCTACAAGATAGGCATCTTTTCTAAAATACTTCTTCAGGCTTCTATTGTCAAGGGGAAGAGACAGGCAGTATTTGAAATCCATTTGTCCACATATTATGGGCTCCTCAAGGACACTCAGGGCTGGGTGCTGTGTTGGTTTTGGTTGGGCCAGAGTTAATTTTCTTCACAGTGAATTGGTGAGGAACTGTGTTTCAGATTTGTGCTGAACACAGGGATGACAACAAAGATGATTTTGTTAGGACTGAGCAGAGCTTACACTCAGCAACCAGGTCCTGCTGTTGTTTATCATGGTAATTTTAAGCTCTGATCCACCTTCCTGTCAGTTTCTACTCTAAAAACTCATCAAATGCCTGTTCAATTAAATATTATTGCATAATATCCTCATTTTTTATGTCTACCTGGTTTATGTCAAACACTAAAAATTTTGATTCCTGAGATTATCAGCAGCAAGAAGTTGTCACAATCTCTTCCAAAGTGCAAACCTAAGGCTTGCACTCTATTAATACAGCTGTCCAAATAGAAGATTCTTTTAAGTTAAATTATGTGTTCTCTTGTCTCTTTGACCTCAATTTATTAATGCCACAGAAAGATCGCTGTGGGTGCAATTTAGCATGAGCACAGGAGTCAAAGGAGGTTAAAGGCCCATCAGCTGATAATTCCTGCTCTCTGATACCACACTGCTCCTTCCCGCAGTGAAATAAAGCACAAATTAATGCCTTTCACCAGATCTACCGAGAACACTGCTTGACTCTCCATCACATCTCTGAGAGGAAAACTGTTCTGCCCTTCAGCACTTGCCTTAAATTCAGCTCTTCACAGACTACCTTCTTCCTCCCTGGGTTTTACATTTAAACATGTACAAACGGTTGCCTTCTCAGACAGACACACTCCAACTAACACTGTCCCTCTTCACATTCCGTCCTGGGCTTCGTTGCCAAGTCGAAGCTCCCACTTTTTAGTTTTTCCAGGCTTTGGTATCTCCTCCCTCCCTCCCTTCCTTCCGCAGCCTCTCCTCTCCAGCATCCACATGAGGCAGCGCTTAGAGAAGCCCTTCGGATCACACATGCAAGAAAACATTCACGTTTCGCCTTTTGCTCTCCCAGGAAGCGTGGGACACGGCAGCCCTCAGAGACGCCGCTCCATAAGTGACGGCGCTCCCTCAACTGTCCCCCCGCGGCACCAAAAGGCATTCGGGGACCAAAACAAACGCGCGGTGACGACAGCCCGGGCGTGAGAGGCGGACGCGCTGATTGGGTGCGGTCCGGAGAGCAATGAATGAAGAGGTTAAGTCATTCTTATTGCCTTATTTAATGTTGTGTAAGATTTCATCCTCAATTTGTATGTGTTGTTCTAAAATAATCCTGAATTTGTATGTGTTGTTCTAAAATAGCTAAAATGCTAAGATGCACATTTTGAGAGGGATTAAAAGAGATCTGTCAATTTTGTGGTGTTCCTTAAAGACTCTTATTAAAAATAAATTCAAACCAAAAAAATTTAGCAGATGAAGAGAAGACTAAAGCCTTTTAAACAGGAACGTCTAATAAATGAGCAACTATGATTGGATGCAGAACGGGGCTGGGCGGGGAGACCGCTCTGATTGGCTGCGGCGTGGCGAAGGTCAGGGCTGGCAGCCGTTGGCGCGCGGTTTGAAAATGGCGACGGCGGCCGCACCGGGAGAGGCGGATGGTGGCAGCCCCGTCAGCAGCTCCGTCAGTTCGGCCCCGCCGCTGGCTGTGGAGGCCGTGGCCGCGGAGTGGATGCTGGAATTCGCCTGCTCCTGCCTGTGCCGGCACTTCGCGGAGCAGAGCGGAGCGGCGTTCTGGCGGTGGAGGGACGTTGCGCAGGGTGAGAGGGGAGGCGTGGGTTCGGGGCTCTCGCACGGCCGCTCCTGGGGCAGCGAGTCCCGAGGGGCAGCTGCCTCCAGCACGTCGGATGGTGGGAGTGCTAAAGCACTCGTAGCCCGTTGACTGCCGTGGTCAGCAGCCCTGGGGGGGATGCTCAGCTCTTTCGGGGGCCTCAGGAGATCCCCGGGCTACCGGGGAGCTGTGGAGGGCTTGGGTGGTATCGGCAGCACTCGCACACCGTGGTACACAGCAGTGCTAGAAATATTTCAGAGAACTATAGTCTGGCAGACAGAGGTGAGATGAAATGAGGTCTGGTAACTGGATTTTGAATGGAAAAACATATATGTAAAATGAGAAATAAACTTTAGAGTGAGAAAGGTTAACAACTAGAAGTAAATGTCTAAGTCTCAGATAAGTGTGATGGATTTATGTTTTCTTCTGTAAGAAGCAGTTTTCCTGAGGATAGCAGGTTAGAGTTTTGGGAGATATTTTGTCTGTGTATATGTTCTTGACTCAAGTGAATGTAGTAGTGTGACTTGTTTAAACTTCTGCAAAGAATGAAATACAATGGCATGCAGAATGATTACTAAGTAGATTGATATGGTAAGAGGTAAGAAATCTAATGATAACTTAATAATGTACTTTAAATGAGGGGCTGCTAGATTAAATTTTTCATGCTGCTTCTTGATGTGTGGCCTTTGGACTGCAACTCAGCAAGAGAATTGTATTGAAGTTTCATGAAGGTGGGAAGCAGAGACACTGTCAATGCAAAAGCAGATTGAAAATATCTCCTGAGAAGAACTGGGAAGATTGAGTGTATTAGTAGAAATTATTAATGAAATTGTACAGAATTCAAAGCCATATGGAAATAAGAAGTAACAGCAAATTTTGAGCTTGTTCCTACTCTGTTCAGCAACAGAGGAAAGAGTTTGGCACTCTAAGATTATAAAGTCAATATTGTAAAAGTCTTTGGGAAAAGCTAAGCATAGTCATAAGATTGTAATAGAAAAGTGGGTGTGTTTTTTTCATAGAATCACAGAACTATTACTTGTGTCAAAGGGAGATCCTACAGAAATAATGATTGGCTGTCAACAAGAAAGTCAATTCAAATTGAAGCAAGTGCAGAGGGGTAGGAAGGCAGTGGTTCCAGATGATACCCAGTGGCTCCTTCAAACCCCAGCTATTCTGTGATTCACTTTTCATTTTGAATGGTTCTGTATTATGCTGTGAAGATGAATTACTATATCCAGCACATTAGCATAAGAAATTCACAGTGACCTGTGTGATGGGAATAAACTCATGATAGCTCCCATTTTAAAATATGTAATAATCCTTGTGACCTTCCAGCCTAGCAAGGAGGATTTCCCTTGTAAATTTACATTTCTGAGTAAGCTTTCCATGTCACTTTCACTGCTTTAATTCTGTAAGTTGCTATAGCAACATGTGTTATCAGTCTGCCTGTAGCTCCTGGTTTGTGAGCACAAAGTGTTCTTCGGAGCAGACAGTTGTCTTTTGTAGTAACCTACTTACCAAAAAAAACCCCTAAATTCCATACTATGGTCTTTGAATTGGATGAATATAAGCCTGTGATTAATTTTGCTGTTTCTTCAGAAAAGGATATCTTCTTCTAGTCAAGCTCTTAAATATTGTTTAAGTTGTTTTAGCATGGAAGAATACTAATTAAGTGTGCTTCATTGGTTTCTTAAGGAAGTAGAATTTTAGTGAAATCTGATAACACACTGTCTAGTATATATCTAGCCACACTGTGGCAGTGCTGGAGCAAGACTGATACAACTTTCCTCTTCTTTTCCAGCTCTTATTAATGGCCTCTCCCAAATACCTGCACATCAGAAAAAAACAGTCTATCTCTGCCAGCTTTTGATAAGAATTGCACAAGGAAAAAACCTTGGTAAATACTCGGGTTCTTTTTTTCACTCGTTTAAAAATAGTTGCATGAACTTCTACAGAGGTGTATTAGATGTGCTTTCACATAGCCTTTACTGTGCATATCTATATATACTTCTATATATAGCTATATCTATATACAAATAAATTGAATAAATTTCACATTTTGGATTATCTTTATTCCACATGTGACTGAGTTGTCTGCAGGACTTGTGTTACTCTGTGCTGACTGACTCAGCTGCATAGAGTTTGAATGACCATATGCTTCTTAAATTACCAGGTCTCTTTTGTCAGAGCAGTTATCAACAAAAGAAATATACTGGAAAGGACTGACTAGATCTTAGTGAGTAATACTTGCAAGTTTAAAACTCAGAATATGTGTTCTTTTCTGTACATTTAACTCTAGAGGTTAAAGTAGGACAGACAGCAGGAACGAGAATATGGATGAAACGGATGACTGCCCATGTTTCCTACAGAAGACTGTAAGACTTTCTGCTGCAGCAAGTCCTTGGGGCTCTTATTCACTACCATATCTTCTGTTTGGCTGCATTTGCAACTTGTTGGTTTAGCCAAGATAATTTTGTTTGAGTTTCTGGAAGACTAACTTTTTTTTTTTTTTCACTATTTGATAAAACTCTTTGGAATTTAAAGACTTCAGAAGCAGTCTTGAAAGCATGAATATGGAAAAAAAAAGTGTATTCTGGCCTAGCAATGCCTCAAAGTCTTGTTTTTACACAATTAAATTTCCTGTGTTGCTTATCAGGTATTATATCATCCTGATTTAGTTTAGCTTGAGAATCAAATTCTAACATTTAGAGTAGTTCATCAAATTATTTAAACTGGTATACAAATTATGAAATTTTTGTGCTAATGTTCTAAATTATATTATTGTGTATAACACTTGGGAACATGACTTGTGTTTTTATCTTATCAGTAGAGAATGATCTGTGTGGTGAGGAAGATTGCATGTCTGTAGTAGGTATTACATGATGTGTACCTGCACAATATACATGGAAAGCTAGTATCTGGTATCTTTCCTATTTTTTCTAGTTATTAAAATATTTGATCTGTGCTGATCACACAGAGTAGGCTGTTTCAGCTCTCTAAGAGCTAAACACTTTGGTTTTACACTATTAAACAATATGAAGTGTCATGTTACTTGATGGAGACAATAATTAGAGAAACACTGTTTTTGTTTATGTGTATATATGCACATAATACTGTTTGGAATTTCACTGTTTGACATTGTAGCAGGTATAAAATATTTTTTCTCTCTTCAGCATTGTGTAAGTTGTTTACTTTCTGTCTGAAAAATACTTAATGAAAGGAATAAGTTAAAAGAGATTCTGCTGATACCATAAAATGAGGGCCATAAGTGAGGCTGTAGCTCAGTGAGCATCTTGAATTAAGCTGGCAGTGCCATGGGAAAAAGCACTTGTGCACCTGCCAGCTCCTCCTGCATCTGTTACATTGGCACACTCACTTGTGCAGGTGTGCAATGACTAGACTGGGAAACTGCTTGAGTGTGTTGAGGGCATAAATATTTGGCTTGGCTACATTTCTGCCAGAACTGGTCACTGATCCTTTGCTGGGAGTTTGCTCAATCCTTGGTGTTGGCACAGCAGTACACTGGCATTGGAGGTTGCTTCTGCTTTTTCAGTGACACTCCTGTGCAGAGCTGTTTGAGTTTCCCTCTCGGTTTAAGCACTTCAAATACAACAAAAGGTTAAGAAATGGAAATAGTGACAGACTCAGGGAAAAAAAAACCCAAACCATTTAGCATGGTGATTATATTACAAAATTAATAGTATCAATATCAAATGGTGTGATATCTGATGCTAAGTTTAATGTATTATTAATGCGAACCCAAATACCTAATTGCAAGTGGTGTTTTAAGTGAAGAATGACTAGCTAACATAATACCCCCTGAAAATGCAACAGTGATGTTATTAGCAAGGATAGGAAGAACCAGTCTCTCTGAAAAGAAGACAGTAGCTTCAGGTTTCTTAAACACACCTAAAAATTGAGGGAAAAGGAATTGAAATTGTGTAATACATATTACTTTATTGCCTATAAATAATGCAATCTATTTAACTTTATCCTTTAATTTTTACAAGTGCTTTGGTTTTTCCCCCCTCTAAGGATTAAAGTTTGAAAATGATCAAAGAATTTCACCTTTGGAATCTGCTCTATCTTTCTGGACTTTACTTGAAAGGGAAGAAAATAAACTGGACAAACTTCATGAAGATATTCGTCGCTTGATTCAAATTCAGGTCTGTGTGACTTAATCATAATCCTTCAGGATGCTGCCTACTCATTGGGAATGGGTAGTTGGAAAGCTGCCTGGTGGGGAAGGACCTGGGGCTGCTGGCCAACAGCAGCTAAACAAGAGCCAGCATGTGC
>VXBB01008399.1:133070-154790 GCA_013399915.1 Illadopsis cleaveri
TTCCAACTTTAAAAATTCTATTCTATTCTGCTTAAACAGAGTCCCTTTTACAAAAAGCTTGGGTTATTAGCAGACTGAACTGAATTTTCAGCTTTAGTACAGAGTAAACAGATCTGTACAGGGGACCTTTTTCTATCTCATATGGTTCCTGTTTGTACCAGTTCAAATTTGTTTAAAAATCTGCCAATCTGGAAAAGATACCAATTGAAATAAGTTTTGAAACTAATTTCAGAATTAACTGCCAGAAGTACATAAGTGTCAATAACCCTTAAATATATAATCATCTGAGTTTTGGGAGTCTGAAAACTGTAGAATTGTGAATTCTCTTGTTTCTTCTGAATCTCAGGTGGAAAGTATTTCATAATACCTTGTAATTATATTTCCTGTAGATTGTAGCAGTCCATATGGAAAACAGATATTTCAAGGAAGCTGCTGAAGTTCTTGAAAGGCTGTTCACAGACTCTGAATCAGATAAGGTAGTAACTTGCTTAAATTGCATTAAAAGCTCTTGATTGTCAAAGGAGAAAGAGGGGAGTTGGTTTGCAAAGCTACCAAATCTCAGCTGCGTAACTTCAGTCTCATTATTGTCTATGCAGTCACTTTCACACCTATGTCACTTTAAAAGACAAAAGGAAATTTGTGGCTAGGAGGTTGATAGAAATAGTGGATGATTTGTGGGAATAAAATGCTTTTAGCAGCAGTTATTCTTCATCCCCTCTTCCACTTCATATGAGGAGTGAGATGGCACCACAAACTCTGGAAATTTGATAATGCTGACTACTAACAGCCAGTGTGCTGATTTCTACTGCATTGGACTCTGTCACCTCTGATTAGTGTTCTATGTACCAAAGGAAAACTCAGTAGGTTCTGTAGTACAGACTGAATGCCGTTATGCCTCTACCTGGGAAAGACAACATATGTGTCAGGCCACCTCCTGGTTTGAAGTTGACTGCATCATTCAGAAAGTTGCAAGTTTGAGTGAATATCTCTTTAATATAATAGTTAGTGCACACTTGAATTTGCTGGAGTGGAGAAAAGAGCAATAGAAGGACTGTAGGTGAAAAGAAGTAAAAAATGCTGCCTGTATCTTCAACTGGTATGCTAGGACACATGTTCCATGTAAGTAGTAGCCTGTGTATAACTTACTCTTCAGATACACTTCCATTCAGAGGATTTGGATGCTTGGAAAATGTAGATTGTGGTAATAGTACTGAAATTCATGAATAAAAATGCAGCCTATACACAGAAGATAGTTGTCTGACTATATTGGCTTCTTTAAAATTCAGAGGGATTGGTAGACACGCGATGTGAATTTCCGATTATCAGTATTGATGTGTCCTTAATGCTGCTGTACTAAGTTATCCTTTTCCTGAACACTATACACCCCTTTCAATGGCAGTCTTTTTGAGTCAGCAAATGAGAAGAGAGAACTGAGTAATGGGTGGCTTTTTCTGGGTGTTTTTCCTCCACTGACAACCCTGCTTTCAGTGTTTTCATAAAGGAAATGAAAATGTGGATCTCCGATCAGTTAAACTTTATCATTTACTGAGCACATAAGGTAAATACCTGGTATTACGTCCCGTTGACTCTAGAACCTTTTCAAACTGCAACATGACGTCGTATAGGCATATTCAGAAAACTATATAATCATCATGTTTAGCTTTCTATAATTCCTGTTTAGCACAGATCCCAAGTTTACTGCAGGATTTGTGTTGTATAAAGCTGTGCTTTTCTTAGCCTTTAAGGGTGAAGCTGGCAACCGTAATTAAAACCAAGGATCCATATGTTCCTCTTCTCCAAAGCTTCAGTTACAGTCTTTTGATAAGTAAAATCAAGTCTTACATCAAACTTTTCATGAAAGAAAATGAAATGAACTTCTTACTACAGGTATGTTGAAAGTATTTAAAAAACTTTTGGGAAAAGTTATCTGGTATAATTAAATAGATTTATGCTTTCAAGGGTGTTGTTTAGCAATATTCAGTTACTGTATTAGATGAAAAGGAAACTTTATCTTCCTTTGAATTGTTTTATATTCAACTTTTTTGTTTTAATTACTATGTCTTTTTAAAAGTTAATAGGAAAGAGACTCCTTTAAGATATCTTCTATGAATGCTTTTCCCACAACTGTTTTGATTAGGAAAATAGTTAGGAAAATAACATAATTAAAACAAGATCTGTTTAAGAGAAGTTGTTCTGAAATGGGACTCCTTAAAAAATGTAGCTTTATATTTAATGCTTATTTTATTTAAGCCTACGTGACTTCTTGTGCTAAAAATAAAAAAATCAAAACCTGTTAATTTAGCTAAAAGCTTTAGGAATGTCAGAGGAGTTAGGAGATAGAAAACTATTATTGCTGTTTTCCTGTAAATACGAATGTTCCTTACAAACAGTCTTGCTCAAAAGTGATTTAAAATTGGCAAGAACAACATTCCTTCTTCAGTTCATCTTCAGGAGGATTGTAAAGAATTTCTCTTATGTTTACTTCATATAAAAGAATATTGAATTATTCAATTACAAAAGCACAGACGTCTAAAGGTAATAAGAAGCAAATTTTAAATAAACAATCCTGAAGTTCCTCTGTGTTTTTCATTTTCTTACCAGAAAGACTAGACAACTTATTAGATATAGTCAAAGGATAATACAAGGAATACCTTTTAATGGTTTCACTTGACTGTCAGTTTTCAAGTTTATTTTTCAAGGCACTTTCTTTGAGTCTAAGAGGAAGTGAAGGCTTGGAGGTGTCAGAGAAGACCCAGAACTCCATACTGGCATGCCTAAGGCCCTCACTGACTGTGTGTTTGTGCTACTGTCTGCACCCACACTGCAAATCTTACTTTGACAGAGTTATTCTGGCACATGGAGGAGACAATTTTGTGAAGAATTCCCACTTTTGTTCAGCACACAGGTTTCCCAGCAGTGTACCTGGTCTTCTCTGCAGAGGAACACTCTAGTTTTAACTGTTACTTTCTCTTCTCTTTCTTCTAGTGTCAGATGTAGAAGTATAATCGTAGAATAGTTTGGATTGGAAGGAATCTTTGAAGGTAGCTTAGTCCAACCCCCTTGCAATAAGTGACATCTTCAATTAGATCAGGTTGTTTAGAGCCCCGTTCCACTGGGCTTTGAAGGTTTTCAGGGATCAGGCATCAACCACCAGGCTGTTCCATGTTTTTCCACTCCCATCATAAACAAAACAAAATTCTTCCTTATATTTCTAGTCCAAACCCAAGAGTAGGTATAAGGAGGGACGTTAAATTCCAATAGAATAGCTGCTGTCCAGTAGAAAATTAGCTACAAGCACATCCCCTCTTTTAGTTTAAAACCGTTAACCCTTGTCCTATGACTACAGGCCCTGCTAAGTTTTTCCCCATCCTTATTCAGTGTAGGAGGCCCCTTTTAGGTACTCTAAAAGGGAGTAATGAATTACTGTTTCCTTCTCTTAGCAATGGAGGAAAAATAATCTTAGTTTAAGGCTAAAAGTTTAAGCAGGATGTTAGAAATACTTTTTGCCAGTGCAAAGAAGGTTATATTACAAGCCTAAGATCTGCTTAAACATGTCTTTTGAAAGTGTTACATGTATGCTTTGTCCTGCCATGTGCTACAGACCTAGATAAACTTGACACCTGCAGTTTTAGTTTCTAACCTACTTATAAAATCCAGATTTTGGAGTACCTTGATAGTATTTGCAGTCTTAGTTAAGCTCTGCAATTTACTTCACACATTTTTAATTTCACTCATTATGCAATTATTCGTTGTATCTCTGTGTCCATATAAAAATCAATTGCAGCTATGACTAAAATTTCTCCAAGTTATTAGCTGATTAAGATCTTTATGAATTTCAACCTAACATGCTAAAGTTGTTTAGAAACTACTTAGTTTAATGTTAATACCTCTGAAATATCTGTCAAATAAGCACTACTAGTTCTATTAAAAATTATTCATATTAATCTTAGTGCAAACTCCTATCTAGGTACTGCCTGGCTTTAGTTTTGAGATATCAATTCCGTTTCTCACAGAAAGCCACAAAACACGTGGTGTCCCAAGGGCTGGGAGCAACAGCATTGCTGAACAGAGCTGTGGAAGTCAGTGAAGAAGACAAAAGTGATTTGGAATCAAAACAAAGGTTTGTATTAAGTATTATACTCCTAAGGGATGTGCTTGGACAGTAATATGAAACTTGTAAACCCAAGAGTAGGTATAAGGAGGGATGTTAAATTCCAATAGAATAGCTGCTGTCCAATAGAAAATTAGCTACAAGCACATCCCCTATTTTTTTTTAATTTGTGCTCTTCTGTGGTTGTTACTTTTGGCATTTACATCAAACAGCTTGTCATTAAGTTTAATTATCTGTGAGGTTGCACAATTTTCAGTTTAAACAGCTGTCAGTCTATAATAATAAAAGCACAAAAAACACTTTGCTTTTCTAATGCTTGATTGAACTCCTTTTAGTTCTAATTGCAGGCTATAGATCATCTCATGAAGAAAAAGAACAAGAAAATGGAATCAGTCTGTTACAATTTTCTTACAGCGGACCCCTTAATGATACTAGTGTGAAGGGAAATAGTTATGTTGCTTCATGATTCTGACAGTGCAAACCTTTGGAACAATTACATGATTATTTTGGAAAATGCTAATATTCTGGATTTATCACCACTTGTTTTTCAGGGAGAATAAGTTGCAGTGCTTAGTTGGGATAGAGTCTGTATGTCTTTATTTTTGTACTTGGAACACTTGACATCATTTAGTTAAGAAAATTGGCTGATGCAGACAGTATAGAGGAATAGAGGTCATGAGATTTTTTGAATTTTTTTTTTAGAAGGGCATCTCCTGACACAGCTGAGAGATATGATGAAAGACTCATTCAAAAAAACTTACGGAAATAATTCCTAATGAAAAAATAAAAGTGCAAAATGCCTCTTATCTTCAACTTAAATATCTTGGGCAGAGGCTACCCAAGGAAGTGGTCACTGCACAAAACCTGACAGTTCAAGAAGTATTTTCACAGTGGTGTCAGGCACATGGTGTGACTCCTGGGGATGCCTGTGCAGGGCTAAAAGCTGAACTCAGTGATCCTTGTGGGTCCCTTCCAACTCAGCAGATTCTCTATTTCTCCTCCAGGTACAGGGAGGCAAGGTTAAGAGGGCAAATGCATTGGTGCAGTTAGTGATTGTATGCCACTGCTTCTGTAGAGAAGTCTTAGTATTTTCTTTCATTTAAATATTGTTGAATCATATAAATGGCAAGTTCCTGCCTAGGAAGTATTTTTTTTTGTCTTTTCTTTTTAAGACTGGTGAAAGAGGAACAGTGTATCACAAGTCAGTCATCTGGAGACATAAAAAAATCCACAGTAAGGTAAAAAAATTTGTTGCTGTTGCTCTGATCACAGACTTTTCATCAAATTCTTTGTATTTTTACTCTAAATATGTGTTCTTTGCAGGAGACATTCAGGACAGAAACCCAAAGAGAGCAGAGTTCTTCAGAGTGAGTATTAGTTTATTTTTACACTTTCAAAACAGTCACATCAAATACTTATTTCTAACTGCTTTCCAATGTGATTGGATTAATGCAGAGATGGTTGTGGTGGATAAAAATACTCCAAGTTGTGTGTAGTTTCTGCACAAATACAGGTTTGGTGGTTGCCATATTTAGGAAGCTGTGAAGTGGCTTAAGGTTCTCTAGGAGTTAATTTTGCAAAATCATTCACTATTTTCTGGTTTGCTTGGTTGGTTTACAAGACTTATGGTATTCTGTGCAAAAGAAAGCTGCCAGAGGAGTACTGAAATTAATTTCTTTCTGAATTCTGTGCTGGATTGGGAAGGAACTAAAAAAGTCAGCTGATTGGAAAAACAAATGGTACTGTAAAATGCACAAAGTCAGGATGTTTGTGCATTTTCCTGGTATTACTTCTTAAAAACCTAACAACACAGGTAATATAATATTTATGGGTAAATTTTTAAGACCATTAGCACCCTTTTACCACAGAGAGCTGATGATAAGAGTTCCTGCACATGGCCATGTTGTACATGGAAGGACAAACTCTTAAGATGCCTTGAATGCTTGTCACAGTTAAAACCTGATAAGTGTACTTGGAAACTAAGGAGTTTTATACAAAGAATCATAGCTCTGATTGGTTGTTACTTCCCATTCCCTCTATGTAAAATGAGAGCAGTACATATAGTAAAAATGTTTTTTACCAAAATGAAATGTTTTCTTATTATGAGCCAATTTTTACCTAAGTGTTTAAAATACAATTCTTCTGAAATATGAAAATATGGTGGGTTTTTTGAATAGCCTATTTTTTGAAGCCCTGGGATTATGGCAAGATTCACATATATTCATACATAAAAGTATACTTATGTGTAAACAGATGATGAAAATTTCCCAATCTGTCAAAGCATATCAAAATACTGTACATTCTTGTTCATGTAAATAGTAAAATGCAAAGCTGCTGCCTTGATGTTGACTCCTCATTGTTCTGGATTTATATTGACTGTCTTCTAGGTCTTAACAACATGCAAAATCTGGGAAAAAATGAAGTTTCTCTGGCATGTAGCCGTAGGAGACAGGTTTGTACCTATACTCTCTTCTAAATGGAGATAAAATTAATTTGCATGCACAGGATTTTTTTTCCAGCTTTATTTAATTTAAGTTTTAAATCTAGGTCTTAGATTTAGGATTCTGTAGATTACTCAAGTGCTAAAGTTCCTGAAGTTGTTGCAGTCCTTTTCTTTTTAAAGACAGGAAATTTTTCTGTCTCAAATATCGTTGTTAATGCTTCCAAGCCTTTTATTTGTTGAAATACACCATTACCAAAGGTTAGGGTGAAATAAAAAATTCTTTCCACTGTTTGGATGAAAGAATTCAGGATGTCATTTGCCTGTGAGAATTTTGGGCAAATATTGGAGGCAACTTGTTTTCCAGCTTAGAAGGTTAAATATTTAGCAATTTTATAATTTAATACTTCATTTACGTGATGTAAAAATATTTTTACTTGGGAAACTACTCTGGTTTTTATAAACTAAATTGTAGGGTCTTCTTATAATGCTACATCTCAAATGGTCCTTTGTGCTCTCTTCATGGGTAAGCCTACTTAATTGAATTACATTAAAATAACCCCACTGTGTTCACTAATGCTAGAATTCCCATTGGTGGGAAGTGCAGAGTTGTTTGCCTTAATAGAATGCAATTTGAAGTTTATTTGATGTTAAAGTCTTTCAAGCTAATTTTTGTTTATAGTCAATTTTCCTTCATAAGTGCTCAGCATTTTATCATGATAACTGGAGAAATTAACATTAAATAAATGCATTGCCATTGTTGGATTCCTCTTCACAATATTTCTTAGGAAGCAATGTGAAGTCGTTCTGTTTAGGTAACAATGCAAGTTATCATCATACATTCATTTTGATGTGAGCTGTTTCATTTTTCTGGTGTACATTTTGATATTTCATTTTTCATATAAAAGGAAGACCAAATCTCCTTATGTTTTTTGGGTTTTTTTTTTTCTAGAGGAGAGTTGTACTTCTGTTTCCTGAAGCATTTTTACTGAAGTTAAAGTACTGGTTAAATCTTCAGTTACATGCTGTCCTCAAATTGGTTGAAGTCCTACTGAGACCTCACCTACCCTTGAAGTTTGAGGCCCAATAAAGAGTTTTTCACTTTCTCACAAATCTCAGGAGTAGTTAAAAAACTGACAACCTCTTTTAAAGTTGCAGATAAAATCAGTGCCCTTAAAAAAAAAAAAAAAAAAACAGCCCTTAGCAGATTTGCTTTTGGCCTTTAAAGACATAATTACTTTATTCCACCATATACTTGGATAGGTACCTTGTTAGCCAGTTGCTGGTAAGCATGAACACTTCCATCAAGCTTGTTTTCCACATTGAGAATTAAACTATTTGGACCACAATGACACAGAGCTAATGAAAGCTTTGTATTCACATATTTTTATGCTGAGCTAGTCTGTTATGGGGTCACCTCCAAGCACTGTGCCTAGATCTAGGGCTAACACACATATCTTGTTAAAAAAATAGGAGTTGTTTGCTTAATTATGTTGTTATAGTTCAACCTTAATTGAAATATAAAGACTAAATCTGTAGAGAACTGCATCTGACAGTGGCATTGAAAATTTTAAAAGAACTTAAATGATAGGATTCAGAATTGTGTTTCTTTCAACACTTAGAAAACACTTGCTCCCTCGGTAATACTTATGCCTTACTCCCTACCACTGAAACCTCATAAATGTTTTATAGAAAGCAATGATAATTGGCCTTTTAAACAATAAATCTGCTCCTCTGCTTAATCATCTGGGTTATAAAATTGTCCACTTGCATGAAAGAATGCAACGAATGTCAGAGCTGTTGACTTCTAGAACTTCCTTTTCCATGTAGTCCCTCATTCAATGTTGGCATTGTTTGCTCTTGTTTTGTAAATGGCATTTCATTGCAATGGTTCAGTGCCCATTTTCAGCCTTTCATTGCAGTGTTTTCAGTTAGCTGCATAGAACAATCTGCAGTGCTATTAAAAGGACACATACTTTATTTTCTTATTCCTAAATTAGGGGATGCAAGTGTCACAGAATTTAGGGAACTGTTTGTATTCAATTTTATATCCAATAAGTATATGGCAAGTCCTTTGAGTTGTCTAAAATCTGCATGATACTTTATTTAAATTAAACAGTATGTCTGAAAATCTGAGTGTTCAGAATTTAGTCAGACTTGTACGGAAAAAAAAAATCCATATACTTAAAGCTGAAGGACAAAACTCAGAGCAGAGTCCCATAATGCATAAAGGAAGACAGGTTACTAGAGCAGAACTGACTCTAAGGAATAACAGGATCTTTAGATATGTGAGGGAATGTCTTCACATTCTGCCTGGCAAGCTCAGGTTTGCACTGCTGGTGTTCAGAGCTGGCCCGATGTCACGTTGCTGTGGGCCAGGCACTGTGCTGATGTGAGCTCAAGTGTAGTGCTGCATTATGTCCAGGCTTTCAACCAGTGTTGTAACTATGCAAAGCTGGAATCTACATAAATTCTGTCCCAGAGGGGACAGACAGTTTGTCAGTGAGTGGGGCAGGGGGCAATCACTGCTCTGTGCTGTTCCTCAGTGAAAAGAAAATGAGTCAGTCCCTGATTTACCTGTAAAGCTGGCCCTCATTTATACAGTGTAGGGAAGAAATTTATTTTTTAAAAAAGCTCAATGCAAGCAATTAAAAATTAAAACAAGCTAGAAACAACCCTTTTAACAGCAAATATAATTAATCATTGCAAGTGACAAGGGTTGTGATTGTCTCTTTTGATGAAAGTATTTGAATTATCTGGTGCTGTAAGTCAAGCATAACTGTTACTTGAATAAAGATTTTATTTAGGAAAGTTTTCTGGCATGCTCTGAAATGAAATGAACTACATGATTCCAATGGAATCTCTGGCCTTTTAATAATAGTAGGAAAAAAAAAGCTATTCACTGCTAATGTTGCAAAAGATCTGTGGAACAGGAAGAATTGGAAAAAGGAAGTATTTTTGATAAAGCGTAAACTACTTTAGAGAAGTTTTAGGTTCCTAACTGTTTAGAAATACAGTTGAACTACTATTACTTTTAATTCTTTCACTGCTTAGTGAGGTTTGTCAGTGATCAAAGTTTACTGAGCAGGCCCTGATACTTGCATTAAGCTGGATGTGAAGTTTTACACACCTCAGCTTGCACTTTGTGTAGATGTCACATTTTCCCTTTTTGGAGAATAACCAGGATAGAGTTTTGATCTGATACCGTTTTGAGGCTGAATGTTATCTAAGCTCCTTTCCTCTCAGATACTTCCCCCATCTTTCATGTCTGAGCCCTTGTGCAACTTTTAGAAGTTTAAATGTAACAGAAGTGTAGAACCATGCAGAATAGCACTCAAAATTGTTACCTGGCCAGGGACTAAACTGATGATGTTTACAAGAGCAGAATCTTTTAAATCCCAGAAGGATTCCATGTGATTGAGATTTATTTTTTTTCTTCCTATTTCCATGGATATGGGTTCTTGTGCCACTGACAGCCATAATGGCTGGGTGTTCCTGCTGCTCACCCTCCCTTGTGCACAAGCAGGAGGGTATGCATTTGTGTAATGACAGCAGCCATAAGATTTACATTTCCATTGGGTACATTATTTTCAGAGTTAAGTGATGTTTGTTCCCCTACAGGGGAATTACATTCACATTTCCTTGCACTTACCAGATCTACTAGTTGTCTTTGAGGCTATTCCTTTGAACCTACGTTTCCCTTTCTGCCCAGTTCTTTACAGTTTTGAAGGTTTCAGTTGTAAAGGTGAGCCATAACATGATTCTCTGATGTTCCCTTCTGCTTTATAGCCGACACCATTTATCCATTTGACAGTTGGAAGTGATCTGTTGCTTACAGGAGGAGGTTTTATACATACTCTGGGAAACCAGCATTTCTTTTATTCCACCAAACTACAAATTTGAGGCCTTCAGATTCAGCCATTTACAATTATTATGGCTCTTGTAATGTTCTATAAACATTTTTTACTTCCAATCCAGTTACTCCAATTAACCCAAGGCTTTATTAACACGGGTCCCCTTTGGGAGCCTCCATAAAGCTCTACAGATTCAGTTACAAATTTATCATTTATCTCTAGTTTCAAGATACGGTGCTCAAAAAAAACCCCCACTGACATCTGTACTGTAATAACTAGGAGCTGTTTGAAAACTTGCTTTTATATTTGCTATAAGCTCTGAAATTAATACATTTCTCTGTTCATATATCTGGTGTTTTCTCTGTTCTTGCCCCAGCGATGGACTCACAAAGAAGACTCAGAGCTGAAATCAGGAGTAAGGGAGTTTGGAGTGGGTAACTGGGCTAAAATTTTAGCCCATGGTAACTTCAACAACCGAACAAGTGTCATGTTGAAAGACCGCTGGAGAACATTGAGCAAGATCAAACAAATCTGATTTGGACTACAGGAACCAAGGAACTCTTAATTTGAACTACAGGAACTCTTCTTGACCTTCCCCTACATGAGGACCTACTCTAGCTTTCCAGAATAACATCTTATTTTATTCTCAGTGTCCAGCAGTCTTGCTGTCCTAAAACATGAAACTGAATAGTAATAGTAATTCATGTCAGCTCACTTGCTCTGGTAATGATGACTTAAATATAAAATCTGGCCTTTTTTGTTACATGCAATAATAGATGGCCTAGCTTCTGAAATGTGAAAATGTCTGCAGTGGTTTAAGAAATGTCTACTATGTAACTATTATATCTGACTGGTAACATCTTTAGCTTGATGGAGGCAAATAAAAAGTCCAGCGTTCTGTATTTTTAAAGGACTGTATCTCTTTTTAGATTGACCTTTTCATAATTTTATTTCCTGCCATATAACCCATTCTAATTTGTTTTGCTTCACTTCAAAATTTTGGTCAGACTTGTCATCTCTGTAAGTTACACCAAAAAGTATGTATGTATTAGTATTGCTAATTTTATGAGCTGATGATTTGTTGGGTTTTTTTTCTGCAGTTAAAAATGTGTAAATTCATATAATGATGTATTTATAAGTAACGAAGGCACTGGTTTATTTTTTTACATGGAAAGGAATACTATTATACTAGTACTTAGCATTTCTTGCTTAGCTTGTGCCACCTATCTTGTCTTGACAAGTGACTTCTTCCAGACCAGCAGGAAAAGGAAAGCTCAAGAACACATGGCCAAAGTGGGGCTCAATAACAAGTCTATGCTTGTCAGTGACAGCAAAGATACACTTTGATGGGGGACACTATCAAGGTCTCTGCTGGCCACTGCAACTCTCCTGCTCATGGGAGACTGGAACAGGTGGATGATGGCACTAGCCTGTCCCTCTGGATTCAGATCATTTGGAAGAGATTTCCACAATCTCTTAAAACTTATGCTTTCCATTGTCAGACTGGTGTGAATCCAGTGACTTGAACTATCATAATACACCATTCTTTTAAAAGTGAAATCCCTTGAATTCAGGTGTTTTCTGTACCTTTTTTTCTTGGCTAAGGGTTTTATTTTCCAAGAACCTTACAAGAAAAAGCACTTGTCTGAACTGGTCATAATAAAACAAAGCTTTCTGAGATAATTTTCTCCATTAAAAAGGAAAACATATATGCTTGAAGTCTGAAATGTTCAGAAGGTATTAAAATAATCTCTGCTTTCCGTTTTGGAGGCCTGCTTTCATTACAATAAAATGGTAAAATATAGTTCAAAGGTTTGTTTTACAACATACTCTTATTGTGGACAGAACCTCAAGCAGATCACCTTCCTCATTCTTGCCAAGAGACACTATGGTTTCTTCCAGGAAGTCTTTATTTTGCATGGAGATGCTGCCTGTCTTAACAGGAAATTTTCTCAACCTGCATGGCGGTCTTGCCAGATGTTACAGGTTCCTATGTTAATCATTGTAGACAGCATTTTTAACTAGTAATAAGTAATTTTTTACTCTTAGCCAATGCCTTAGTCATCTGCCAGAAAAGTTACACTGTATATTATTGACATGAAGTTCTTAGGAGACCAATTCCATAACAATGCTGACTTGGTTTATGTGTTCATGAAGGGGGCTGAATGTGAAAACTGCAGTGTAGAGGAAGAATATTTCTGCAGTTGTAGTGTAAAAAATTGCCTAGGTGATACTGGAGAGGAACAAAGGACCTAAACTGAAATCAGTTTCAGCTCTTAAAAACTTCATTTTTCATTCACCCTTGCTCTTAAATATTGAGAGTGACTATTCTCAGACTTGAAAATATTTGGCTGGCTCACTACTGAGTAGGAGCAGTGCCTGTAGACAGGGCTGTGGCCAGTAAAGACGGAGAACTTCAGTAAAAGCAACTACTATGGTTAGAAACATTAGCTCTTTAATTACAAAATAGAAACATGGACACATGCTTCTAGTGTTCTAATACAGAGATCAGTCTTCGCATTTTATATTAAGGCAGAGGGAATTTCCTGAAATGCTTCTGCCAAAGTTCCAACTCATTTAAAATTTGTTAAGGCTCCAGAAAATGCAGCAGAAATATATAGGTTTCTTGGCCTTGGTGTTAATTTTCTTATTCTTTTTGTTGCCATTTTAAAGGTCTTTCAAACTTTTATGTAAAAATAAAACTATGCACCAGGGGACAGGAACAGTGTTCCAGTTGCCGGATCTTCTTCCAGGTTCCTTGGCACTGGGAGTTGCCAATTGCTTCCCAGTGTAAGATTTTATCTCTGAAATGAGACAATAAATGAGAAATTAGAAGAGTAAAAGCTGTGTATTTAGTGTTACTGGATTGCATTGTATAAAATGTTAGAAGATTGGATTTTTTTAATCATGCAAGTAAGATTTTATTATACTCATCTAGGTCTTAAAATGATTTCTGGGGCAGACATTATATTCCTAAGTGGAATATTCAAGATGGTGGGTTGAGTAGCTGATTGTACAGGTATTAAGTAGTATGCATATTAATAAACGTATGGATCAAATAAAAACCAGTTCTAAAAAATAAATACCTACTTTCACAATTACTGTTCTAAAAACTGGATATATAGGCTTGAGAGGAGTACCAATTCACCACCGTTAAATCTGCAATCAGATTTGGACTATGGCAGGAAATACCCTTTTTAAGTACACTACTAACTTCCACTACACAAATTCCTTCACTTCTTCACAACAGTGAAAAGCACTGTGCAAAGCACTGAACTCCTATATTGAAATTACTTCCCATTTTTATCTAGGTTTTAAAAGCAACTTCTGTGAGAACTGAAAGGGTAAAACTTTTGAGGTCTACAAAACAATTTGAGCTGTTCCATTTTTTTAGGTATAATGCAACTTTTAAAGAGATCTTGAGAAGTTTTAACTCGCATACTGGGCTTTAGTTTACCCGTGTGCATTGTGGCCGTCTCCGGAGCAGCGCCGCGTGGCCGCGCTCATGGCTGGGGGCTGGCAGGCGACGCACACGGTGTGTCCCTCGCGCAGGTACTGCATCCAGCGCGCGAACGGACGCGTCTCCAGAGCACAGTGCTGGGAAAGAGACTCTGTCCTGAACTCCACGCAGTATCTGCTCAGAAGGAAAAGCACCAAACTGAGAGAGAAAGCATGAGCTAAGTAGGCACTTTGAATGTATTTACATATTGTATGGGTGGTGTCTGTGAAGTGCAAGTTAGACATCAGCATTGCTAACAAATCTCTTTCTGACCCTAACCCAATCAGTGGATTCTTAAAAACATTATGTAAACTATTTCTCATTCTATGCCCCAGTCCAGTGTTTTTATGTATAATCTCACTTTCTGGTAGTGTTCTGTATTCTTAAATTATTTTGAAAAACATCTCAGTAACCCATATTTTTTCTTCTATGCTGCTGAAAGAATACAGAAGAGAGGTTTTAAGAATATCAATGAGTTTTATTGTTCTAGGGAAAATAGCACAGGACAAAGCATTATGAGCATGACAGACCCAGTAACAGCCTAATTTAAACTTCATTGTCATCTCTACTGGTAACGAAACAAAATTTCTTACTGCTTGTGTCAAATAGTTTTTTAAAAAAAGGTCTCTTGAGACCAATCCTATTCTGTGCACTTTGTTCAGAGACCTACATATAATTTCTCAGACTTACACTTAGGATACATTCAGCTTTGTTTTAGCATTGTTTGCTGTTGGCTTTCAAAAGCAGCTATCAACAGATTTGCCATGATCCCAACGTCTAATTCAGGACAATTAGCAAGTAATAAAAAACATCTAGAACATTCAAATAAACTGCAGGAGAAAAAACCAGTTCAAGCTATAGCTTATTGCTTAATTATTGCAAATTTAATTGCATTTTTCTCTGTAGCCAGCTGGTTTCTCCTGAACAAGATGACCCACATACATATGATAAATAGATTACCCTGCTGCTTCTTTGTCTGAAGGCCAGAGAGAAGATGCTGCTCGTCTTTTTCTTTCTTTACCGTATTCAGAGGTAGTTATGAAAGCAGGGACTGAGGAAAAAAACAGTTACGGTAAAACAGCAACGTACAGCTGAGTCATATTTCAATTACTGTAACAGTGGGTGAATGAATCAAGAGCTTGTGGACAGTGATGCTTGCTCACTTTATTGAAAAAGTGATAAAATGTTGGCAACATTGGACCTCAACCCCATTCCCTACAGCTAAGCTCTCCATTCAGAAGAAAAATATCTAACAATGCATGCCATCTAGTCAGTGAGGAAATAGGATGTTCTGCAATCCCACAAGGAGTACTGTTTCCTGTTTCATAATGAATTTGTGTTCTAACTTCACACAGAGATAGTTTGATACTTACATCCAACTGAAGGAATGCATGCAGCCAGTTGTTTCCATAACAGAAATTAAGAAAAGCCAGAGGAGGAAAACAAATTATTGAATAAAAAGCAGCATGACAGTAGAAAGTAAAATTCTAAATTACAATTTTAACCAGCTAACTGCAGATAAATGCTTGAGGTTTTGCTGTTCATTGGCACCAGGAAAATTTATGATGGCTGTGATGGACACAAAGTACAGCAGAGAGATGAAACTGAGAATACCATGTTCATGGCCACAGTCCTCCCCCTGGTAAGTCAGGTATTCCAGGCAGCCAGCCTTCTCCTCCAGAGCTGGACATGGTTCCCCACCGTTTTTAGGTTCCTGCTGTACATAGCGCCTACGGATCCGCAGCCCGGGATGACACTGCTCTGCACAGCCACTCCAATGACTCCACTCCCCCACAACACAGGGAAGAGCTGCAAAGCAGTATTAAAACACTATTAGTGATCAAGACTTCTGTTTTATCCTAATTGCTCTCAAAAGCTTGAGATAATAAGATTATATTGAGGGGCTTTTTGTTTGGTTTAGGTTTTTTTTTAACTTTCTCTTTTCTAATTTTATTTATATGGGTTTAAATGCTCTTCCGGGACTTTGCATAATCAAATTGAAAATGCAAACCTGCCTGCAATGTTTGGCTCCCTATTCCATCCCTTCTCCACAAAGAAACAGCCCCTCATCAGAAATGGTTTTTGCTGTGGGGTTCTCCTGTACCCTCTTCTGAAGCATAAAGCATTAGCCTCAAAGGAGACCAGCTCATGGATTAACTACATCAGACTGGTCTGACTTTCCTTGGCAGTTCCTACACTACTAGCTTTTGTTTAAAGGCTGGAACATTAAGTAGCAGCACGCTCGATTCCCTTCAGATCAATTTCTAACTCCTTTTTTCTCAACACTGAACTGTATCCACTGCCACAGATTTGTTGCCCTGTTTTAACACAGGTCTGCTCATTTCCAACTACAGAACAGTCCACTGGATATTTGAATTTCAGTTTTCATGGATCACAAACTTCCTCTGAACTTAGTCAAAAATTTGGGGGAAAGTACCATTATTTTTAAAGTAAACTTTGAATCATAAGAAACTGCATTTCCCTAAGGCAGGGGAAGAAAAGCTTTTGCGGCGTCATTCCCAGAATACAAAACCAGGTGATAGACACATTATTCCTGAGTGAGAAGCTTCACTTAATTTTTCCATTAAAACAATATGCAATTGTAAAGATCACATAGCCATTTCACACCCCCATGAAACTGCTTTCCTCAGTCTCATCTCCAGGAACACCAAGTCCCTGTTTTTGGAAACTGTATGATCTAAAAATTTTCCCTTTAGCAGTTAGAATGAATACTACAGTTTTCAAAACTGTACTGCAGGCTGAGCCCTGAGGGTTTGAAGTAGGATGACCTCTGGATGCTCACTGATGGAACAAATACAACCCCTCCACCTGGGAACTTGAAATCTGCACAGTCTTGGCAGGAGGAGCAGTGAAAGAGCAGATAAGAAAAATGTCTCACACATGGGCATCCATCAAGTGGAAGAATTCCCTGAGGATAAAGAATCATTTCCCTACCCGAGCCATCCTAAATTTGTGGCCTACAAGGACATTTAATCTGACTGGTGATCAATTTCCAGTAGCCTTTTTTCCTAGAGGCCATTTGGTAGGTGCTCCAGGTTAGAGAACGGTATAAAATACATATTATCATCAACAGTTGGGCTATCTTAAACTGGTTCTGGATTGTTTTGGGTCATGCTCCTCATTATCTAGTTAAATAAAACTCTTTCATTTCCCATGTGTACTATTTCTCATTAGCTTGTAATGGAACATAGCACATGCTTTCAATTTTTTTTTCTGCATTTCCGGATAACAATTTAAATCCCCAAGAAGCTTTACAGGTTAACCACAACATACATCCTTGTATCAGCGTTGCAGGAAAGTGATGGGACCAAACTAGTCTTTCAGGATAATATTTTATGCCCTCTGGGATTCTGCCAATATAAGACATTGGGAAGAGAGAGTAGAATGTGATAACCTCCTTGAGGTTTGTGACTCTTCTCATAAAACACAGAAATTACAGTGTTTGCTCTGTCATTACATCTCTAATTTCTTGGATGACTACCAATATCATAAAGCAGATAAAACCTCTGAAAGAGGCTACTTGGCAGACAACCTTACCACCAATCTACTAAAATTCCCTTTCTCTGTTCTCACTGTGCACCAGCTGTTCCAACCAAACTCACCCACTTTTGAGAGCCTTGACAGCACCAGGTGTCTTGTGGCTGAGGATGTTGCTGCATCCCACACCCTAAGGAATTCCACTGAAACAGAACCACAGGGCTGCCTTGGGTATTGGGCCACCAGCTGTCCATAATGCTCAACGATTAGTATTCTCTGGTGTTTTCCTCTAGTTACTGATAAACACCTTCCCAGACAGCTCCTGAGTATGATTTGTATAAAATAGTTCTGGAAAATCACAGGAAAAGCTCCCTTTGCCACATGCAGACACCTGACACTGTACCACCAGGCACTGCCCTCAGACACATCCAGGTACTCCAACGTACATGACACAACCTCTGTGGCTGTGAAGGCACCACACTGACACGTTGCAGCACAGCCCTCAGACTGTTTGTCCCAAGAATTGTGAACTAGAAAAGAAAATCAGTGATAGTAAAAATGTCTTAGACCCCACCATGGGATAGCCAGGACAAGTGCTAAACGCAGTATGGACCTCACAGTCTTTTCCACCTGGCTGCAGGGGCCAAACACAGTCCTTGACCCCATTTGATTTCATGGTACAAGCACAGACTTCAATGCCTGATCACACATCTTAGTTCTACCCACGTATCCAAAGAACAGTAAGTGTCTATCTAGCCTGTTTCCTTATCTGTTGATTCTCTTCCAAGCTGGCTGTATGAATGACCTGCACAAATAAGAATTTCCACAAAACTTTAATCCCATATTACCACCTTGATATGCAGATAACATCAAGTCTAACATCACATTTTCCATGAAGAAACTCCCAAAGGGACTGAGTAACCGCATAACAAATAAAGCGATGACTTCATGTCTTACTGGACTCAAACCAAGCTGACAGTTAAATATTGGTCATCTCCAGAAATACATGGTAATTTTATGGTTATCAAGATTAAGAATGAGAAGGATGAATTGCCCTAGTCATGTGGAAAAATAAGAATATTGGGTTGCTAGAATGAAATTTAGGCAGTGGGATAATACTGTTGCTCTTGCAGTCAGTACCCAAAAAGTATTATGGGACAGTACATCGATTTTGTGCCTTGTTGGAAAGATGTCAAATTCCCCAGCATGACAGAGGCTGGGTCCATGAGCTGACATAAAAGGAATGGTGCCATCTCTTGACACACAAAAAGAAGGACCTGGGACCCATAGCGACATCTTTATGGATCCCTCTCTGTGTTGCTATTTGCTCAGCTTAGTTAACACAGCAATGTCAAATGATGATTCATTGAAACAATAAAGAGGATGCAAGTCAAAGGAAACTGAAGGATGGGATTTGTTCTCAGGTACCTACCAAAACATGGAAGCTAACGAGACACTTGGAATTTCAAATATACAGAGAAAAATTACATTGCTATCTTATGAAAGACAGCTTGAGTAGCCAAAACCGTGTTTTTGTCTTCCATTTGCAGCAGTATGAAATAAAGATCCTTATTTCTGAGTCAAACTCTAGTTAATTTTTTCCATCTCTGGAGAAAGAAAAACAGAAGATTGTAGCATGTTCATTGTACAACATATATTGCAATGTATAAGGATTTCTGGATTTTCTCAGAGTAACCACTTTGATTCAAATGGTGAGCTGATTCCTTTCTCACGCTTTCCACTGGACAGTAGTTTCTATTTAAAATGCTGTGTACGAAAATATTCTTTCTTCAAAAATATCCTTCATTTATTCAAAATATTCTTCAGTGTTAGAACTATAAGGAAGTTTACTTAAAAACTCTTGAACTTGGGTTCAGGAGTCCATGAGCTTCTGCTGAGCCATCTATTTATAAAGTGCCAAACCTACAACGATTTTTAGGCATGACAGAATTTAACCCTGACGCTGGCGGCTTTAGGATCTTCATTCTTTCAGTGGTTTCTTTTATTTTGGAGCATTGTTTTCATATGATTCCTAACATCTCTTGCATCCTAGCATCTCTTGATTAATTACACTTTAGGCACTTTACGCTTTCCCCCAAAGAAAAAGTCATTTTTTGGGAAAAGTCCCCAAAAAATGTAATTTCTGCAGGTGCTGAAAGAAGTCATGAACAGATTGACAAACAAGCACTAGAATGAGAACCTTTTTTTTCACATTTCTATTTTAAAGTTTTGAACTCTACATTCAAAACAGTGAACTATGCCAGTGAACACCCCTGGTGTCACTAAACAGATTTTCGCAAGACTCAATGGGGAGATCTCAATATGCAATACAAACAAAAAAGACTAAAATTTTCAGCCATACTTGTGTAAATTGTTACAAACTTCCACTGGAACTATTTAGAATTTCTGTTTATACAGAATACAAGTTAATGACTGCTTGCCTTAGAGAGTATATATGATCATTCGCCTTTGAAAGAACGACTTCTTGTAAATTTAGCTTTTGAGTGTGTGAGTTCTAGGACCACCTTGCTAGGGTGCCAAAATTCTGCCCAGCTGTGCTACACCCACCAGTGAAAAATGTGCTGTTCCCTCCGTTGGTGTTTGCATTGGTGCTTGCACAGCCAGGCAGCGAGGCAGTGCAGGGAGTCAAACCACGCAGAAACAGGCAATAGAGAAAACAGAAATGGTTCCCTGTGTGTTTAGCTCCCTGAACTGGGCCACCAGAGACTGGCAAATCCCAGCTGTCCTGCAGGAGAGGCAGCGAGACAGGGAGGCTCCACTGAGATTCCATCTTCCTGACTGGATCTAGGGCACCCACTGCCCACACAGGGTACAAGCATGGTGTGCTTATACCGTAGACACAAAATGCCTTTTGAGGCAATCACCACTGAGCCTGAGACAAAAAATATCAGCTTGATAACAGCTGGGCATCACCCATGCCAGAAGTCACCCCAGAAGTCACAGTAACAAAAGTCTTTAAACTGGAACTTCTCAAGCACAATCTTGAGCTTCTCTTTGAAGGATTTCAGCTCTGTTTTAATGCTAACACTGTGCATGTTTATCAGCTCTCTCCTTTTATACTTGAATATTAAAAATAATTTGATTTACTGAAAAGGTGCAATATACCGTGTGACAAGTGTCTTGCCAGTTCTCCCTCTACTCACTTTCCTGAATGAAAGAACAATGTATTTTAAAAATGCTAATTTCAAAAATGCTACCTTCTGTCAGACTTTGTGGTGCATTTTTTTTCCTTCTGTTACTCCGAAGAGATTATTTAGTAGTGGGAGTGCTGACCATATTTCTTCTAGAGACCTGGGGTCACAGTTCTGCTCTGCTGAGTTCTCCTGTGCAGTTTTACATCCTTTAGGATGGGTCTACACCATCTGAAAGCCGTACTCCCCCTTCCCAATCTGGGCAGATGTAAGCCAACTTGGGTCCCAAAGCTATGTGGCTATGTCAGCATGGCACTGAGCCTGCTAAATACACCCTAATTAGCAGGACTGTGCAGCAGAGGCTCGTGACTTTTTGGCTGTAGGCTGGTATGTGTCCAGCCAGCTGGGAAGAGACATTAAGCTGACCGAGTACTAGCACTGCACCTGCAAACCAAGGTCTGTGTCCTGCATCCCAGGCACAGAGAGGTCGGTCAAATTGTGAAGACTGCAGAAGGTAGAAATCCCACAGCAAGAGGCGCTGTGAACAGCTACAAAGCAGATACTCAGTTTGGTAGAACTGGGCTACTTTTCCCTCCTTGCCATTGCTCTGTGGGAGGCCGTGCCATCCTCCGAGGGCTGGCTAAGGACCCTCTCACTCATGCTCCTATGCTTATTTTAAAGCCTTTGCCTTCACAGTAAATTCTTGCGGATTCATGCTCCTAGACAAAACCTCACCGTGGGGACTTCCCCAATTATTTCATTGATATTTGTTTGTCAGGATGTGAGGAATCAGCTGAGAGACACAGGCAGTGCTAAATTAATCTCCCTGCTGTCTCTGTAATCGGACAGCCCCCCTGCAATCAATTTGCGTTTGGGACTTGCCTGAGTGAATAAGTAACATAATATTTTAGCGGTAAAATAACTTCAGACTGTCAATGTACTATAGCTGATCCGGAAACCTTTACTCTCTGGTGAAAGAAAAGTCTCCGTGTCCCTTCCTGAGCCTCCCGCTAACCCTGGCGCTGCCCCAGCCCGGTGCCTGCTCATGCCCTCGCCCCGGGGCTGGGGAAGGAAGAATCTGCCCCACTCGCAGCCCTGAGCCCACGCCCGCACGCCCCAGCTCTGAACCCAGCGAAACCTCCACCTCGCGCAGCCCCGGCAGCCAG
>VXBB01008399.1:154831-216147 GCA_013399915.1 Illadopsis cleaveri
AGCGGAGCGGAGCAGGGAGGGCTGGGCGGGCGGCGGGGGCGGGGGGCGGCAGGCGCGGCCCTGCCCTGCCCTGCCCGGTCGGGCAGTGGCACAGCTGCCGCGGCAGAGCTTCGGGGTGCGGGGAAGCGGCAGCTGGGGCGAGTACGTGTCCCCGGGGGTGTCCTGCCAGGTGGTGGGTGTTTGTCTCGGGATCCGCATGGCAGGGCAGCTGGCGATGTCCCACACAGCGATGTTTTGTATCAGGATGTCCTGCACGGCAGGAACCGTGTCCCACCCTGCAGGACTCTCGCAGGTATGACCCTCGTAGTGATGTCCTGCACAGGGATGGCCTGCGCACCATATCCCACACTGTCAAGTCCCACACTGCAGGGACTTAGACAGTGATGACCTTCACTGTCCTCCCGTGGCAGTGTCTCCCACATGATGACGACCCTTACAGCAATGTCCCCCTCAGCAACATCCCACATTCCAGTGAGCCCCCACAGCAATGCCTCACATGGTGATGTCCCTCCCACAGAGCCATGTCCTGTGCAGCAGCGTCCCATGCAGTGATGAGCCACAGAACAATGTCCTTCACAATGGTGTCACACAGCCATGACCTGCACAGGACTGATCTGCAGGGCAACGTCCCAACCAGCAGTTCCTGCACAGCTGTGAACGGGCCAGCCATTCCCTGTACAGTGGTGACTCACATCACAGTGACCCACAAAACTGTCCCAGAGCATCCCCAGCCATCTCCACACAGCCCTGTGGGTGGAAATGACCTGGTGCCACTAGCCGTGGTTTATTGGTATGGGCACTTTCTCATTTCAGGGCATGTCCCACACAGTGTTTGCACGTGTGATGGTGTTTTGTTTGGTTGGTTTTTTTGGTTTTTTTTTTTTTTTTAATCTATTTCCAGAACAAAAAAAAAGCTGTACTTGCAGGTGCACAAGAAAAGAAAGATGAATTCCCAAGTAACTTCTTCGTAACAAGAGGTTTGGATTCTGGTTTTCAGTTCACTTCAGTGCTAAGAGGTTTTCAGGATTAATGGAACCTGATAATTTTAGCCAAAAGTCAAATCCCAAAAGTAAGTAGCGAAGTGACTACAAAAATATGTTAGCTTTGCACACTTCAGTTTGCAGATAGCTACTAAAGCAAGAGACATCTGGTCTCCCAGAGCTGCCTACGAGGGGAGGTAACAGTTTATTTTATTTTCTACTACATGTGGGTACTTGGACCCTCTGAGACAGCTCAGGCCAGACAGTTTAATTTCTTCTAGTATCAAACATTGCTGTTAAAATGTTGTTTAAATCCCTGAGGATTTGGTCTGGTCTGTTATCCAGTGTGCCACTAATGAATTTACTGGCATTCTGCCAGCCTAAAACTTGAACCCCTGAATAGCAAGTGTTGGGAGAGTTCCTGGGGTGGGTGAGAGGAGACCAAGACTTGCAGCTTGCCTTGGTAAAAGCAGTGCAAGAGAAGGAATGCCTCTTTATGTTTTCCTTTCCTTTATTGTATTCCTGTGCTTCACCTGAAAGGCAAAATATTAGAAAATAGTAGTAGGAACTAACTACCTTTGTAGGTGGACAAATCGTGTACAGATGATTTATGCTGAAAGCATAAGTCAGTAAAACTTGGATGAGCTCAGAACAGGTCAAAGAGGGGCTTTCTCTTAGTGGATATGTTTACAGAAAAAAACAAGAAAATATGTCCTCAATAGTCTAGTAAAAGAGAACAGAATACAAATGAAAAACGTTACAATTTCTACTAGACATAGTAAAGCAGATTCTTCAGAGCAACCAGGAAAAATAGAATCTTAATTAAAGGAGAGAACAAGCTCACCCAGTTTGTTCCAGCAAATACTTTGGTTTTTTTTCTTTTAGTTAATTCCTTTCTATTAGAAGTAGCACTAGGTATCTAAGAAGGACAAAGAAACACAGTGATGTGTTCTTGGCAGTGATTCAGCATAGAAACCCTTACAGGCAATTCCAGCCAAACAGGCAGAGATTTTTTTTTCCCAGTCTAACATGAGAAGATCCACAGAAAGTAGGTGTTGCACAGTACCTGGTGTTGGTTGTCTTTTCGTCATGCAAATAATTTAACAAGAAAAGCAGAGGTTGGAAATGCACATGTAGGTAAGCTTAGGGAACACGCAGAGTCCTTGCTCTTTATTGTAAGCCACAGAGGAGCATTGCATGGAGCAGAGGTCATCAGGCATCTGTTCCACACGTGCATTTCATGCCAAAATACTTCTTAATCCCAGAGGTGAGGAGAAATCTAAGGACTGTATTGTAGTCCTCTCAAACACAGGTGTTGTTATTGGCTCTGAGATTTTGAAAACCATGATCAAGCTCAAGTTGTCAGCCATTTTTTTCTCCATTTCTGCCCTATTTTAGCTTTGGAATCTCTAAACTCAGATTCCCAAACTAAAACATGTAACTGCAGTATTATATGGTGAGAGGGGAAAAGGAACCAAGACTGTGAACATTTTTTTTTCAATTAATTTTTCAAACATGTGTACAGTTCCAATGAGTTTTGTTCTATTGTTTTATTTCCAACCCAAGTGTCCCCATTGCCTTACATGGAGTTCTCCCTGGTTTAAAATGCAACAAAGACAAAACTGAGCCAAATGTGTTCCAACAGTAAATTAGAATGAGAACTGGTCTCTGTTATTTACCATGCTTACCATTATTATTATTTTCCATTATTGTTTATGCTTTCTCTATATAAAGAATGTAAAGCAGAGCCAAGATTTTACTCTCCATGCATTCCCGTGGCACTCATCTACCCATAATACTTAGTAGAAGACTGAAAGCACCTGCAAGTGGGAAAAGCTTCAGACTGGGTACAAAATATATGTTTGATAGTAAAATACCTTTCTTATTTTTTCAAGTTGAACTTACAGCCACAGAGATTCTGAGTACCTGGTGTAAGGTCTATTCAACTTAACTTCAAAGTCTTTTTTCACATATATTATCTGTCAGCCAACAGCATTCCACATGCCCACACCTCCTCACGAGCAAACTCTCTGGAAGGTTCAAACTTGCACAAATAGAGCTAATTTTTTTTTTATTTAATTTTTTTTCTTTTTTTTTTTTCTGCTAGGAGGTTAATCCAGTGGCATAAACTGAGAGGACTTCAAAAATCCCTCAGGCCATTTCTTTTTCTTTCTGGCTCATGTTTGCACACAGCTTTATTTATTTGAGAGAAATACCCTTCTGAAAGCAACCTGCTTGCATTTATATTGGGACAACATGGTGACTGATGTGACTACAAAGGCTACAGGCTGTCTCTCTCCTGCTACACAGGGCCAAGCTTCCCAAGAGCCCCATAATCACCTACAACTTGATTTGTCATATGAGGCCCTTGTTCCCATTGTTCTGAAAAAGTAGACTTTCTCCTGATAAGAAATAATCCCTGCTAAGGTGGATAACCAAATCACGGTGTTTGCTGGTGTAGCTGACAGCTTAAAGCAATAGCAACATTTTGTATGTAAGAAAAATGAGAAGTATTTTGTCTTCACTAATGATCAACCGGTATAGAAACACAGTAGAGGAATACATAAAAGAGGGTTTCTATAGTTTCATGGCCCATGATGTTACACAGAAAGCATGGTGCTGTTTCAATGACTAGCTTGAGCTGTTCTACATGGAATCTCTCCTAAGAGAGCAGGCTCAATACTTGGCTGTATTTGAGGGAGGTCATTTGCTGTACATCCACTTTGCTTTGGCAGTCCTGTCAGGCACAAGCCTGTCATGGGTCATGGGAGATGCATTGGCTCGCTGTGTCTCAATTACAACCATTGATTTTGGTGGGGGTTGGTAATGATGCACAAAATTGCTTGAATTAGAGAAGTTAATGGAAATATAGAAAAACTATCTATCAGGATATTTTTAGCTGATTTTTAAAGGCCTTTTTCCTCCCTGTAAGTTATTGAAGAAATGTACAAGTAATGCAATGAACACAGAGCTGCTGTCGAATTTCCACGCATAAAAAAGCAAATCTGTGTGTCCAGCCTAAGCATATAAGGACTGAAAGACATCCTTGTCGTGTCTTTTACCCTGAATTTCTCATTTTCAGATTCAGGGAGCCAAAAAGAAATGGAGCACTTGAGCCTGCATAAGGAAGGGGAGGTGACCCAGGGCAGAATGGGCAAAAGGCTGCAGGACTGTCTCCACCAGCAGCAATTAAAGATGACACTGGCTCAGCTGGTGCACATGGTAGAACATTCCCCTTGCTCTATTAGGCTACAGCTACATCTCTTGTCCAAATTAACAGCATCTGGCTTATGAAATAGTAGTATTGCATTAATAAGTGCATTTTCTTATGTATATGCTGCAGAATATAGAAAGTGTTACTGATGTTCCAATTTTCATTTGTCATAGCAATTTTGAGAACAATATTCCCCCAGGGGTCACTCACAAGGGAACATGCTGAGTACCTGGTTGTATTTGAAGAACCAGTGGTGTGTTTTTAAACTCCTGATCTTGGAAAGTCAGCCTGTTATTCAGACAATCTGTTCTGGTTCTTCAGGCCAAATAGGACACTCATGCTTTCAAAGGCTTTGCTGAGATGTGAAGGCATCTATTCATTATGTGTGAGGAACACAGTCCACTTGACTCCGGTTTGTTAGCTATCTTCCTGCAGGGTTTACCAGGTAGTTTTACATTTTAAAGGCACATGATCAGCCAGAATAAGAGAGGGTGGTGGTTTGCTTATTTACAAAATAAGCATCCCAGGATGTTATTCCAGACACTTTCCTGTTTCTCCTGCTTTGGAGTTATTTTCTTTAGTATTTACAGACCTCCTCTTTTCTGCAATCATGACTAAATCAATTATTTTCCTTTCCGATGTAGGAATACTTATTACCGTTTTAAAGACAAGATAAAGAGATGTTGAGAGATGAGGGCACCTATCCAGCAAAACACTTAAGCCCTTGCATAACCCAAGGCACATAATAACACCACCAGAGGACTGTTCACTTGTTCCAGGTTGTGCAATCTTGAAGGATTTCCTGAGCCGGGGCCTCCCGGTGTGCCGGAGGGCTGCGGGGCTCAGCTTGCTCACTCTGAGCTGCACGCTGCAGCCACCGGGCTCTCCACGCACTGCCTCTGAGCAGCCACGTCATTCTGCCAGACCTAGAGCAAACATTAACCTTGATTTGTGCTCAGTCAGCTCCTTTTTTGTCAGCATGTAAAGACAAAGAGATTAATAGCTCATACCCAAATTCACTATTAAAATTCATGCAAAAAGTGGCTAAGACTGTTTATTTCTCGTTAAATCCAGATCAGATTTTCCCTGCTGTTTTAAACTATAATCAGTATTAGCATAGTCCAAAACTCAGTCAGTTTCTTTCTTTCTCAATTGTCACATCCAGTAGCAAAGATTCTGCATCTTGGAGTTATTGGATGATTTTGATGATGGTGCATTTTGCAGAGAAGAGTGCAGCTCCCCCTCCTGCAGCTGATGAGCACGCTCTGCTAGCAGGAATAAACACACATTTCTATCAATGAAGAAAGCAAGAATAACTATGAGTTCATGAAATTAGGGCACTGAATTGTTGAAAGAAAGAGTAATTTTTTTCTTATCATAATCCCACTTTTGAGAACTTCTGCCAATCTTTCCACTGGACTGATGAAAAGATGGATTCTGCTGACTTGAATAATTTGAAAGTAAATGATGATTCTGGTGTACACTGACTGGCAGAGGGAACTGTTTATATAATTCTGGGCTTGCTAATAACCCTCTTCATAGCTAGAAATGGTGCCAGGAAAGCTGCTGGCTATGTAAAAATGCTCTCCCATTTCCTTGCGTTTATTGTTTTCTGTCACAGCTTGTTTTTTTTTAATTAGTACATGAACTATTTTTAGTGTCTGGAGACAAAAATGCATTGTTCAGACTAAAATGAGGCCAGGTACCATGAAAATATTTTCAGGGAAAAATATTTGGAGCCAGTTTGTCTTTGGCTGTGTGCAGTGAAAATTTGCCCTGCTTAGTCCAATTAGTTACAACCATGTCACTTCATGTAAGTGAATGTAGTTGTGTCAGTGTACGGGGAAGTTTTTATCTCTCAAGCTGCAGAGGAATACTCTAAACCACACACAGCTAGAATCTGTAGCATCTAAAACATTCTGATTTTTTTTTCATACAAATTCCATGCATATCTTGTTGAGCAAATAAAACTTTTCAGTCAGATGATGACTTAGGCAAATGTGACTTTTGCTAAAGTACCTCTTTGTAACTCATCTAATCTTCTCTAAGAGATCTTAAAAGTCCCTGCATTGTAGACAGAGTAGCTGTACTGAGCTCTACCCACGTGTGTACACACACCTGTGTGCATCATGCAGGTAAAGGTGCAGTGAGATTTTGTGACCCACTAACTCAGCTTGGAAGGAATTGAAAAAACTCTTCCATATGCAACAGTCTGAGATGAGAGACAAAATGTGAAGCCTGGCCGCATCAGTTCCCTGCAGAATTTCAAATCAAGCTCAGTCTTGACCATTTTCTTCGTGGTTGCCCACAGACAAGTCGCACACTAGTCACCAGGGGAGAGCTTATCTTTCTGGAAGTATTATCCATAATGGGAATTTGAGGAGAGATCCACAGGAAATTAAGAGTTCTTCCAAAGAACCAAGTGCACTCCAAATACGACTACATTCTTTGATATTTTCTAATTAAAAAGAAGCATATATATTTACCAAAAAGACTGACAACGTCTACCAAAATAAGTCACTTCCCTATACCCACTTGCACTTTTAAAGAAGACAACTATTACTCATGTTGTTAAACACACTTGTGAAAGTTTATCCAACACTAGGGAGACCAGAAAAGCAAGACATGTCAAATTTGGAATCTGTCCTAGCTGCATGTATGAAATGATAGTATGATAGTCCTGATAGTATTTTCATTAAAAGAAACCAAGTATTTCAGAAAGAGAGAAAAAAAATACTATCTCCAGGCATCTGTCATCAGTGCAATGCAGGCTTTTAACACTTCACCAGATAATTTCCTTGCAGAGGCAGATGACTTGCAGTTAAAGTAGCTCTACTTTATAAGCAGCAGACATTTTCAACATTTTTCGTGTTGTGTCCCTAAAATACTCCATACTGCACTGACCTCTGCAGAAAGAGCTTTCGTTTAGAGACAAGAAATAATAAAGAAGTCACCAGATCCCAAAATAATGCCTGTAGTTGTGTTTTCATGTGTCCTGCTGTGTTTTCGTCCATCCATCCTTGGATCCTGCCAGCAGCATAACTACCAAACCTGCTGTAAGACACTGGTGACCTTCAGCCAAAATGGAACAGGGCTGCATAGAGAGAGAAGAGAGGGTGAGGGGGTGAGCCTTTGAACTTGGCTTGGCTGGAGGATCTGCTTTTGATCTGCCACAGCTGACTCTGGTCTTTCAATACCACAGGAGTGGAGTGTCCTTTTCTGCCTGCAAGTACCAGGGCCAGGACCTGAAGGTCCTCAGGGCATGTGTGGGTGCCTCAGCAGTAGAGAGAAACTCGGAAATAATGCAGTTAGTCCAATTGTTACCACTTTTTTCTTGTGTTCAAACCTGTCTTGATAGCAATAGCCTTTGACTAAGCTGCCACAGAACCACAGTACCTGCATGTGGTAAAAAAATTAGCCTCATCAGCCAGAAAACCAGTTCACCTTGCAGACTTGCATCAAGAGGAAGATCTAGTCTAGGAAGATCCCTCTATTACCACCAATACTGCAAGGCTTCTTTCAGGAAATTCCCTGGAGGTGTCCTTGGGACTGCATTGCCTACCAAACTGCCTCCTACCACCTTCTCCACGTGGCTGCTCCTGTCTGTGGCGTGTCCAGGCAGGCACTGCCTTAACAGCCATGAGCATTCACTGCCCTTGCAGCACCTGATGGGTTTGTGACACGTGGGCAATTCAGCTGGAGACAGCCAGCTGGCTTGGGAAAATTTTTTGCAGAGACCCTGAATGACTTTTCAGCTGGCACATCTCCTTCTTTGAAGGCTGTCCTTGCAGAGGTAAGTGGCCTCCCCTGGACTCACAGGGGAGTGCACATGAAGGGTAGACGAGTGGATCAGTGTTTTCTTAGCACTTACCTCACTGAGAGGACTATTCTGTGCTTCCTTCTTTTGGCCTATATCCTTATTTATAGAAACATTAACCTGGAGTACAGGCAGGGGCAGTGCTCACAGAATCAAAGTCCCTCCTGCCACAATGTAAATATTCTTGAGTGTTTTGCAGTTCCACTTACAAAACCTCGTGCATTGTTTTAAAGAAAAATAATGTAAGATTTATATAAGAGGTCAATTCCAAGTCTCAGCTGGCATCACTCCATGTAATTTACATGGAAATATGTTATTTTACACAGAGATCTGCCTTTTCATATTTTGCCTAATTCACATGCTCGGAAATTTTTGGAGTGCTCTGCACTTCATAAAATAGTCTTAAATTAATCTGTGTTTTTTCCTGATGTGTAATACCTGCATGCCCTCTCCTTTTTTCAAGAGGCTTTTTCAAATTAGAGTGATTTGGAGGCGCTTTCTTCCCAAATGACAGCAGGAAGAAGTGAGGAAGTGAAAGGGCCAACTGGGGACAGAGAGTGAGAAATAATCTTTTTCTACTGAGGTGTTGAATTTGGCTCCAGTTCAAACACTGAACTCAGGATGGGTTCACGTATTTTTTACTCTGACTTCAGTAGTAACAGCACCAAGCCTGGCCTGGTGTAGATGCAGCCTGGGTATATCTGTGTCACCTAAAATGGAGATTACCAAGAGTGTACAGAAGGTTCGTAAAACGTTGAACAGTGCTAAAGAGCACAAACAGTTTATGCAGCCTGAGCTAAATTCTTCCCAAGACAAATTTACTATTGTGTCGTTTTTGAAAATTTTATTCTTTATATCACACACCAGCAGGTTGCAATTTGGATGCAAACCTGAAAACATTCATTTCCTTCAAGGATACTTCAGGTGAATACTAAGATGGTAGTAGCTGGCTCCTAGACTCTCCCTGCATATGAGAGTCTAGGACTTAGTTACTACCACTGTTTATTTGGAAGAAGACAGAGCTGATAAATGTGGCTAGGCCTTACATTCTGTTGGGGTGAATGTATGCTATGGACAGACAGAGCACTGAACTGAGGAGGAGTCAGCTCAGCTTTGCCTGTAGCAAATGAAGCAGAACAGCCATTGCCTGCAAGTGTGAGGGCTTTTCCCACCCAGGAAACCCATTTATCCACGGTCCTGAATGTATATCAGTATCTCTGAGTTTAAAGGTACATATCATACATGAAACTGAATAATATATAAAAAGGTTAAACTGAATAATATATTGAAAGGTTATTAATTTTAGGGCTACATTTTGTCTTGTTTGTATCTTTCTCTTAAAAGTCTGATTTTGCTATTTAGCTTGAATATGTGAGTACTTCTGTTGTATTTCTGTCTCTCTCTGGATTCCAATATTGGCTTAGCTACAAAGCAGAGGTCTCTAGGGCAGAGGATGCCTGCAGATAGGCCTCTCTGTCTGAAATATGTTTATCAGTTCTTTGTACAATTATCTGTGCATTAATTTGATTGTAGACCAACAGAACATGTTTACAAATTTGATGCTGAAATTTTTTACATTGTTTTTGTGTTCAGCTAGAGCTATATCCATGGAGAGCAAAACTAGATATACTGCACTTAGTGCATGGAGAAGCTTATATCTCAGAAAGCAGAGCAATTTCTTTTCTCAGGGGATCACATTCCAGCTTTATCCACCACTCATGAAACTCACAGAACTGTCCTGCTGACTGAATGTGTGTCAATACAGAATGGGCCACCAGCAATCTAAAAGCAAATTTAAATTAAAATGAAGAATTCAAATTTGTATGCTTTTATACACTTAAACTTCATTAGCTCCAATGAGACTATAGTGTAGATACTCTTTGGTGTGACTTTTGAAGATTCTGAACACCTACATTAACCAGACTACCCATTCATAACTATTCTTTCTGGCAGATAGCATCAGTCTTGGAGAGATCTTTTTGTTCATACAAAGCAATCAAAAATACTGCAATCACTCATATGGGAAAAAAGAAAGCCCTACACCTATTTTGAATGCCTTCAGATTTGCAGCATTAGGAAAATGTTTGACAGCACCAAATGTTTAATCTATGAAGGGATTACAGCTATCTTCACAGCATGCACACATCATTAATGTTAATGGGAACTGCACCTTCAAGACTCACCCTAAAAGGTGGGCTGTAAATTGCATCCCAGTAGGATAATTAAAAGCCTGGTAGAAATACAGCAAGTTCCAACAAACATTTTCTCCCAGGGTAAGTGATCAGAGTATTTGGATTTGAAAAATATAATTATCAGTTTGCCTGAGAAAGGTAGAGCATTGGTTTTAAAAACAAGCTCACACACAACAGCTTTTTCCAACTTGGGTATAATTTTAGTTGGTAAATTTTGTTGTATGTTTCTTAGCCTACTTGGTTTTTTTTCCCTCATTTCTGTAATCCTATTTGACCTGAAGTTCAGCACTGGGTTATATTTGTAATCATTATTGTATCAGGATTTCCAATTCTCATTTCTATTTCTCTCATGCTAACTACTGGGGAAGATTATCAAAACTGTTAGCAGAATTACATCATTTTGCTCTCTTATTTATTTTTTCTCAGGCTTAACAGAAAACCATGTTTCATGACTGGATGCAATTTCTGGGATAGATTATGTCAAAATTAACTATCTTCTAAAATTACAGGGGCATCAGCTGATAAGTACAAAACTGATCTGTCTCATTTTCGTATTCTGCAAAGAATAATGACAAAGGTAAAGCTAGGAATGAAATCAAAATAATCATCTAATACCCCATGACGTCCAAATTACACTGTCAGGAGCAAATAGTCTAGAGCCTCTAGACTGCTTTTAATGTCCCATATGTTATCCAATTTTGAGATGACTGTGTTTGCCCATGGGGACAAGTAAGCTGTGGGAATGGTTTTCCTAATCCACAGAGGTTTAAAAGTTTCTAGGAAACATTATAGGTCTTGACACATTTTCAGTTGATCTAAGATATTCATACAGAGGCTCAGAGCTTATCCAGTAACCTTTGAATCTCCATCACTGACATTAAGAGATTTCAGACTTAGTCTCCACCATTGCCTTTTCTTGGCCTCAGAGAAAATAATCTCCCAGCACATTCCTGTGTGTACATGTTTAAATGTGTGCATGAGATGAGTGCTTTAGCACAGGATATAAAATGCTTCAAACAAAACGGGACTTGATTGTTTATGGGGAAAAGAAAATTGGTCCAGAACTTTGGAAGTTATGCCACAGGCAGCATCTGATTGTGCTGCAAAACACAACACCTTAAGCAAATTTTGTTGTAGTTTTTCTAGAGATAAAAGCCCACAATTTCTTAAAGTGGATATTTTCAGCAAGCATTTCTGCAAACTTTTAAAGGAAAAAAAAAGACTGTTTCTTTGTTTTGTTACTTGGTTTCTTGACCTCCTAACTAATCAATTCACATTCCCTTTGGAACTTTCTTGATAAAACAAGTGGTGAGTACTTTCCTGAAACAGATGTTTATTTGTTTACAGGATAGGACTTACTGGACACAAAAAACCCAGATTAATCACTTGTACTGCTCTATTGAAATCAACAGGCACTCAGTGAGGAATTGAATCAAAAAAAATTACAAACATGTTGTTCAACTTCTTTATACATCATCAGATTTAAAAGCATAAGTCCAATACTGCCCTTCACTGCTCAGTTAAAGCAGTGGGTGTAAACTGATCCCCTGAACGAGTAATATATGGCTCTGTGGAGGACACAGAGAAAGCATAGCACAAGGCACTCCCAACTTCTAGTTGTGCCCTAAGGCAAGGACACAGTGTGTTTGTTAATAGGACTGAATTATTATCACTGGTCAAAATGAAGCTGCCAACCAGCAGAGAACCTCAGGTCCATAGCACTGCTGCTGCACCACAGTGTCAGGGAAAGATCTGTGCAACAGCTGATGCAGTGTTGGAAAGCCTGAAGAGCCTTAAGTCTCACTGAAAAGGAAATGATGCAGCTCCCTGGAGTGGTTTGTCAAGCCTCATCACACTTTGGGTGGCTCTACAGGATTTCTATGCTAGGGAGAATATTGTAAATGGCCTTTTTCTGTCAGTCAGTCCAAGTTAACAAGGGAGGTTGTGAATGTTGCAACTGTGTATGAAAATGGTTTAAACGACCTTCATGTCGGTGTGAGCTACAGAAATGCCTAGTTACCATTTTGACCTCAAGATGAAGTGGCCTCCAACAGATCTTCACCTTCAAAAGAATATAGGCAAAAAGTACCAGCATTTTTCTCTTACTCATGGAGCCAGACATCATCCTCTAGTTCTGCACAGCACTGGTGTTCCCACTGCTACCACTCAGCAAGTGACCCAAATGACCTCACAGCCCTGGGAGTCATCTTCATGTCTCAGGTGCCACCTGTCCTCCCAGCATCCTGCCCAGCACACATACTGCTCCTCTTCCTTGGCTCTAAGGCATCAGGCAGTCCTTTCCTTTACTGGACTGAATCTCTGGGGAAGAACAGACACATTCTTCACCATTGGAGTGGTGAAACACTGGAAGGGATTGTCCAAGGAGGCTGTAGCATCACCACCATCTTTGGAGATACAGAGAGCGAATTAGGACAAGACCTCAGGCAACCTGATGTAACTTTGAAGTTGGCTGTGCTTTGGGCTAGATCTCTGGATGTCCTGTGAGACTAGTATTACTTTGTAATTTTAAATACAGCTCTCTTCTTAATCAAACCAATGCTGTCGCCCTGATCTTCAGCCTTCTGATTGTTTACATATTTTCTACTGGAGTTTCTCAAGCATTTAACATAAACAAAAGTAGATTGTTTATGCATTCCTCTCTGTGATGGACTGCTGGTTTGACCACGGGGGTCAGAGGGGTGTTCCTCTTGTCCCTCAATCCTTGATCAAATTCCAAATCCTATTTAAACCCCAAGTCATCATAAACTTCCTCTTTCTCTGCTCACCTCTCAACCTGACGTGAACGTCGTTCTTTCGTGTCATAATGGCAACACAATGCAACATGTCCATAGTGGTAGGAATTGAGGAGTATCCATTTTACAGCTTGTGAAACATCTGGTGACCTTGACTGTATTCTCTGTTTCAGAGTCCTCAGAACTCAGTCAAAAGAATGGTGTTTACATGTTGCTTGGCCTTGCACAGTACACACTGAAGGTTTACAGAGAGTAAATGGAGATATTTCGATTTCACCCACATTGCTCCTTTGGACTGCACCCTGTATGGTGTATCTGTAGTTTCCTGTTCACTACACAGTGAAAAAGAAACTGCAGATACACCATATTTCCTTTCCATGTTCTCTAGGTAAGTATTAAGTTAGCAAAGGATTTTTCTTAGAAGGGATTTTAATTGCTCAGTTGTTATCAAGTATATGATTTCTTTCCGATGAGGAAAAAAGTTGTTTTCCCTCTAGTAATTCTTAGCTGCTGTGTATTTGGTTGCTCACATCAACAGCAGCAACAGTTGTATATCTGGACTTGACAAGTCACTTACAGTATATTTTATTTATTTTATATACACTTACATTATATTATAGTTTACAGTTAACTTTGAGTTCCCTGCACCCATTTTGTTCCTGGAAATGTGGCAAAGTAAAAGGTGTAGCACTGCTTGTTAGGCATTTGCTTGTGCTAATAGATCAATGTTCTCATATGTTCCACCAAAGAGTGTCATGTTATATTGTAGAAATTTTTCATCCTTAATTTTTCAAGCTCTGATTTTTTTGTTTGGTCTTAAGCAACACAGTGGGAAATTTTCTCTGGGACATGGAAACTCTTAATGGCTTAAAGTTTTCAGTGAAGTATATTCAACTCACTGCTATAGTAAGTAACAAAACCATGTGTTGGTAGCTATTTCAGCCTATTACTTTGATTCCTAATAGAAATCATGTTTTTAGCATAAAATTAATTTGATTTAGGCAGGAGGAAATAAAGCAAAGAGTAAATGATCACCGAAAATGTAATAGATATAAATGAAAATTTGAAATTCTATACTCTGGCAATATGCAAACAACTTTTTATTATGATCACATTAATTTTTACTACAGTAGTACAAAATATTCATAAGGAAAAAAACTTAATGCAGCCCTTGGGCTTTCTTCTTAGCACATGGTGGAGTGACTTATACCTGCAGAAAGCAGACAGAATACACTACCAATGGAGAAATATCAGTTCACCTGCCCTGGTTTTGAAGCCCAGTTTGCACAGGTTGAAAGGATTTCCTGGTGTACAAGGTAGTGAGAAGCTAGCACAATTAGAATGAGACAGACCTTGTTACCCTGAACAAACTCATAATGTAGAGGTCCAATTTAAAGAACAGCTTGAGATTTTTTGAAGGCCACGCTTCTGCAGAAAGGGTAATCTTGCCTTTCCAGCATTACTGCTGCCCCCATGTCTGCTCTTTGGGATGAGCAGAGAGCCAAGTCAGCTTACTGATTTAGCTAAATGTTAACTTTTTTTATTTTCTTTTTTTTTTTGCATGGCTATTTTCAGGCAGCTGTGCAAGAAGATCCAACAGTTTTTAGATTGCCTAATAGCCAGTGCTAATGAGCAAAACGTGGCAGGCAGAGAACTGAAGCACAGATGATTTCACAGGCATTTCTGATGGCAATATGGCCTTGAACTAGATGAAGAAACCACCTTTAAAAAGCATGTGGTGGTGCTAAATATGACTTGGCATTTGCATTGTCATAAAGTTTTAAAGATAATGATTATTCAGCTTTATATGCTGTTCATCATGGTGACAATATTTACCCTTAAACTTACTCTATTATATCCCTTACCCAATGAACTCACTTCAACTTCTATTAAACATTTAACTTAGCTTCATAAATTCAGCTTTTGTTAAAAATAAACAGAAGCACAATATTCAGTATAACTTTTCAATTTTTCACAGCAAAGCCAGTAGCAGAAATTCATATTGGTAAGGAGGAAATAAAAAAATATTTGTGTCTGTCTGCCAGCTTCTAGAGAGCAACAGCCTTATCAAGCTGAAGGATATATGAATTTCAATTTGGTAGCAGAGTACCCTCTCTTTCCTTGAAGAACTCCTTAAGTGAGCAAACTATTTCAACACTGGACTCAGTGAGAGCTGATTTTGCAATTTGACTTCACTGGAGCTCTGAGCAGACCTTTTACAAGATGCTCATCTTTCATTTCAGGGGAAAAGCTGACTGGGCAGGACTATTTCCTGCTGGTTTATCACTTTTTGCACCAGAAGTATGGTTTTGGCATTTTTCCTTTTAGCTTCAATGAAAATGAAGAAGAAACTTGATTGAGGTGTTGCCAGCTCTCAAAATTTCATCACAAGTCTCACTATTTATGTGTTTTCTTAAAGCCTCAAGATTCTGGCTGAAAGAAAACTAAAACTTTTCTATTTCATGGGACTCTCCCCTTGCATTCAAAGCAAAGCTTCTGTCTTTTTTACTTACAGACAAAGTATGAAGAATGTGAGACAATTACAGTTTCAGGGCTGAAAAGTCCCAAGTCAGCTATGAATAACCCCCTTTTCTTTTTCTTCTTCATGACTTTTACACCATTTAAAGGCTAAGGGGATTATATTTTTGTTTTCTTTGAGTTTGCAGTTGGCAGCACTGCAAATGTAGCAGGAAAAACATAGGCATCTTTTATCAGTTTTCAGTGTGACCTCTAAAATTGAAAAAAGTAGGACTGGGACTTACAGTGCTGACTCCAAGCTAATAAAAATGAAAGGAAATGGTGCAGATGAATGAAATTAGTTTTCTGTCAAGGGAAACATGATATTAAGTAATACCCAAGTTGTTGATATTTTTAGTTTATTTCAGTTCAATATTCTTTTTAACACTGGATCAACAAGGTTGGCAATCCATAAATACTACAAAGAGGTTTTTTGAAAGTACTAGCTTTCCAAAAATTAAATATTGCTTTTTGTTCTGTCAAAGATACTTCATATGATAGTAAAATTTCCATATTCAGTGAATCATCTGGAAATATTGTATGTAACAATATAAACAAAAGAGAATCCTATTCTACCTGTGGCAAACTTAATCACTGAAATATTAATATTGGGGGGAAATCCTCAGAAATTTTATTTTTTTATTATTTTAGATTTATTTATTATGTTGTCAAAGATAATGTACAGTTCATAGGCTCCTTAGCATTCAGGCTTTAACAACTGAATCACACACAAAACAGGCATAAGCACAAGCCAAAAGGGAAAGTCCAATATTTTGAACATTCTCCACTGTTATTTCCCCCATCAGTTTCACCTGTTTATAGAGCAATCCAAAGCCTGGCAAAGAATAAACGTTTCCTGTCTTTAAGTATTCCCCATAACTTATGCAGCACAAAAATTCTAGCAACAATTAATTCATCTAGCAAATAGATAAACTGTTGTTGGAGCATTTTACATGGCTGTCATGAGATGTAAGTTTTTGCTGCCACTTAATTTATATTAAATTAACACAAATAAAAGTAAATGACACAGTTATATAACGAAGCTAAAACTTATTAATCAGATGCTTTTTTTTTTTTTTTAAATTTCTACAAAGTAAAAATTGCTACAAAAAGTAGTACACATTGATGGTTCTGTATTATTTGTTTACTTCAGGGTCTTTAACTCAGTCCTAAATATGAAACTCACAGAGTATCAGCCCAAAATAAAATTGGTTTATGAAACTGAAGAGGTCTAGTTAAATGAAAACCTGACAGTTGTGATTCTGTTGTGATTTCAGATTTTTAGCCTTTAAAAATCAAGAACTGAAAATGTGGATCACTCAGGCTTGACTCCACCTGCTTTGTTGTTCCATGGCTTGGATCTATAAAGAAAGATTTTCCAGGGAAATAAAATGGCCTAGTTCTCTCAAACAGAAAATGTCACAAGCCACATCTGAGGGAGGCAGTTCTGCCCTCTCCATGGTCCCAGCACTTGCTTTTGCTTCCTGCATCCCATCTCTGCACCACCCCAAAATGTCTTGAAATAGCAGTAGCAAGTCCTGATCCCACTGCCCAAGCCCATTGGTAACAACCCATGTGCATTGGTCATCCACCATGTTGAAAGGACCATTTCCACAGGGTTATGGAAATCTTGGTCCAGGACTTTAGTGGAATTTGTTAATTTATAAATAAAACACCGCGGGACTTACAGTCAGTCACAAATGAAGTCTGGTGCAGCAGGGATAGAGAGGAGCAGTCATAGGAAAGCTTCAACCAGCTCTCTTTTCATCCCACTGGGAGGGGCCCAAGCTGAAATCCTGGGAAGACTCTCAAGCGACAAGGCCAGCCATTGCTCCCTGATTGCAGAGAGGCTGCTCCCCTCAGTCCTAGCCTGCCCATCCCCAGCTGCCAAAAAGTCTCCTCCTCTGCCCCTCCCTCCTCCAGCTGCTTTTGTCCTCTGTAGCAGCACAGAGTCCAGCAAGGACATCCACCTGAAGCTCTTCTGATAGTTCACTGGCCCAACTGGATTTCTGTCCCTCCCTTGATAAGGAACCTCTCTCTACACTAATTTCCCCTCTTCGACCCTTTTCCTTTGGCCACACATGCCACATAATTGGAGAGGTACAGGAGGATGACTGGGTATTTTGTGTGAGAGAAAAACTTCTTGGGAAGGTGGGAGATGAAGAAAGAAACCTTGTTCCTGTAGTTTCTCAAGAAATATTTTCTCAGTTGCAGGGCCTGAAACTTCTTCTCATATCTATCTCCACTAAAGCTTCATTAGGTCCACCAGCCCCAGAAACAGCATGGATCTGCATCAGCATTTCAGCTCCACCTCCCTCCCTCAACACAGTGTTTCAGAACATGTTCCATTCCCTTTGGCTTTTTATAGCTTTCTTGGAGGCAATAAACTGAATTGGATTTCCTCCTACAGGAGAATCAATCAAACCTGCAATTTTAAGCACTCTGGAGCCTGCAGAACTGGAACATGTAGAACAAAATATATCTCACTTTCCTGGGAGGTCAGTATCTCTTGTTTCCTCAGGCTGGACATATCTCTGAGACTAGTGGGATTTGTGCCCTGTCCTGCTGGGTGTGCTATATCATTCAGTCCAACACAGCCTGTACTTTATTTTTATTGAAGATCAGAATGGGATTCATATAAATAAACTATAGTTCGTTAAACCTTCTTGGAACAGGTGCTCATGAAAGAGTAGAGGTTTTCATAACATTTACTCAAAATATTTATTTAAACTTTGGAGGCCTTCAGCACATACAGTTTTACTGTTAACATTTCACAGCTATTATCTGTTGATCAACTATGTTAATTTTATCAGTTCACACCGTATGTGGTATGATATTGGGGCTTTTCCAGGCCGTTGCCCCTTTTTATGTATTTTCCTCACTGGTAAAGTCAAGTCATTTTATTTGTATGGTTGCCTCCATTAAAAGAGCTGGGTTTTTGTTAATTGTTTTGTCCATACAAGGAAATGTTGAAGGCTTTAACTCTGAGACCAAAAATAGAGGGAAGGAAAATGGTGCCAAAGTTATGACCCACTTTTTCCTTCACTCCATTTATATTGCTATCCTCTTAAATGCATGAGAAGAGCTATGCAGCCCTTTTGATTAAGTTCCATAAACCAGATTCAGAAGCCATTGGAGTTAACTCTAGACTTCCATTAGTATAAAGGAATTTGGAACTGAGACTTCGTCTTGTATATAACATATACCCTTCATATGAAGAAAAAAATCCAGCATGATCCCTGCTCAAAAAGGCTGCAAATGAGATTCCAGACCACCTCTTGAAATACATTTTTGTGTGCCAATAGTGTTGCTATTTCTCTGCTGGATAGCAATTAACATCTTTTTTCCAACCTTATTCTGGTTTTTTTGTGGGTTGTTTTTGTTTTTGTTTTTGTTTTTGTTTTTGTTTTTTTTTGTGCCAGAGTGTCCTGGACCCAGTTGATATGCATGAATCCTCTTAGTCCAGAGGCAAATACCTTCCAGCAACAGTGCATGGTTCCTGCAAGGATTAGAAATGGGCAAAACATTCCCACTATGTTTGATTCTAGTGCAGCAGACTTTTGGAAAGAAGTGCTCAGTCCAGCTAAGAATGGACCTCAGTTTCTTCCCAGCAGGTTTCTGGCATGTTTTCCATAGCCCTAGTCCCTCCTGTTACAGGGGACAAATGTTTACTTCCTCCTCAAAATACATCCATTTCTGGATTGCTCAGCCAACAGCAGAAGGCTTCCCCAATACTTTGAAAATCAGTTCTTTCCAAGCTTAAAAGAAAAGTGGCAAAACACACTTCTTAATATTTGAAAATGACAAGGAAACCCTGAGGGTTTCCCAGAAGCATTTCTAAACTCACTTTCATGGGCCAGTCCTGCTGGACTTTGGCCAGGCTGAAGCTGATGGCCAAATCACGAAACTATGGCCAAAGAATTAGCAATTTTGTTGCCATAAATTTTTGAACATCTTGCATTGACACTCCATTTAATTTTAATTACATTTTCATTGAACAGTAGAAATACACTTCTGCCAATTTTGATTTCAAAATAAAAAGTGGGGAGAGATCTTCCAAATGTTTCAGACAGAGGTGTTGACTGTTGAAATGTGTTTTTCCAGCATTACACAGTTACACAAATAACTGAGAGGAACATTTCTGACAACTCCAAGGTATGTTTTGGTAAGACAGTTTGACAAAGAGATGGTGATTTTTCATATATTTGAAAAACTAAAAGTATGTTTGAAGAGAGAGACTTTCAATGCATTTAGTACCTGTGAGATCTGAGAAAATCAGAAGATGAATAGAAAGACCAAAGTAATGCTCCTAGCAAGGAAAGGCACTTTTAACATAGTTGTTTCTACTCCATTTGCTACTTCTTGTTCAGTTAAAGAGAAAGATGATAACAAGGGAGCTGATTCTACTGCAGTGAGGAGAGGGGGCTGAGAGAATGAAGACCTGTAACATACAAATCTATAGGAAACTAACCTTTGCTTGTTCAGCTACACATGAAATATTTTTGTTTGCAATGTCTTAGGGTTATTAGTTGCACAGATAGGTTTAATGATTCTTTTCTAATTTATTTGTTGAAGTGTGCTGAGGGGTTCATTCAGTGATAATAAAAATACTGCAATACAGCATTAACTGCCAAAATGTTTATCTTAAAAGAACCTTCCTGTTGCTTTCAGGTAGAATATGTGTCAGCAAAGATAAAGATTTAGCTATTACTCAGTAAAGTAGAGCTTGAAGGTGTTCCTGAAATGCAATATTGAAACGTGTTTGAATTTTCAATTATGCATTACTGCTCAAATAAACCTTTTTGAATGCATTCAAATAATTTTATGTCTTGCATTTAAAATTGCCTACAATTATGCAAAAGTCATACTGATTTCAGGTAGAGAAAGAGTAGGTCTAGTTCACTGACAGACTTAACACTTCTGGGTGTGGAACACTGCAAGCAGTGAAATATCCTTCCTGCAGGAAGGAGTAGGAGGCTACAGTAATGTTTTTAGAGGAGGTTAAATGCTGCTGAACTAGGGCACCTTTATTCTATTGTGTCTCATTTGTATTAAGTGGGAGTTCCTTGCTGGTCAATGGGCAGCCATTTGGTTCACATTATATGAATCACAGATTCACAGAATACTGTGAGTTGGAAGGAACCCACAAGGAAAAAGTCCCGCTCCTTAGTGAATGGCCCATACAGGGATTCAACCCACACAACCTTGGCATTTTTAGCACCAGGTTCTGACCAACGGATCTGATCTCAAAGGATAGAAATGTGATTTGGCAAAGTCACATAAGATGAACAAGATATCAGAATAGAATACCTTGTGAGAAATGTTACCTTAAAAGGGAATTGGTTCAGATCTGGGGATACTGGAGGGATAAGATTAGCCCTTAAGATCTACGGATTTGTTCTTGTGGTAAACAGTGTTCATTATTCTTTTTTCTTGGGCTTAGAGAAATACAGCAGAAAGAATATCTGCACAAAACTTTGAGGATGGGCATGAGCTCACACTACCTACTGAACAAAATTATGTGGCTATGCTAAATGCATCCCTAAGCCATCACTAAAATACCCTGTCAGCTCTCTTAGCCACGGGATTTACGCCAGGCAAGAGGACAGGGAGAAGAAGCTCATTTTTATTTCCAAAATACTTTTTAAGCAGTGGTAGCTACAGGTAGGTATTGTTACAGTAAGAAATGCAAACTATTAGTTTTGACATCCTTTCTCCACAATTCCTTACAAGGGGAAGAGGAGGGGATTGATCAGACACTGATCTCTTCTCTCTGGCAACCAGTGACAGAACCCAAGGGAATGGCTTGAAGTTGTGTCAGGGAAGGTTTAGGTTGGATATTAGAAAAAAGTTCTTCACCAGGAGGCCGTTCGGGCACCGGAAGGAGGCCCCCAGACATGTAGTCACAGCACCAAAACTGACAGAATTCAAGAGTTTGGACAATACTCTCAGACATATGGATTCTTGTGATTCTGGGCAAGGCCAGGAGTTGGACTTCGATGATTCTTGTGGGTCCCTTCCAACTCCAGATATTTTATGATTCAGTGAATATAACCTAATATATTTATAACAATATTCCAGTCAGATCACAAAATTCATATGTCTTTTAGTGAAATGATTGCGGTTAGCATTTAGCAAAAATTAAACACTCAGGTTGTAATTTTTGCAGTTGCATAGGCAAAAGTTCTGAAAGTGACTGTGATAAAAGGGGTTTGACCATGAAGAAGAGAGATGCTTGCATAATGCCAGGATACAATATTAGCTTTGAATGCAATTATATGTGCAAACAGTTCTTAACATTAATAGATACTGTATCCTAAATAAGCAAGGTCGTTATGTGGGGAAGAGCTTCTTTATAGCTAAAACTACTTGCAGGAACAAATATATGCTCAGTTAATCTCTACAATTCACCAGCCTCAGTGGCCTACTGTGCTGTCTGGTGGATAACAAGTCACTGGGGAGTGGAGGCAGGCTGCTGCTCTGACCACTTGGATGCTCCTTTTGTTTTTGTGTGGAGAACAACCACAAATGTCCTTTATCTTTCAGATAGCTGTCGCTGGTCTTAAAAGGAGTACCTCTCTTTTACTTCAGTGGCATTACTATTTCTTGGTTTTATGAATGGCATCACTTTTTCTTAATCCTGTTAAAAACATCATTCCCATGTGAGCCAGGTGTCTTCTGCAGCTCTTTCTCTCACATTATGCTGAGTATTGGACTATCTACCTTCACAAGGCCACTGCACTTCAGCTGGATCATACAGATTGTGGCTCTCTAATACTGTGGACAAACATTCTCCCTGCATTCTGTGGGCACAGTGCTGATGCCTTGGGAAGGCTGACTTGGAACAGACACTGGACAGAGCTAAGAGAATAAAGGTAGGTATTTATTAAAAGGCCTTTAAGGATACACCTTGGGCAGTACAAGAGCCTGGCCAGGGCTACACTCAAGATGGACTTAAAATGGTCACAAAATGGACAACAGGTCATGAGGTCTCACACTTTTATAAGTTTTGGTCCATTTGCATGTTGAGTTTAATTGTCCAATTACATCTTCAGTTTGTGAAGTCCCATTCTTCTTGCTTTCTCCCTTCACTCCACTGTTGTTTATGCTTTTGGGCCTGAAAGTTGTAACAGTTGTCCTTGGTCTCCATGTGGGAAAGGATATGTTTTGTCTACCTACTCTGTGAAGAGAGCTTACTAGCACTTAGTATGAGGCTCAGAACTACACCTCTAGGCAGAACAGAATCTGAAAAACATGAAAGCTAAAACTTAAGGCATCATTTCAATCCTTTAGAGGCCTTTTCCTTTCCTGAATGCTCATACATTCTTATTAACCTTACAGTGGGTCTAACAGGCCAAACAATTTACAGGGAGCCACCATGTTGCTTCTGCAAGAAACAATTATTGAGTAGACAGGGAAATTTCTTTGCTAGCACAGTATTTCTCTGTTTAGAAGCTCTTCAGAATTTTTCCTTTATAACCGCAAGTAGTCACAACTTTATTAAATCATGATATTCTGTTTCAAGTTATCTGATTACATTTTACATAAACTGGGGCGTGTGAATAGCTTCTTTAAAGCCAAAAATACATTAACAAAATCCTGATGCTTTTGTGGCTTTGCTTCATTTCAGAACAGGAGGTGAGTTGGTCCTTAAGACATAGAATCATCTGAAGTTTCGAATATTTCTCTGCAAGCAGATGACTTTAGGTCAATTCTTTGTGTATTTTCACCAGTTCTCTTTCTTTAGTTGCTTCATTTGTGGGTTTGGTAGATACTGACAACAATTCTCAAGTTCTTCTGAGGCTGTATATCCCAGCTGGGTGGAGCTACAGAGGATAACTTTTAATAGGATTACATAGCATTTTTCATTTGGATATATTTTTTTATAAGATAATATAGTCCAGTCAAAGGATTCTTGTGGCTGAGTGATTTAAACAGAAAAGCTTAGGGAAACAATCCTTCCTTCTGCAAAGTATTTCCAGTAAGCCCTCTGTATCCTCAGGAAATGTGAATCAACATGGTACTGCAGAGTTCTGTAAGGTAACATACCAGCTGAAAATCTGTCCTGTAGTCTTTAAGTGCTGTTTGTGGTATAGAAAAAAATAAGTCTTGGAATGTATCTCTGCTGCTTATTAAACAATGCAGAAGAAGCAGTAAACATGAAAGTACAGACACCCTGAGATCACCACAGTCCTTGAGCTCTGGGAGTCAGAAACTGCTCTGCCACATGGCTCTGGGCCCTGAGAGAGAGATTACCTTATGATAATGGTAAGGTCAGTCTTTCTTCTACAGGGAGAACATTTGGACTTTGATACTGAAAAATAAATAATGGTGTTGACATTTTAGAGTGGTTTAAAGTTAATCCTTTGTTTGGAGTCAGCATTTCATACAGTAATCTTAATACCCAGATACCACTCAAGAGCTTAATATCCATTCCAGTCCCTCAGAACTGTCCCTCTGTTCAGACATACAGCTTGGGCATAGAAAAAGCTGTGATGCTTCTGACAGCTAGAGTTTTGTGACGGACACCAGATGGATACGCATCCATCACACTTTGAAGTCACCTGGCAAGAAGGGCTGAGGAATTTAGGTAGATCCCCACTGAAATGTAGAGCACAGGCAGTTCTTGGGAGACCAAGCTCCCCATGAAGATTCAGGGGCAGATACTATAAACTACTAACCCCCAAACACCTTAATGTTTGACAATGTGCATAGCTTGAGCCAATTCTAAAATCCTTTCTGCCTATATTGCTTCAGTGACTTAATTTTTCTATGAAACTGGTCTTGATCCAAGACACTCCTTGGAAACTTGACTTCCAGAGAGGTAAGAAAACAAGAATGTTCATGAAAAAACACCTGTTAGTTCTTAATTTAGTAAGGACATTTGGATCCTTAGTCTGTCATGATTCTGTCTTTCTGGTTCTCCTTAAAGACACGAGTAAGTAATGTACCTAAAAGTAATGTACCTAAAAGTAATTTTTCAAGCGCCTTTCATCTCACCCTTTTGAATATAGTTCTGGTGCAGAACAAAGCCTGTCATTCTGAGATATTTGTAATGTGGGACTTAAGCCAGACAATAATAATAATTCAGAGAAGCTTTACATCCAGGATTTTTGCAGTTTCTACCCAGGGCTGAGCCAATTCAAAGATTTAAGTGGACAGAAACTTTCTAAAGACAAGGGCTAAAGACATTATTTCGAGGGAGTAATTTGTTCCACAAATCTCATCTCTTCTTTCTAAATGTGGAATCTTACTAGCAGCTGCCTTGTTTTCTTATTCTTTTAATTACCCAAGCAGGTCATTAATTTTATGTATCTAATTTGCTATAGAAATTATGACAATTGAACTGTGTCCTTTTGATATCCCAAGACAGATAGATGCTCAAACAGTGCTCAGATTTCTCAAAATGTGAGTTTTTAATACTACTTCATTCAATGTTCGTGGAAAGTGGGTTTAGTTATTGGAAGACTATAGATCAGTAAAATGCTACCAGTACAGGAAAAGGCCAGGCTATGCTGTAATGGCTTCTGATTGCCCTACAGTTCTACCAAAGGAGGCAGGCAAATTTGTATCTAATAAACCATTTTAAAAAAAGATGGAAAAAAATATTCTTGTGTGGAGTAAACTCTCTTAGGAGAGGGATTTTTAGTTGGTTTCTTCATGAACGTTTGCCCTGCAAAATCCTAGGGGAAAAAAATGCTAATTAAATGTAATTCAACACTTTTTTATTTCTAAAGAAAAGGAAGGAAGACTATTCCCAAAAGAAAATAGCTTGTACTCCCTATTATTACATCACTCCAAATATGGAAGAAATGTGCATCATTGGAGGTCTCCATGACAGCCAAGGACCCTTACTAGGGTGCCAAAAGAAGAATCAAAACTTAAACTGTTTCACCTGATTCAGGAAGAGGTACAGACCCTGTGGGGAGCAATCCAAAGCCGTGCAGGTCCTGCCTTTCTCCATTGGGCAAAGAAAGAGTTTAATGAAATGGGCTGCCTAAAGCTTTGGTAGTTATATCTCCCTAGGCTTCTTGTTCATTCCAGTGATGGTCTTTTTTCTGACCCTTTGTCTGCAAAAGCCTGTATTGCACAAGATTTCCATAGCTAGTCTAATCCTCACTACAGTTCATGTTGCTGATGTAGATCAGAGATTTCTGTTTTGGTGGAGTAGACAATCCTGCGTGGGTTTTTTCAGGCTACACCACTAGTTTCTGCATTCTGTGATAGCGAAATATTATCACTGTAAATGCTGCTGTCATTGCATTATCTGTAGCTATTCCAAAATCCACTATAAAGGAGCATTCACAACAGGCCAAATCTTGCACAAATTGGATAAGATAATGACCATAATCTGTACAAGGATTCATCTTCTTTGTATACACGAAAAGGGGTCTGCACCTTACAAATTCCAAAAAGTATGAGACAAAATGGTGTTCAATAAGTTTAGAAAGTAAAGATTTGATCACAGGCAAAAAGTGGATTCCAGTTGCTGCCGTCTCCTGAAATGCTCATCATACTGTCCTTCAGAGCCCCTGTGCACAAGGAAAATATTCCCCAGTCAGGGACACATAATGAAGTGCAGTCCTAGTTCGTCACACAGGTAAAACATCCAAATGTAAAACACACGAGGTAAATAATAAGGTATTTAAGACTTATTCTAAAGAGACAGGCATTATCAGTGATACTTTTGATGGTGTTCTGGTTCACCAGGAAGGCTCTGATGACACACATACCATTGGATTACCTTCTCTTGTGACAGAATGGCACATGCTCAGCTGTGTTGTATCATATTTGGATCAGTTACAGGTCCAAATAGCACCTAAAAGCCAAATGCCACATGCCTAGATGAGAGGTTGGACTCACACCTAAGGATTGAAACTTCACTCCAAACTTTTGAGTTTGGACCAAGCACAAACTACAAAAAATTGCGTTTGCCAGATTTTTTCCAGATCAAGCCCAAGGAAGCAGAGACTGCACAAGACCTGAAAAATCAGCAGGTTTTTCACCATTTGGATGCAAAAAGTCCATCCATCAATTAACCCTGGATTCACTGTGGATTTGAACTTTCAAAGATGACCAAACACAGCTGGACTGTACTTCCATTGCACCACTTTCCACACTTCAACAGGCAATTAACTCCATTTAAATCTCAAAAAATTAAAGTCAATAGCTCTTCCTTGTGTCAGTGTCTAAACTTTTCTTCTAAATCCCTGAAAGCAAAGCTAGCTTAGCCACCAGCCTGCTGGGTTGATGTAAAACCACCAAGTCACATATAGTTTTCCCTCAGTCGGGGCTCACTTCTATCTCCACTGAAACTTAGATGGAACTTCACCAAGCTGTGGCTGAGCCCTGGCCGAGGCTGGAAAAGGCCAGCTGGAAACTTTCCCTCTGATGATGATTCAAGTCCAAGTTGGATGGGGCTTTGAGCAACTTTGTCTAGTGGCGGGGGGGTTGAAAATAGGCGATCTTTAAGGTGCCTTCCAACCCAAACTATGCTACAAACCTACGAGTCTATGCATTATTTCAGTGCACCATCTGGTGGTTCTTAGCAGTCGCTGCAACAGCAGGTCCCAGTGTTCCAGCGGTGGTTGCAGCACTCCCAGCTGATCTTGCAAAAGATCTTGGGCTAATGCAGGAGATAGCACCTGTCACTAGACTAGTTAATAATGTAAAATAACACAAACCCCCTGGTATGACAGAAATCCCACTTTTTTGCTGCAGGTTGTTATTCCACCATTCTGATCACAGACCTCTTCACAAAATCATGTGGAGAGTAAAAAATGGAATCTGACAAAACTATATAAAGGGGGAAAAAATTCAGTCAAGGTTTAATAAGTGCTTTAATCAGGGTATTCTATAAAGCCTGTCAGAGGTATGTGCCAACTAACAGCAACTTTTGACCCTGATTTTTGGCTTTGTTGACTCTTGGCACTCAAACAACATGCTGGCTCAGCACTCCGACAAAGGCAACCAATTGGACCGGGTTGTATTTAAGTGGTTTTGGAGGACGACAGTGATCATCATTAGGTGATTAAAAAATCTCAGGCTCAGGAGTCGTGGAACAAATACCAGTAGAACTATTTGACTATGGAGTACAGGCCATAAGGCAGCTTAAGCTTTTTGAAGAAAAAACCCAGAAAGATATATATTTCCCCATGGGAATGAGTGACATTGTATAACAAGTGATGCCTTCACTTCCTGCTTATGGAACCTGAATCTGGTGACTATGGTGAAATGATTTAAGGTCTCAATTGCTGAAAACAGCAAATCCAAATGGATCTGATTAGACAGGCTCTGCAAACCTTTCCAGATGCTGAACTGCTCAATTAAAACCTGGACTAACTCCACCAAAGCCAGTAAAGAAATTGTGAACAAACAGATTTCCTTCAAACCAGAGTCATGTCCTTCATGTACTTTATGTACTATATTCAAAGAGCAAGATTCCATGTCTTCCTGCTTTGGATAACTTTATAAGTTATGAAGTATGAACAATACCCCCACGCCCCAGAGACACACACAACTCANGCACATTCTAATGGTCTCTGGGGATGTGAAAAAGGGCCATAATACTAGTGAAGCCTGACCTTTGAGAATATTCCCTGTACACAGGGAACAGCTCTCAGAATGGTGAGAGCCTGTGTCTCCTGTCCCTGATACAAGAGCTGTCTCAGGGAACAGGAGCAGTGAGACTGGTGAAGCTGTTAGACAGCTCTGATATGATTGGGATGAACAATACCCCCACGCCCCAGAGACACACACAACTCAAAGATGCAGGAAATTTCAGAAAAGGCTGAATCCTCCACTTCTTCTTGTCCTCCCACACCCACAGTCAGTGAAGGCTTGGTCTCTTTCCCTCCCAGATCAACTAAATTTTTGACCAGAGGCAAAACAGTATTTAAACTTTCCAGCGTGGAAGGAAAATCTCTGTCTCCCAGATTTACTGCGTCATACCATTCCAGTATTAACTGCCAAGCCTATTCCCCACCTGGACATCTGTGAGAAGGACCTCACACAATCAGGTTGTTCTCTCATATGAAAGATTTTCCAGTCAGCCACACCCTTTTTGAGATACATGGGATACAGTAAAATTCTTCAGCAAATATTTCCTCTTTCCCTGCTTCTGAACTTGGAGAGCTGTAATTTCATTGACTTACCAGCCACTGAGCCCTGTTCTAAGGAAAATACTGTACAGACATAGTCTGTTGGAAGAAATAGTTGAGCTGTTAAAAAACCCCAGTAAGACACAAACTGAAAACCATGTTTGTTTTTAACCTCAGTGGTTTTGACCTCAGCAGTATTTCTCTCTGACCTGTTATATCTCTCTATTCAGTACTGATATTCTTCCCAAAGAAAAATTCTCATGAACTCACTTTCATGAAAAATGCAGAATACTCCACCATTCCTAAAATAACAGGGAGTTTTCCTGGGTTTTTGAACCTTATATAGACTGTATCTTTTAAGCCTTATGTTTTTTAAGTTGATCCAGCACACAGATGCAGGACATTATATGCCACAAGCCCATCTTTGAAACACCTTTGCTGAAATTTATATTTGTGAGCAGTCATCTTTAAAAACGGATTCATTTCTCAAGCTTGCATCTACGTCTGAATTCAGAGTAAGGATTTGGCTCTGATAAGAGCACAATTTCTACTATAACAGTCCTGCCTCCACTGGGAAGGACTTTCTTTGATCTGTTATAAACTGATCAAGACTTAATAGACATCTGAGAAACTCTTGGTTCGTAACTCATTTATACAGCTATCTGATTTCTTTTCTGTTTTGAGTTTATCTTGGATATGAGGCCCCTGAAACAAATTTAAACTTCTCCACAAAACTATGAATATAAAATCTCCTGTGAGGCAATCCAGTTTATCTGTTATCATGATTAATCAGACTGTGACTCCCCAGCAAGGCTGTCACAAGGCCAGAGCAATTAACAAACTTTCATCCTTTTGCGGTTCCTGTTTTGTATTTATTTTTATGTACTCTCAGTAACTACCTAGTCATTTCAGTTTAATTGCTGTAGTTCTGTACCCCTACCTCCACCTCGAAAAAGGAGTTCTTCATGAACTTTTTGTCCCCAAGCACTAATCTGTTTTCGTGACCTGAACAGTATTTATCCCCTGGTTATAAATGAAATCTGTATTTCATCACATTCATCACTCTTTTTCATGCTACAGCCAAATAGCTGCACTCCTACAGCTTCAAATGATGGCACAGAAGAGAATTGTTAGATATGCACATTCCAGCTATCCCACATCTGCCAGGTCTGTTGTGGGCAAAAATGAGGAAACCAGAGCCAAAAAAACAACCCTGCTTTGTGTATATGTTTTATTTTAAACCATTCTGAAGCCAAGAATGTGAAGATCAACCAAATGCTGACATGCTAGTAATATTTTGTTTTACACAGATCTATAAATATACTTATCACTGTTTAAAGTAAGACTGGGTATACTGTAGTCATAAGAAACACACATGTTTTAGAGGACAGAGAGAAATAATTATATGAAAGAAAGACTGGAAACACTTTCTTGTTCTGGGTGGGGTTAGACTTCCTATAAAACTTCATTGGGGATAGTCTTCCATTCCTTGTGCAGGTGAACTTAATGGGAGCTTTCTCTAGGGTTGGGCCCAAAAACAAATATAATTTTTGTGCTTTGGTTTTCAAGTTCTCTGCAAACTTTTTTCATTCTGGACCCACTTCTAAGCCATCCATAGCTATAAATAGCAAAAGTATTATCAGTAACTCTGAACTCACCGTATAGGAGCACCTCCACTGGAAAAAAATGTAGGCTCCCATAAATAATAAAAAAAAAATGTTCAAAAGAAACATGGAATTGCCTCACCTAGAAATCAGTTATGATTAATGTAGTTCACTCTGCTGTCTCTGACAAAGACCAGCACCAGACACATGGCTAGAAAACTGGTATGAAAGGATATAGCAGGACTGGGAAGAAAAGGATGAAAAAGGGTAGTGAGGTACCTGCTGTACGGACAGAAAGCACATACTGACCTTGTGGAATTTCCTTATACTGAAGCTCAAAGAGAAGGAAGGGACAGATTTCACACTGTCTTTGGTGTAGACAAAGGAGAAAAAAAAATGGTAATGTTAATGAAGGGTTGTAAGCAAGGAAGGGAGAGACTTCTGCTTCTTCTGTCTAGAAGAGACAGGGCAGGCAGGAGTGGAGGTAATGTAGCAGGAAGTGTAGGATCTTTGGAAAAGTTCCACTGGATCTACACCTACACAGGAAAGAAAATGCACACACCTGTGTGCCTCTGGGGAAGCCAGTCCAGTAAGTCACTGGCAGACTAACAGGTAAGAACAACCCCGTTGGTAAAGGGAAAGGTGTTAGAAGGCAATCAGATTTTGAATAAGAGGAATTAAAGGTATCAGATTAGATTTGTCAAAGTTTAGAGTACTGCCTATCTCTTTAGCAGTGACTGGGGAGCATTTCTCTTCCAGAAAAATAAAATGCCTGTTTCCCAAGTCAGTGCCTGAGTTGGCTGAGTAGAGTATTCAATCTGGATTGAACAGATCTGAATTCGATGGCTCCTCTCACCAAGCACCATACAACAGTGCCCTGGGTTTGAGGACACCTCTGTGAGTTACTGTACCATTAGTAGCTGCTGGCTCTGAAGCCAGACCTGCATTCACATGCAGTGGGAGATGCCTTCAAAGCACATCCCCTTCTTCATTCATGGAGCACAACACGTACTCACAAGCACAATAAGAGGCAGCTTCAGCGAAGGAACCAAAAAGCTCTCCTCTGCTTGCTCTTCAGAAGAGGCAGTGGACCAAAGGGAAGCATCCAGTTACCCAGATCTGACTGGTATGCTGGCAGTTGGGCCACACTGGTTTTGCATATGGTATAAGAAATGAACAAACATAAAAATGGGTATTGATGAAGTGTGATTCCACCCTTAAAGTGCAGCTGAATTCACTGCATCAGTCCAAGCAAGTGCCAAAAATGTGAGGGGGCTGCAACAGCATCACATAATCTGTGCAATGAGAAAACTCAGGGTTAAATGGACCTCACAGCATGAATGTAAGATTGCCCATCTAGTGTGAGAGTATAAGTAAAATTCAGGGATAAATCCTGCAGGAATTGCAACAAATGGAATACATAAACAAATTTCAGGCCTGTGCAAAAACTATTTTTCCAACCACTTCATGACAGTAGCAGGGGAGCGTTGAGTTCTGCAGGTCGTACATATCCATGGGTAAGTCAATGACCAACCTGTGTGCTTATTGTCTGCACATTTACACTGCTTGTCCTTGAAAATTTGTCATCTTTGTATGGTTCTATTTACTCACTTGGCCCTAGGAAAAAAAAAAAGTTGGTTAGGAAGGAATGAGTAACTTTATTTCAACTTGTTTTTTTCCCAATTAAGGAGCAGAATAATCTCCTTTTTCCTTTGTTTTCTGCCAGCATGCTGAAAGATGGGCATATTATCAGGCTGATACATTTTCCAAAGAATTCTAAAGGGTTGATCTGAACCAAATGTAAATACTAAGCAATGCAACTCTTGTCTTTTTTTCTTTTGTTCAGTGCGGTTACAGAAATCATTAAGTTGAGTAGGGCTTGGACTGAGATCTGTAATACTTTTTTCCATGTTCATCAGAGACCACTAAGTAACTTGAAAAATGTTCTTTTGTATCTTAGTAAACAAAAACAAAAATTAAGACCAAGTTTTTCCTCTATGTCATTCCAAAGTGAAACATTTTAACTTCCTTTGTGGTTTGATCTTCCCTTGAAAGATGTATTAGAGTTTAAAAAGTACCATCAGACTGACAAACTGGCATGTCAGAACTGGTTGGGTTATTACTGATGCTTTATGCTCTCTGGAGCATGACTGCCACAGTTATTTGGTTCTCAGTTAAATGTTCATGTGGGTAATTCCTCTGCACTCTTAGAAGGAGAAGTTCAAAACCATCAGAATTTATGCTACTTCTGAGCCCTGAAATGTGATCTGTACACATTGTTTTTAAAGCACCTGAAGTTTATTAAATGCTTGGCGCTCATGGGCATCTTTTTCACCAAAAAGCATCCACCTACTGTTTATTGAAATCTACGTAGATCTAAACAAACTAAGCCTGGGGCTGTATCATCATGACAGGCAGCCACAGAGGAGTTAACTAAAACGTGCAAGCTAAGTCTCAATTTATAATTAATAATTAACATTCATAAGATTGCAAACCCTTTACTCCCACTGTCAGGCTGTTACTTATCAAAACATTTTCAGTGCAGTCAATGAAAGGTGTATAAGTGCTAAAAACTTGAAAATGAGTCTGCAAGTCTTCAACACTTAGTGCACACTGCTGAATCTTAAGCAAAATATTGCTGTCACTTATTCAGGACAAACTAGATCCACTATATAGCTGTTGCTATTTTGAAAACTTGTCTTTTTTATTTATTATTTTATTTTATGTTATATAATTTTTTAAAATTTTATTTATTTTTTATTTTCATTTTGGCACTCTGGCAGGTTTTCAGGAAGATTCCTAAAGTGTTTGGAGTGGCTTACCCATGTCTACAACATGTGTGGCTAGCAATTGGGCAGCATATGTCAGTAAATCAGGCCAGCGTGGAACTGGCAGGATAAAGCCCCCTATTTTCTGTGGAAATAAATCTCCAGCAACTCCCTTTGATGTCTTACACCACCCATGCACACAAATTGTGCCAGAAATTTGACCTGATGTGTAACAACATACATATCCTGACACTGAATAACGCTGGCTACATCCTTAGTTGCCGTAAGAGGTTGAATTTCTTCCACATCTTCCTACACTTCATATGTCCGTCCCTTCACTTGATAATTTGCATTAACTGAACTACTGACAGTTAAAAGAAAACTGAAATGGAATGTGAGCATCTCCTCTTGAAAGTCACAGCAAAAGAGACACCATGATTCCTCTCCCTCTTACCAGACTTGCATAGAGCCAAAGAGAGGCTGGCCTATGACAATTGATCTTGTTTGCACGCTTTTCTTACAATTTTTTAATAAGATACCATATGCTTTGACTTCGGAGTATTTTTCATAGGCCATAGGTGTGAAAGTCTTTCGCCCATAATTGATTCCCCATTACCCAACAAGCTATCAATGCTGTTCTGGGAAACACAGCACTTTAAGAAAACTGGTATTGGCTGTGACTCAGCTGAGCCTTGCATGTGATACATGGTTTGGGAAAAACAGAGAATAAAATGCACACTGGAACAAAAATGCCCAAGTAGCCAGCCACCTTATTACACTTTCATCACTCTTCAACCTGAAAAATTACTGTGGTTTCTGGAACCAGATTTTAACTCAACAACTCCTACATGTCAAGTCCCCAGTTGTACCTTATTTCTCTCTACTGATCTCAGTAATACAAAGGTACCAAAACCTTAGTTTTAGCTGCTGGATGTTGATGGATTGACATGAACCACATGAAGTTAATGTTAAGGTGTGAACCTAGACACAGACACAATGCTTTATTAGCATTTAAATCAATAGTGAGTGATCACAGGACATAATATGAGAATCATATTCTTAGAGAGACCTTAGCATTAGAACCCTTGTGGCAGGGAAGGCATAAATGTTCACTAGAAATTTCAAACTTCTCAAGCATCTAGAAATGTGTCTTATCCTGCCAAGTGCTGAACATCCATCTTTTGTAAAAAGCTGTTCAATGCATTTTTGAAAGCTGAAACAAGGCATGCCACCTCCACCCTTAAGCCACTGGGAGGGATAGCAAGTTGCCAGTGTGTTATATTTCAGATGATTGAAGGTTTAACTCTGCTATCTTACAGTTTTGGTAACAAAGACATCTATGTTTACTAATGAAATTGTTCTTCACCTCCCACATGCTATTGCTTCTGTTTCTTATAATTAAAATGATTTAACTTGATTTTAAAATACATTAAGCAACTAAGGCTCATGCTGACTTCATAGAGTACTCTTAATTTCTCAGTACATCAGGTCCTCACTCATTAGTCTCTTATTTCATTTTCCCAATAATGCAGACCTATGTTCAGTTTCTATGAGATTTTTATGCTCTTTAATGTCTCACACTGAAGACTCTTTTTTCCTTCAGCTGAATGCTACTAACATACAGCTTCTGAAGGCATTCTTTATTTCAGCAGTTAGATACTAGTTATTAGCTATTCACCTGAAAGTTAGATGGTAGGTATTATTATCCCTAGTTTTAATAAAGCAAGCTTGTGATCTGTGGGCAAATGGGGAAAGGTTCCTCCTTCTTCTTACAATTTTTTTTCATGAAATCTCATTCTTCCTACTGATGACTATGTTAGGTTCCTCTTAAAACTGGAACTAGTTCTTTATAGTTCTTTCTTCAAATGAAATTAGTTGCTAAATGAAGAAGCAGTGGAAGATTACAGTGATGTTGATGAGAAGACTACTGGAAATGACTAGCGAAGCTAGTAATTTGTGAGAATTAATCTCAACAATTACAGTGGGAGAAATAAATCTAAGGTTCTTGCAGGTTTAAGGCACATTGCAAACTGTAAACTGACATTAAAATCCTCTAAACCTGTTATTTCCTTGAATCTAAGTAGATTTCCTAGCAATTCTTAGAGTATCTTTGGGAAGAAATTATTTTCCTATTATTTTGTGCCTAGTGCTTTTCCCAACCTTCTTGTGAAGCTTGACTGACAAAACCATGGGGATCCCCCCACATTTGTTTCAGTACATAATGTATATGATACTGCTTACATAGTGCTGTATGCACAGTGAGACTGCAATCAGTGAGAATGGCATAAAGGCTGCTGAATAAGCTTCTTATTTATGGAAAAAAAAACTCATATAAGACTTTTCTTGAGTAGAATAAACCCACCTTTTATTCAGACTTTCACACAACACCTATCTCCTCATGCATGCAGCATTTCTCTTACACCTAGTATTCCGGATAGCTATTCTGTTTGACTGCATAGGCCTCCCAGGGATAGCCTTGGATGGCTGAATCTGAATATCTGGGCAGTATCTCCAACAATTTTGCTTTTCTGTTTCATGAGACAGAATCCAGCTTTATTAGATTTTTTTTTTTCCCTGATTTAATGTGCTGGATATGTGCATGGTTTGATGTGCAGCGTAATGCTTGTTTGGCTTTATTTCCCCTCTGTGACATATAAAATCTAATAAGCAAGACTTTTTCTTTTGTTTCTATGGCAGGAAGATTCTTGAAACACTTAATGATAGAAATAATTGAAAAAAAAAAAAAAAACAACAAAAAAAACACGCAAAAACCCACAAAACAACAGAGGGGCATCTCACTTCTATTTTTGGCAAGTTTGTTCACATGTGTTTACAAAGCCAGAACTCTGAAATGCTCTAAGCTAAAAGTTCCACAGTGAAACCAAGCCAACCTCATAAAGTTCAGTTACTCCAGAGTCTGAATTCTTATACTAAATGTATTATTGTTCGAAAGGAACTTGTAAGGATCATTTACATGGGAAGGCAGGCCTTCCTAATAATTTCCAAATAAAGAACTACCTGCTTGCCACATTAAGGCAACACGTAGGGACTGTGCTTTACATTCCATCATTCCATCCATGCAGTTGTTCAGTATTTCAGAACTCCATTTATAAAGTTTTCAAGAGATTTGCTTGCCCAGCTTCATCTGGAGTTTGGATTTTTTTTCCAAGTGTAACTGTAACAAAAATTGCTAGCAACATTTATAGTGTTTCTCGGTTTTAGGTTTCAGGAAGTACATAATTGGACTGTGGTATAAAATTAATAATGCATAGAATTACAAGATGATGCTTCTATAAAAATCTGGTGAAGAAAGGCACCACTTCAGTGGGATGTCCTGGTTGTGTGGTGTTTTAACTTCAATGATTCATTTTGGTTTGAAATCACATTTGATTACTATGTGGAGGAAGAGGGGAACGCTTAAAACTTACCAAGCATTTAATGTTTTTATTTCTTCCCTTATATATACAATGTTTGCCTTCCATCTTCCTGCTTATTTATCTCATTTCCCATCTTGTCCAGTATTCCCTAGAAACTCTCCTGCATGATCTGTTCTACCATGTTTTCTCCAGCATAAGCTCACAGAAAGCTATATCCCCCAGAATGCACATACACACCACAGGAGCAAGTTCTCCTATTGCGATGTGGCCTTTCTGCTCTCCCTGTACTTTCTGGTACTCTAGTTTCCTTCAAGACATTTCTGAGCTTTCCAGCTAAAAAAAACCCAGAACAATAAAGCATGTGGAACTTTATCACTGTCACATTATGCTGATATTACCTTTCCACAGAGGAAAGTATTCACCCTGTTTAACTGTAGGTATCAAATTTGTGCTCACCCTGCAGGCTTGGTGGCTTCCACAAGTCAGAGAACTCAATTAGATACTGAGTGTTGCGACCAGCATCAAGGTGGTCATTAACTTCCCTTCTTGTCACATTCATATTTTTGTAATGCTTTTCCCTGTTTAAGGAGATTGTCAGGGCAACTCATCCTTGATGAATGTGCAATCAACAGAATTTACAGCTTCTCTGGCACAAGCAAAATTGTGTGGCAGGAATTTTCTTAGAAAGAGTCCACCTTAAGTCAGAAGAGTGTGGCTGCCTGGGACAAAAAGCATAGCAGAGAGCCAATGGGGTCTTGGCTGACTCAATTTTAAAGAAACAAGATGAGCTTATAATTCTGTTAAAAGCAACTTTTAACCAATTGCTTTTTTCATGGAGGTGTTAGAAGTAAATACAGTTATACACAGCTGGGTATGAGTCTGTTGTTTTCTTGTGATCTTGGAGTCACGTAGGAGTTTTTTACAGGGACAAGATCTTGCAGCAGATAACTTTTGAGACTAGGACTCAAGAAAGGAACAAGGAGAACCTGGTACCTCTTCTAAAGGGCCCTAGGAATTGCTGGTGCCAGGAAATATTAACATCCTGTTTAAGGGAAAAATATTTTTTTCATGGGTCAGAGGCATAACACTGATATAATACAAAAAAAAACTATGTGAAAACAATGTATTTACAATATTTTGTTGAAATATAATCTGAGGAAATTATGTAATTACATTTTATAATAAGAATCTGCTTTTGATTATTTCTCTCAAATTCTTCTCAAATTCTCAAGTGCAAGAAATGTTGCTAGCATGCACTGTAAGTCAAAAACTAATGTCAGAAAGCCATACACACACTCCAACATGTTTTACTAGATTGTGAATTAAGATATAGTAGCTGGAATTTCAGATCTCATTCTGCAATACTTTGTGACAGTCGGAGCATCACTTCATCTATAAGATGTTCTAGATCTCTTTTATATTTGAACATGGGGAAAACAATGAAAAGAAATCAGATTATGGGCCTGTTAAAAATTGCTTAAACTGCTCTCTACTATTTTTTCTCAGATCAACAGAACTCACCAGCCTGACAACACTCCATCTTCACTTGGATACCTTTTCTCCAGACCCAGTTTCATCCCAGTATCCCACAACAGTTCTTGATCTTGGCTTGCAGCTTTTGAAAAGGGAGAATAAGAAAGCTCCATCAGGGTCAAACCCTTCATGGACTGTCCCCAAGGCATACTCATAGCCAAAGTGATTCATGAGGGCCATCAGGTCAGTATAATGGCTCATAAATGATCAAGCTTAGAGGTGGCATGAGGGAGGATGCTAGATACAGAAAGAATTCTGGGTTAAGCGTAAAGGTTAGGCAGATAGTTCAAAACAAATAAAGAAAACAAGGTTTAGGAAATTCAGTGATGGCCTTTCTTCATGTAAGAGGTACTAGAGCCTGGCAGCATCTCACCACTGAGAATGGGTGAAGTAAGAGTGACTGGAAATCCAGCCCATTACAGGACTGTGAGGCTTGGCAGTGGCATGGAGCACACTGAACAATAAAGGCCGCATCAAGCAAGGAATATCATCTGTGCAACTGGTAACATGGGACATTTGGGAAAGAAATCAGTAGGTATTCACAGGAAGCGGGATCTTCTGGAAAATGAACCCTAAAGCTGTTGACTGAGCACAGGTGATGAGTTCACTTTAAAAGCAAACTAACTTTTAAATTGTTTGAAATAGTATTAAGGATAATGCTTTCTTCTTATATTTAAAGGTAGTTTTCTAAATTTTGTCTTTATAGTCTTTTGCATCTCAGAATCACATACAATGCAAATTAGCACCCAGGATGCTTAATTTCCTTCTGAAAGGTAAGTCTTTATTATGGTGTGTAGTGTAAACAGCTTGATACTTCCCCACAAAATAAGTGGATTTTTAAAAAGCCAGAGAGCATCTTCTCTTGTAATTACTTTCCACTTGTGTCAGTCTGGTCCTCTCTGCAGTACTGCTGGTTTGAGTGCCTAGAGGGATGGAGGCTCTGGGGTGCTATAGCCAGATATCACTGCTTTCTGAGTTTCAGGCTGCCCAGCACTGCAGGGAGGGAGGCAGGAATCACTCCTGTATCAGGAATGAGGGGAGGGCTGGGTGGGCACTGTCACTGTTCTGTGCTGTCATTCAGGGACTGCCCTGTCCCACCTCACCTGCGGGCAGGAGGATTGTCCCGGCTTCATGCTGCCTGTGGTAGCTCAGGAGAATACAGAAGTGGGTTATTTGCTTATTACTGTCTCCAAGTTCTCACTTCTCCACACAATCTCCTTTTCAAAAAGCTGCGAGACAATTCTAGGAATTTAAAGAGGCTACTTTGAATTGCACTGCTGCAGTTTTTTTGCACTGTGTCCCTCAGGCTGAGGTATCGTGTTACAGTGAAATGATGTAGCAGTGAAAGGAGCAGGCCCGCTATTGCCACCCCTCTGCAGATCCTTGCTCTGGCCGTAGCAGCCCATTCCCCCTCTTTCTTTTCCATCCAGCATAATGACTGTGTGGTTTTAGGATCAGTCTGTTTATGTGGCCCATGACATAGGGAACTATTCTGTTTCTTTTCTCCCAAGCCAGGGTTTCTCTTGGATCCGTTCATACATGGCTGCACTTTTTCTAGATTTAAAACATAGTAATGTTGAGGGGGTTTTTGTTCTTTTTCTCTCTTTTTTTTTTTTTTTTTTTTTTTAATACAGTTATGGACTTGAATCAGTAAGAGGCAGAACCTTTGTTTTTTGCACACATACTATGTGTGTAATTACCCATTTTCAGTGACACTCTCACATGCTAAAGTAAATCACAAATAATATTTGTTCTGTTGAGACATTTTTCAAAACTAAACAAGAGAACACAATTCCTATTAAAACCTTGAGGAAGGTGCTGCCTATGTTGCTGTCACCACTTCTTGTCTCCTCTGTAAAGCTTTTAAGCCTCAAGCAAATAATGACAGAATTTTTCAAATAATGTGATGAAATACACGTCTCATTAAAAGAATTGAGAACTCTCATTGATTTTGGTATACCTCAGAAATCTGCACTCTTCACTGCTTTCCTTTGCTTTGGGTGTTGCAATTAGTGCAGACAGACTTGAAATGTGTAAGGAGAGACCATCTAGCCCTAATTAATCTGACTCATCTGGCTGCAAGGGTTCAGTGTTACTGTGCATGTGGGCAAAAGGCAAGTTTCTGTAACATAGGCAGCATGATTAAAAATGCAAGACTCCTTTCTATCAAAAGCAGCTTGGACACTGCAGAGGGATAGAGTTGATCCAGGTGGTACCTGCAGTTCAAGCAGGCACATGTTGACAAAGATACCTGACTTCTTCAAGAGTCCACCTGACAAATACAAGATGTCATGACAGCCTTGGTAATGGAGACCAGATCTCTATATAGCTGACAGAAACATTTGTTTGCATTCCACCAGATGATTCTGTTTCCCATCACTAAGAGCTTTAAGAACTTCTTGACATTATGAGATTTTTAATAGCTTTTCTTTTTATTAACTTAAACAATTTTCCATTAACGTGCCAGTGTTCTATTTGTTTAATGTCTGAGGGTGATGTAAAATCACCTTAATGGCTGCTATATCACCATTTTCTGTGCTGGTCTATTCTTTCCCCAATATATAACTTGAGTAATCCTGTCTTTAAGAATCCTGTGTTCTTGTTGGAACAGTATGTTGTCATTATAGTAAAAGCAGTATAAAGCCCAGTCAGCATCAGACAAGTTCTGACTCATAAACAAATACAACTTATACCCAGAAGATTTCAGGATGTATGGCAGTTTAAGAATTTTTTGTTTTCCTTTTTAAGAAAAATTGGAGAGTTTTATATTAATTTAACTAGTTTTGACAGGTTTCTAATGTTCCTTGCTGAAACCACAAAAACCATTTTTTGCAAACTCACATTTTATTCTGGATTATTGCACCAGTGTACCACTATTCTGAATCTTTTCTTGAATGCTTTTAATGGCAATCTGTACTGACAGAAGATAACACTTCATCATTACATAAAGTTTTCATGGGAAGGATTGTGGGGTTCTGAATCAATGCAGGTCATTCATACCCATGGTGTATTCATAGCAATTATATACTCTGTCATGCTTCATTTGTGAATTTGTGGCACATAAATGGCTTATATCCAGGGAGTACAGAGGTAAACAGATAAATTTCAGATGTAGAAGGAAAACTTTATTGATAAGTTCAATTCTATTTTCATTTAAAATATGTCAAATACCCTCTTTTGCTTCAGCAGTCAATACACATAAATCAATTTCTATGTTTAAAAATATAAAATTTTATCACCCATCAATGTCAGTCTTGTGTAACTGTGATCCACAAATCATCTGACTACTGAAAAAATTTATGACATTAGACATTAAGAAAAGATATTAGCTGGATGACAGGCAAAGTAAACAAACAGGGGAGTTTGGAAGAACCTATTTGGGTGCCTGTTAGGGGCTGACATGCTTCCCAAGGCATGTTGTGAAAGAGTTTCTGTCTGTCTACTGCATTTATTGGCACTATCACATGTCATCTTTGAAGCAGATACACATATCCAGTCTTATTTCTAGAGAATAGGAAGCAAGTAAATAAGGATTGTCTGGGTGGGAATTTGAGGAAGAACAATTGATTCTTCATGTACTTCCCACTTTTTCCTTCCCTTTAGATTTACTGATATACGTTGGTTTGACAAAAAAATTCAGCACACTTAAAAATAAGCTGAGCAAGACTGGATTTTGAGAAGCCGTAGCCCAATATGTCTGCACAAAAGGGAAGTATTATATTTTTTTTTGAAAAAAGCCAATAAATTTAAGTAGGGTAGAGCACATCTACTCTTTTTTTTTAAATTTTATATTTGAAAAGGATCATTTTCATCTTGGACATCTTGAGAATAAAAATCAGGTTTTATTTCTGGTCACAGAAAAGATTGCATCAAGAATATGATTTGCGTGCTTTCATTTCAAAGGAGGTGAAGGAGTGCTGTGTTAAAGCCACAGAGGATGAAACAAGGTAAATCGCTAAACTTGTCCTTTAATGAACTGCAGTGTGGGTCACTTAAGAAACTTCTCACAGTCTAAAACTTCCTCAAGGGAGGCAGTGGAGGAGGGGTGCTGGTCTTCTCTCTCCAGTGGTACGTGGAATTGGAATGAAGATGCATCAAGGCAAAGTCAGCTGGAAGATTTCTTCACCGAGAGGGGGTCTGGTCACTGGAACAGGCTTCCCAGTGAAGTGGTCGTGGCACCAAACCTGTCAGAGTTCAAGGAGCATCTGATCAGTGTTTTTGTGATATGGTTTAATTTTTGGTAGTTCTCTGAGGAGCAGGAATTTGAACTCAATGGTCTTTATGGATCCCTTCCAACTTCTTATATTGCATAATTCTGTGACTCCACTGGAGAACTTGGTGATGATATCCAAGTGCTGTGTTTTTCTGAGTCCATTTCTCCACATTAAGTAATTTTCTCTTAGAAAGTAATCACGGTCTGTGTGGGCTGGCTAATTACCCACCTTGAATTGCAGTGTTGCTGCCTCCTCTGCTAAAAGTTGCCACATTCTGCCACCCAATTACTTATTTGAGCACTCCCTGATCACTGTCTGAGGGATAGAAATAAGTCAGTTTAGCAGAAACCTACTGCTTTGTATTAACTTTGTAAATTTTTTTATGAAATTGAGGTGGGAAGTGATCACACAGCAACTCTGGTCAGAGGGACAGTGTGCTGGGCATGAGATTAATGGCAGAAGGCACAGTAGTCCCAGGACGTTTTAGAACTTCAGCAGATTAATTCAGAGGAGTGTTATTTTAGATTACTAACACATCTTACATTTCCTGCTATTTTTAAAGTTTTCACACTACTGTATTAACATTGCCATCCCATTACATGAATGCTTTTTTTCTCAAAAAAACCACCTCTGATTTTAAATTTATAATAAGAATTTAATAGAAATTAATTGGTTAAACTCTTTATTATAACAAATATCTTATTTATGATCAGATTCTAATATTCTGTATGTGTCTGTTAACACTCATTTTAAGCAGAATATACTTCAGCCTTTCATATGAGGCAGAATGAAGAAAGTGTTGCAACACCTATTTTTGAACAGAGACTCCAGAGCTGTCAACCCATCCCATCTCTTGCACATCAGATGAAAAAAAATATTTGATGCTCTGCAACCATTTCCAACATGGCATACAACATATTCCTTTAACTAGTTGGCATCCTACTATACAGAGAGGTTTTAACTTGATGTCCTTTCTGCCACTGGGCAGAAATATTCTTAGCTATCTGAAAACAGATCAGATATATTCATATGACCCTATGTGTTCAAGTAGCAGTGAAATAACTTCTGCAGTACCATCGGTACGATCATTCACTCTCCAGAGAGATTCAGTTCCTTCCTTTATGTGCTCACAATAACAAGAAGCCACAAGAAGCCACATTACAATATGCTTACAATGTGCTTACAATATTTACCCAACAAAATCCAAATAGTTGAGCTCAGCCCTTCTCACCCTTTGTCCTTCTTCTACCAGGAGTGTTCAGGGCGTAGATAACCTACAGGCAAACAACTGTTCTGTTGTCTATTCATTAGCTTTCTTTCAAGGCTGAGTTCACTATTACCCATTTCTTTGAAACAGGACACACTGGATTTCTATCTCCTTCTACATTCCTTCCCCTCTGTGTCTTTGAGGTCTGAGGCAAACATTAGGCTTTCTTATGGTCTTCATAAAACCTCTTCTTTTTACGTGCTTGTTTTAGACATGAGGTAATTTAATATTGACTTCATCTTCGGTGTCTGTGTTTCCACCCACTGAAACAATAGAAGAGTTTACACTTAAAAGCTGTTCTTTGTAATGACTGACAAGTGTGTGACCATGCAAGTCATCCATTCTGGTTTTGGTAGAAAGGGAATAATGGTGAAAAAGAGAATGTCCACATGTTTTCTTCATAATAGCAATCAAAATAAAAACCTGGTCCTCTCATACCACTTTTTCAGACAGACCATTCTCTGTGGGGAAGCTGTGTCTGTGATAGATCAGCAGGTAGGGTGAAAGAACCCTTGAAGCTGGGCATTGGGAGGACTGGAGGCATGAATGGTGGAAGATCAAAGGTGTCTAATATGTAGTATATAAACTTCTATTATATGGAAAGGGAATATTTGTTATTAGGCTACTTCAGGAAAGTAAGGACTTCCAGAGAGAAATAATATATAGCTTGTGTTTATTTCTCTAGATAGGCTCACTGAGGTCAAAGGAATGCCAGTCTAGCTCTCTTTTGATGTGCTGCCTATTTACAACCTAAGCATTGGAAAAAAATTTGGAAAAGGTAACGTGAGAAAATAATCTGTATAAAACACAATAGAATAGCTGTGAGGAAAGATGAGTTCCTACAAAAGTAGTTTTTGTTATTGCCATGGTGGTGCATTCTTTGATAATACAAAACATACCATAGAAAAATCCTGTCATCTTTGGCTTGGCTTTAGCATGCTGTTTAGCAATACAGAAATCACTGCAGTTTACTGTAGTGTAATTTCCCACCCTGGAATTTGACTAGGAAATTGGTTGTAACTTTATATAGGCAAGGAGCCATACTGACCACCATGCAAAATCCTTCATCTCCTACATACTTCACCAGAAAAATAAAGTTAAGCTTGTTGGAACTGAGAAACTTGAAGCAACTATTTCTCCTATATGGCATGGATATACATTTATGGCATGTCCAAAATTTCTGGGGAAGTTTCTTAAACAGTGATCATTTATTTGGCACCACGCTTAAGACTAGTTTACAGATTCTGCACATACCTGGGAGACACAGGAGTACAGGAGTGAAACTCCTTCACTAGACAGGAAGGAAAACAGGAACTCCTTGCTTTGCCATGGACACTGGAGGAGGCAGTGTAGCTACACCCAAAGAGGCAGACAATTTTATTTGTATTTTATGTTTCAGTATGATGCTATTACACAGTACATTCATTTCAGGACTTTTTGTTTTAATGCAACTAGAGGTGCAAGAAAAATAAATCCACAAAATTGTACCTACTTGCAGAAGAACCCTGCCACAAACTTGATAAGAAAGGTACAGATAGTATTTATGTTTTCAATAGTCTTTCTTACTTTAATTCTGTTTAAAACAAAACTCTGTAATAATTGCAATGACCATAATTTGTGGTACAATCTTTTATACCATTTCATCCTTTTTTTCTGATAGTTTCCCTGGTTATGTGTGTATTCATTTAAGGGATATTTTTACTCTACTATGAACATACACATTTTTGCATTACTTTAAACATATTAGAGAGTCGATTCTGTGAAATTCACTTTGAATGGACTTTAAGATGGAGAAGACTTGTATGTATAAATACAAATTTATTATGAACATCTTTCCAGCTACCAATACTAGCATTATGAGAATTTCTATGGAGCAAATTAGCAACATCTCAGCCAGATCCAATACAGTGACTCATGAATGAAAGAAAAATATCTCCAAATAAAATGGAAACTGTTGGCGGGTTTTTTAAGTGCTTTGGCAAAGCAGACTTTCTCAAAGTGATCATAAATGTCTACAAAGCAATAGAGACAGGGCAAAATAAAATACAATACAGAAGCTTCAAACTTACGTCTCATTTTTTGGTCTGTAGAAAATATTTTAACTACCTTTTCATACTTTTCCATAGCATTTGTTTGTCCTCTGTCTTTACCTCAAGGTTTGAGGTAGTTGCTCTGTTAAGATATTGTTAGGTAGGCTCTTTCAATCTGTCAGCTTTGCTGTAACTTCATTTTCCAATATTAATGTTTAATTTGAAACCATAATACCAAACTTCAGTATTAGATAAATCATCCACTAAAGGAACAAAAGAAAGTCCAAGATCATACTAATGAGAAATAATTATTTTGTAAAGTACTTGATTATGTATGATGTAATAAATAGTTCCTGGTTTGGGACTTTCCCTTAACTACCATTACACAGATCCTTTAAATGAAGCTTCACCTGAATATCTTTGAAGACTTTCTGAAACAGCATTATTAGGATGTAGAAATGTGTATGAGGAAAGAAACAAAACAATTACATAAGAAAAAGAAGAGAGACTTGTGGGAAAAGTGGCAGGAAAGAATAAAATTGTTCAGAATTTTATTCTGGGAACTAGGAGTTTCTGACCGTTGAAATCCAAAAATTACCTTCCTGTGCAGTATGGTACTCCGTAACTTTTCCTTAAAACCTTACCAATGTAAGCAAGTGATAAATACCATAATTTGATATTATGGAATTTTGTATTTATGTATATTGTGTGGCTTTACATCAATAATTATAGTTATGTAAAATATATTTTATAACACTATTTATATCAGTATTTTTTACTTGCATAGGCTATTCTTTTTAGCAAATATTGGGTATTTCTGGTGACCCTGGATGTGTCTGTGTCTCTCTGGGTCTAGGCTTGCCCTAAACATGTTCATTCTGCATTGTGCAATGTACAGACTTACTCAGTCCTGTCTCTCTCTGTCTCCTCCCTAGTCACACACACACACACACCCCCCCTTTATTTTCCTTGGAAGAGAAACTCCAGGGTAATGGAGATGCTGCACCGTCTTCCAACAGGTCTGCTCATGGAGGACAGAACTGCAATCAAAGGCCCGGTCTTCAGGAAGTCCTAATTACCATGATTTCCTTTTTTTTTGTCCGGTGTCAATTAAATCAGCTGTGAGTATCAGAGTAGTTTCCTCACATAATTTTGCTGTCTTTTGATGGTAAATCGTTTGGCTAAATAAAATATTGATTTCATTTCTAAATTTGAAATAACAAGGAAATCATTTTTCCCCCTCAGCACTTTTTGTTCTATAATTTTAAACTTCCACTGGGTGGCATCGTTTCTCCCATTAAAACAGTCCAGCACATGTGATTCTGCGGCAAACTTGGAGCTTCTCTGCCACAACTATGGCTAACACACTGATGGCATAGATGGTAAGAGAATTCTCTCAGTGAAGTATGTTCCTTCCATCTATTTTTGGCTGTGTGCAGATGGTCTCTGCCTTGAGTATTTTAAGACTGTGCTGAGAAGAATTGCTAGGTAGGTTTATTTCGTTTTCTCCTTTTACACCCAAGATATCTGGGGAAACAAGCATAACTCAACATAATTTATTTGTATAGGACAGATTGTATTTATGAAGTTTTCTCTGGAGATGACAGTATTACTGAAAATGGAAACAAAGAAAAAATGTAAGAATTGTGCTGTTCAAGGACCAAACAATAGGCATTTGGCACTCTTTCTAATAGATTTACAGATCACAGCTGGTTGCAAAATGTAATAAAAAAAACCTTACAGCCATGCTGGAAGAATTCTTAGAATCTCAAATGAGAAGTAAAAACTTCAATCATCACCAAAAAAAAGGAATATTCACCAAACAAAAAAATTGAATTAAAGGGTAACAAGGGTCTTCTCCCTTGAATAGTCTGTAGAACTTAAAACAAAGTTGTGAAAATGTGTCTGTCATTTCATCAATTAGAGCAAGCAACATTCTGTGCCTAAATCTAGCTTTTGTGAATATTCTTAACCTGGATATTAATAATTGATCCTATCTCGATGCTTACTTTTCTACAAAGCAACTATACAATATTTTTGGCATGAAGTTCCTACTTGATGAGAGGGAACCAAAACATTTAAGTCCCCTGTTGGCATGTTCCAGGGCAACATAGTGGCATGAAATATCTACTGTCCTAGTCCTCTTTAAAAGCCACCAATTGCCTAAAAGTTATACGAGTGTCAAATGTTCCTCTAAATTCTTCAGTGAAACCTGGTGAAGTGATCCTTGACATTGTGCACAGCCAGAAATCTGGTATTTCCTGGTTTGCTTCCAGGCCTTTGGATGGCTCACCAGCCTCTTTGAACCCACAAAATGACAATTTCTGGAGTGTAGTTTTTGAGTGGCATCTCATTTCTAATTATTGATGAAAATTTCTTTCTCCATCCTTTCCGATTACTGGTGGCATGCTCTGTCCTCGCTCCCCCTCTTTGCCCTGTTCCCAGTGTTTTATCCAAATCTATTGTAAGGGTAACAGTCCAGTTCTCCAAAGCAAGAGATGCAAATGTTCAGACAATTTAAAACAAAACAATTGTGAATTTTCTTGATCATGTGTAACACAAATCGGTCTGAAAATCTGGAGAAACTGAGTTTGAATTGATATATACTTCCCCATTGATACACCCTTTGGATTGTAGCTGTTTGTGGTTCAGGGTGGTATTTCAGGTGAGATGGGTAGAAAAGCAATGAGTAAATACCATTGTTAAATGTTCCCTATCTGTGGATAACTGCTCAGACACTGAATTAGTCCTTAAATAAAGCAGGCTAATGCAAACTAACTATTTTATTGCCAAGATATTGGCATCTTTAATCTGAAAACTTTGTAAGAAATATTCTCTTTAGGGACTTACTTTTTCATGTCCTTCAGTTTGTAGAAGACTCTGAAGGATTTGCAGAAAAAATGTCACAATATGCAAAGCAACTCTGAAACTTGACAAAATGTGATAGTTGTCTTGAAATCCATTCAGACCTTTTAAGAACTGTCAAAGATTTCACCCTAAATTTAGCTAGTTTAGGAAGATAATGCTAGTATCTCCTTTAACATGTAGTGCCAAATATGCCAAATTTCACTGTGTGGATATCAGTCTTTGGAGGAAAAAATTGAAGCTTTCTTCTGATTTCTGAAGAAGTCTGTAGGAGCTGCAGGTGCTCTACTTTTTTATAATTCAGACAAGTTTACCTAACAGTGAGAGGACAATAAACCTGCTAAGCATTTTTATTGAATGAATTAGAAATGTGGTCATATTTCTGAAGAAACAAAACAATTACTATATTAAAGAACCCAGAAAGCAACATAGGTGCAATACACAGAGAATATGAAAAAAAAGAGTAAATTAGTCCAATCTTCATGCATGTAAATATTACCATGGTGAAAAATTAGAAGAAGAGACCAGTCCGTAAAATACCTAGATTATTTTTAACACATCAGTTCAAAATTAAATGCCAAATTATGGAATGGAGATCTGAAGGACAACCCAAATTTAGGCACAGGTTGAATTTTTAAAGTGACTAGATAATGTGCAGACTGAAAGGGCCTATAGTAAGGTAATTTATTGTTGGGGAGATAAATTTTCGCTTCTCCCTGAAATACTAGATGTCAACAGCTATCAAAAGAAGATATTGTGGTGACTAAATCATTAGGTCTTGTCCAGCACACAAGTTACATTTTGCTTCTTAAATAGTTGTTTTAAGTCAGAAAGTACATTTATTCCACTTCAGGTCAGCATCTATGGGTCATGGAAGTGAATGAAACAGGTAAGACCATGTAAATTAAGCTGATCATACATAAATTATGCTGTGATACCTTGCCAACTGCCGTATAAATATCCATACAATCTGTTCTTTGTATCTCATTATTGCAAAGAAATGTGTTCAGGAATCAGGTTATAAACCTTCTGTCCTCTGAGAGTATCCTCATGACTAAGCTGTTAAATCTGTGGGGTTTTGGTGGGGTATTTTTCTTTCCTTTTTCCTTTTATGTATTTTTCTTTCCTCTTGCAGTGTAACTAAATGGAATACTTATGGATGATTTTCAAAACTACCCCTAGGACATTTTGCCAATAAAGGGAATTGACTGGCTAACCAGGCCTGGATTTTATAATTTGAAAAACCTGTATTGTATTGTTTTAATATTTCATCAACTGCCTCATGTATCTCAAGGTTTTCATGTACTTTCATCTGGCTCTGTTCCAAAGAGGGTGAATCTTCCAGGTGGATATGGTCACTCTCTAACATGTTGAAGGTTACTCGTATCATTCTTTGGCACGATTTTTTTTTTCAACTTGACTAGATTGCTACAAGTTTTCTTGATATTTCAGTTTTGACATGCTGCAAGTATGTTGTATGCTTAAGGAAATCTATTCTGCTTCCCTAGAGTATTTCCTCAATAACTAATTTTTCTGTTTAGTCAAGTTAAAATGAGAAACCCACTAGTTTTGAGACAGTTCATCGTAACTTTATCTGGTCAGGACTCTGTTTTCAGAGGCCTTACCAAAAATTTTGTTAGTTTGTACAATTTTAGTTGAAGAAGGTGTCTGTCTGGATCAAAGTACTTGGATAGGGTTGCTGAACTGGGGCTCAAAACCGGTTCTTAAAACTGAAAGACACATTCTTCACTCTTTCTTGCATTTTAATGAATTGAACTAATTCTCTCTGATAGCTAAAATAGAAGTCACCAACAGAAATGTAGATAGCTGCTTTAGTCTATGCTCCAGTCCTAGTCAAATATATTTTGTTTAATGTTTTCCACTAATTTTTGGGGAAATTTGGATGTACAACTTCACAGAGTGAACCTCCAGAGGTTCAGAAAACTCTTGAATATGTAACAAATATTTGAACGTATGGCCCATGATATCATTCTGTTGCTGCAATAAAAGCATGTTCCTTCTCATATATTTCATTCAGAGAGTTAGAACTGTAGTTTTCTGTAGCTGAATTATTTATTATTTTTCTCTGGCTTTTCCAAATTTCAGGTATTTATCTGGTCATTCTCCCCCTCATCATGCTGGCCAGCTGCTGCATACTGAAGTCTCCTAAAAAATCTGAACCACAATCAGGTCATCTTGCGGATCTTGATGACATTCTCCTTCCTAGAAACTTTCTTTCCATTTGACATGAGCATCTTTATCAATCAGAGTGCAGAAATCATTTATCCTTAATGCTACTTCTGATCCTAGTTGCACTTAACATTCTGCCCTACACTGGCCTCTTCGGCTGTTCCTTATGACAAAGAACTTTTTTCTAGGAATTCTTCCTAGAATTACTAGGATACAAATATCTGAGCACCATTGCATAATTATCCCTAAACTATTTTTAAAATCCTGAATACTTATCAGGAAAACACTTATCTCTTTAACTTTTTCGCTGACATAAGGTGGAAACCTTTTCCTTGATCCCATACCTAAAAGATCCAAAGCCTTTACCAAGGCCTGAACACCTAGATCTTTTTCTTGGTCATTTCAGCAGAACCAATTTAATTCATTCTTGTAAAGGCCTATTCTGTAATTATTTGGATGAGACTTTGTAGAGTTTGGTTTCAATTGATAGATCAAATTTGATCCATAAAATGGTATTTTTAATGCTGCCGATTGAGTGGTTTGGCACTATTAAAATCTAGTGGCTTTTTAACTTACATAGTTGCTATTCTGTAATCATAATAGACAATACAGGAAAGAAAACCCCCATGTAATTTTGTTCCTAACTTTCTTGCTGGAATCTGGAAAATTGCAGACTCTAATTCGGAACAGCTGGTTCCAAATATGTCAAGTTTTGGTTGATTGCATTACCATTAAATAATATTGAAATAAATGGCTTATCTCAAAGAAACCAAGCAATCTGATGCCTTATTTGGTAAACAGTCTTGGTCCTCTGAAGGCTAGAAGTAGATTCAGCCTTAAAATAAATATTTAAGATCCCAACATAATTTTTAATGATTTTAGTTTTAGAACATGCTCAGAGCTCTCATGCTGATTCTTTTGTTTAAAGAGCATAGCTCTAGTTTCATGCATAAGTGCTGTGGCATGCCTCTTCTGGTTTTTGCTAAACAAGAAAAATAAAGAATTGATAGACAATATATTATTATCCAAAAATAACTTTTTCTTGTCATTACATGGGCTTTTGCATTGACCTTTATTAGGCAATATTTTTTTATGATTAAAAAGCTCAATACATTTTAACTGATAAAAATCTGATCAAGCCTGTTGGTTTTCCTGAATCTGTGCCAGCTGTATGAGCTGAATCATTCTGGTTTGAGTTATTCACAAATAAATAACTGGCAACAGCATTTAGATTTAGTTGGATGACTAAAACATCCAACTAAAAGTGAAAGTGCTTTAGAAAGACACCAATACATTGTTATTCAAAGCTCTATTTAAGGCTCGTGAATTATGTCACTAAAGAGAGAAAAGCATGTGTGAAAGGAGGAAAGGTAGAAAAAAAAAGAAACCTTGAATTTTTTGGTCCCAAGGTTAGAATAGGAGGCAGGGGACACTCAAGATGGAGAAGATTTAGGGAAAGTGTATTTAGATGATGATCTCATGACAAATCATGCTGAACTGCTTTGGTTTGGTCTTTGTGACAGTGGGGACGGACATCAGCTTTTGCATCCCTGACAGGGGTATTCTGTTAAAGATTAGAGCTGTGCAGGTTTCTTTTAAATTAAAATCATTTAATTGGAAAAAGGTTTTAATTTTAACCTTTTTTTTTTAAGAACTGTTCACCTTCCATTTGAATCGAACACTACTTGAAATATTTTTGAATCCTAGAAGTAAAAAGCCTTAAAACATGTTAGGCTTCTTTCTTATTGCTTCCCAGGCTCTTCTTTCCCACTTTTAAAAGAAAATTAAGTAAAATAAAATACCTCTACCTTGTTATACTGTTGCCTGTCTTTCTTCTGTCATAACTGTTTTCTGTAAGGGCAATTTTTTCCTTCTGTTCTACTGATATGTGTTGTTCATACAGAATGGCTAGGTAAAGGCTGTATTTATAAACATTTTTTAAAAGGAGCTTCTTGCAAAGAACAGTATGGGGCAATAGCAGGGTATTTTTGTGAGTCTCTGGAGCTGCAGGGATTAACCTGGTTTCCATTTGAAAACCTGCCCTAGCAGCAGTGCACCCATGCCAGTACAGTCCCATCTGTAGTTCATAAATCCTGGTAGTTTCAACCAATCTGACACTTGGCTATGATATACCTAATCTACAGCCCAGAGACATTACTCAAAGATAATTCAGAAGTGACTTGACATAATATGCAGTCTTTCTTGCCACATCTGTGTGCAGCTGTCTTCTCTGTGTCTTGCTCCTACAGATAACTCTTGTTGGTCTCTTGCTTATGCAGGTGACTCTTCCTGGTCTCTCTTAGAGAGTTATTTTGGTTTTGCAACTTTCAGTGCATGAAGTTCAGGGAAATATGAATAATGTTTTACAGCTCATCATAAAAATATGCAATCCTCATCACTGAACTCAGCGTTTGGTTATCAAGTGTATTTGTGGTCCAAGTCCCAGGTGCAGAGCTGGTATCACAGAACCAGCCTTTTTCTGGCTATACTTTTTGGTGAAGCCCTCACATGAACTAATGCAGTTGTCTGGATTTCAGCACTGTGGTTACAGTTTTAACCTGCCTGTTCCACGAGCTGGTTCCATTCTCAGCCAGAGAAGGATTCTGTAGATGTTGGCTTTGTCAGTGTAGAAAGGTTCTGCATGAATCCAGTTTGGTTGCATTCAGCTCTAACAGGTCAGTCTTGGCAACAACCGTGCTGGAAATTTGGATGAGAGTCATTCTGCAAGAGACCTCTGTGCTCATGTCCCTTGGTGTTTAGCTTCCCAGAAAGCTTATTTACTCACGACCTCCATTGTGTGAATGTCTCAAGCAGCCCTAGTCTGGGATTCTGCATAAACTAATAAATATTGCCGTGAGTACTAGGCAGCATGTAGAAAAGCCATGAGGACTTCTCTACAAGACTTACTTCCAGGCAGCAATATTAAGCCAGAGCACCAATAAACTCAACTCAGCTTAAACCACCTCCATATAAGAGTTACCCTGAGGCACACATCATGCTACACATAACCTTCCTCTTAGACTCTACGTTTTCAAAGCCTTTCTCTTCATAATTTGAGTAATGGAACCCTTATTATTCTAGAGAATGAGAAGCCATAGCATGTCTCAGTAAAAAAATAAAATATTTGCCTTTTTAGGAAGGATTTTGTAAATACCAAGCATTTCCTGTGTAAAGTGCTGCAGTTTTTAAAAAAAACACTGAACAAGCAGAAAGAGTTAACCTGATTCCACTGAGGGAGAGTCTGCCTGTGAGAAATCTCTACAGCAGACTGAAATCTAGCTGCTGTTAGTTTATTTGCTGGAAGAAAACCAGACCATCATTTTGCCCACTTCCCAGAAGAGAGTGTCTGTGGGTGTTCTCTTTTCTTTCTCACCAGTAATAGATGAGATCTTGCAATAAGACCTGATTGCTAGAGAGACTACCTCAAGAAGCTATTGTCATGGAAAACAATGACATCAACCCAAGATCTATGTTGTTGCTCTTGCACCCTTCCTGTGGTGCAACATCAGTAAAGAATAGTTATTTGTTTCTTGGAACAAGAAATACAGCAGAATTATTGATGCTTTGCTGGATTGTTTTGCTTTCTTACAGCCCTTTTTTATCCTAACCTCTAATTATGTTTCTCCGTGGATAGGAGAAAAAAATTATTACAAATATTGAGTTCTCCACGAACATGTGGTATGAAAATGATGGGAAGTGACTTCTCCTACTTGTATGCGTGTGTCCCAAGATAAATTTTTCCTCTATTTTGGAAAAAGATATGTAAATTTATGTGACTCTTTTACCTCATATAACAGGGAGCCAGCACTGTGATTTTGAGTGCTAAAGGAAACCTGCATTCATGAGTCTTTGTAGCACTCCTTATAATAGCTGGATACCTGACATGAGCATGTAAATTCACTCAGTTCCTGTCTTGAGCCTGTTATGAATCTATTAAATAAAAACACACAATCTAAACTGGGTTTCTATTCCCAGTATAATTTATTCTGCTTCCTCCTGGTAGAAAAGGCCTCAATGGATCATTACTATTAGCAAGTCAGCAGAGAGCAAAGCAGGTTTCACCATAAGAATGAAGGTAATAGAATGAAAATGCATACAGTGACTTAAGTACAATTTAAATACACAAGGACAGGCAGGATATATTATGTGGAAGGTGAAGGCTCAGAAGCAGGATCATCCACTGCAGGAGATGCTGGCCTTTTAGTAGCCAAGATGTTTCAGTGGATATGTCACAGCTTGCTAACTGTCATCATTGCCTTCTTTTTCCATCTTTCATCCTGGATAGATAACTCAAATTCACTCAAGTTAGAAAAAGGTGATGACTATGATGGAAATGTAACCATTCAGAAATAGGGAGCAAGGCAGAAAATATTAGTTTTGGCTTTCAGCCTCACAAAAATGAGTTTGACAGACACAAAGTCACAAATTCTAGCCACTAGAAAGCTGGCATCTCCTCCAGCTGACAAGCCTGATGATCTTACTGGCTTCTTTTCAATAGTTATGTTCTTGTCACTGTTCTCATCTTCCTGAGATCAATTAAGGTCATTAATGCATGAAGGATGGAAAAATGAGTGGGTAAATAGTGGTGGGCAGGGAAGGCTGTTAAACAATTAGTGGTGTAACTCTAAAAAGCAACAGTGCAGAGTGTTGTTGTGCTGTATATTGAGGAAGTGGTATAAAACATCCTGGGGTTGGTCTGCATTCAGCAAAAAAGGCAAATGATATGATAACTATGGTGGGAAGCCTACATCTAGCATAAGCCCTCCATAAAGTACTAATACTAGAATTTGTATCATGGAAGTCATGTTCTTCTTTCACTGACCCTTAGAATAAGCTGTAGTGTCATTATATAGCCACAGGCTTTTTATTCAGCAGCACTCCTGCTTCCTTTGGTGCATTAGATGAATGATGCTTACTTAATGAACAACAATCCAGTACTGCTTTCCCTTTGATACTCAGTGTGTGGCCCTCCAAATGATTTAATACATATTGTTTTGAACACAGAGCTATGAATTCTCTTAGGAATTTTCCTCACTACAGTGCATGCATGTGTTCCACAAAAGTGAATTATTTCACCGTTGTTGTAGAAGAGGGGCTGTTCCACACAAAGGGTACATTTCAAAATACCTGCTGATTTTGGTTACCTAATCCTGAGGCATGCTGGATCTGGTTTGTCCAAGGCACTTGCAAGGAGTAGCCCTTAATATGCAAAAATGCAGATCCCATTACTCTTACTGTGAGTTCTCAAGGCTTTTGCAAGCAATAGCCTGAGATGTCCGGGCAGGTACATAGAAAATTAGGAGACACACAGTTGCAACCATTAAATGTAGTGGAATTCAGTTTTTCATGGTAGTATGAACTGAGGCAGTTTTCTCTCCCAGAATCCCTGTCTCTTACGCACTGTGTTTAGATATCAGCACTAAAACACAGGAATTCTGAAGGCAGAAGTGTCCTTGCCTCCACAAACTCTGTTTGTGCCTAGGGACAAGGGCTACAAACAGATTAGAGGGCTGAGAAGAGAAGACATGGGGAAAAGGAGCAGGAAGGCCACAGTGCAGAATTCTGAGATCGCTTTGACACACAATGGCAAGCCAGTGCATGTAGTCATGTTATAAAGAAAAACACAATGCAAAACAGGAGGCAGCCAAGCTATGGGTGTGAGAAGACTGTCTGCAGTCGTGTGCTTCACACGTTCCAGCATTGTCAGCTGCTGGAAGTCACAAGGGGAGCAACTAGCTGAAGGAAGAACAGACAAGCTGAGCATACAGTAGCATCAGAGAGGATGAACAAAAGATAGGACTTTGGTAACGAGAGACAAGATCCCAAGCCCCACATTGTGGATGGAAGAACAACAGGACCAGTTGTCCTTGGGGTACTCAGCCTTCTGAGCTGGAAGACAGGAAAGAGAAGCAGAAAGATGCCTCCATAATCCAAGGGGAAATGGTCAGCAACCTTCTGTATCACTTAGACACACACAGGTCTATGGGGTGGAATGAGATCTGTTTATGAAAGGCAGGTCCTGCTTGACGTCCTGCTATGACCAGGTGATCCACCTAGTGGGTGAGGAAAAGGCTGTAGATGTTGTTTGTCTAGTAAAAAAGATGCAATTCCTGGTAGACATGAGCCCCTGCAATGGTGAAGGCTGACTGCACACTGACCAATGTTAGCCAGAGCATGGCAAGTAGGCTGGAGAAAGAGATTATGTCTCTTTACCTAGCACTGATGAAGCTACATCTGGACTACTGTGCCCAGTTTTGGACTTTCGAGTAGATATGCCAGCACAAAAGGAAATCTAGAGGGCTACTAAGGTAATTCAGGAAGATGGAACATAGTATCATAGAATCATAGAATCACAGAATGGTTTGGACTGGAAGGAACCTTAAAAATCATTTAGCTCCAACCCCCATGCCCTGGGCATATACTAGAAGAGATTGAAGGAACAGGGTCTGTTTAGCTTGTGGAAAACACCAAAGGAGAAGAGTGGGCTCTAATTGCAATCTCGAAGTACTTAAAAAGTGCTTAGAAAATGGACACAGACTCCATCATCACAGCACAGCAAAAGAACAAGAGGCAACTGCCATATTGCAAGAGGGAAAGTTAGATGAGAATAATTGGGTGTCATGTAGAGAAGCTGTATCATTTCTATCCCAGAAGAATTTCATTACTCAGTGCTCTGAACAGCTTGACCTAACTGTGAAGTTACTGTACTTTAAGCAGATGATTGACTTAAAGAGCTTCCTTCCAAACTATTTTTTTCATTATTCATCTCTATTAGTTATCCAAGTTCTCATTTACTTTGAAGTTAGCTCCTTGTCACTACAGAGTATGCTTTTCTGTTCACATAAATCACATTTCATTGTTGCTCTGAGACTAAAGTTCTACTCTTTGACGTTTCACTGTGAATGTTTATCTGGCTCTTAGTGCTTTGCCAGGGATCACAGAGGAATGCCATGGTAGAAATAGAGTTTCCATGTTACCTAGTACAGTTATCCATATTCAACAGCAGATAGTGGCAAAGCCACTCTCTGCGTGTGTTTACCATATCTCCTCACTCTCACTTTGCAGGTCACTATGATAGGAATAAATCACTGTAACAGACTGTGGGTTTATTACCTTGACAAAGTTCCCATAATTTTGTGTCTAGTGGACACCTTTCATCAGTGACAGATTGAGTAAAGGCAGTTATTGCCCTGAAACGGAGTCTGCAAAGGGATGAACATGCTTGCAGTTCTTCTATCAGTCAGTCCCATGATATGAGCAAAAATCCTCCACTATTAGGGGCAAAAAGTTTCTGGGTCACTCAGCATGCAATATTCTCTGAAAAGAGGAGTTATCTTGTGCTATGAAGTCAGAAATAAAATGATGTGATGTGGGACTTTTGACTGAGCAACTAAGTGTTACTTACTTGAATCTTTCAAGGATTAGTGCACCATGGATTCCATGCAAGGCAAAGCTCATGGTTCTCAACTTGCTTCACTGGGTATTCTGCAGCACCTGTGAGCACAGTAACTGCTGGGATCTTATCTTTTTGCCAAGGAAGAAAGCAATTGTGAGGCTGCAATTATCTCATGAACCTGAGATCATGCCGTCTAAGCAGTCTTTCACAGACAGTGCAAAAAGCTGTATATTTGAGAGCTGTAGTTTTCTCTCGGACTTAACCCAATGTGGCTCAAACTCGCAATGTCCCATAGTTCAGACACCTTTAGCTCCAGTGAGATAGCAGGATAGAGGAGGCTCTGTGCCAAAAAGAACCAACCAAGTTGGTTTCAGTTTGGTCAGTTTTAACATAGGTGGTTTCCTACCCTTCCACGTACATCAGGTACCACTGTGAGCCTGTGAAACCACACATTTTTATGAAGTTGTATGAGGGAAAAACAAAAGGAAGCACAGCTTTCAAGAGTTTCTTTATTACTATATGGTCTACATTACGAGAATAATCAAGAATAACATATAAAACCAGTCAGGGGTTATTTTCCCTCAATGTTATATTTGCAGTCTGCAATTTCTTTTCTCAAGGAAGAGATGGTTTTAAGCATTGTTCTGTCCTAACCTATCAATAGATCCCACAGACAAGAACAGAGTTAAGATTCCTAAGCCTGCACATATAACAAAGCTGGTAAATGCTTTTCTAAAACAGTGGGCTAGTAAATGACAGGCAAAACAGATGTCACACCACAAACACAGCACCAAAAGAGAATATGTGTGACTAGCACTTATCAGTGCTGACAATTCCCAAAAGCATTAATGTGCAGACAAATATTACAGGATGCATCATAAGATTTTCCTACTGATTTTATGTATGTAATGCATGCACAGGTGAAGATTGAATGTGAGGTAAGAGACTCTGACATTACATTAGCCATTAATATGCAGTAAAATGTCCTGATATGCAATTTTAGACTACTAGCACTGCAATTTTTTAGGATTTAAGCCCCAAAAAATTCAGTAAGAAACCTCAGTAATTTACAGGTGGATACAAAGATTTGGTATGGAATTGAATGTTGTCTCATAGCTGTAAGCCTTCAGCAGAAAAAATCCCTTCTCTGTCTGCAACACTCACGCATGAGATCTGTTTTGGCTCCATCTAGAGATTAATTTGCAAACTGACTGTGGTACAGTCACCTGCCATGTCCCTACAGGCTTTGTGTAAGCGACCAAAAGGTATATAGTGTTGAGTACCTACAACTATTTTTAATCCTTAGGTTATTACTTTCTTCTAAAGTGCCCTGCCTTTCCCAGTCATTCCTAGAATGCAGACTCCACGAAAAGGGCCTCGTTTTTTCTAAGTGAACTTTCAGAAGGTGACCAAATCTTTGTCAGAGGTTATAGCTTGACATGTGCTCTGACACTTCATATTCATCAGCATCCAAAACATAAATTGATTACAGGATCTGTACTTCACTTGTGAAGGCTCCAGATGGATAATGGGCAGCTTTTGGACTGGGGGCTATTTTCTCTTCCCAGCTGAGGCCTGCTCTGGATGCAATTCTAATGAAATTTCATGTAACAAATAGTAGTATTGTTGGACCTCAGTTTAAGCACAATTGCTTAAAACAAAATGGTTTCAACACACTGGAGCAATAGCCCTCAGCTAACTTTGTACAAGGGTGTTACCAGGAGGAGCATTTCCACAGCATGTTACTGCAAGAGCCTTTCTGTCTGATAGAGCTGTCACCACCACTAACTTTTGCATCTCGATAGGGTCCTGAAGGTCTTAAAGACCCAGAAGCAAATCATAGCACTTCCGTACTACAAATATACAGGTTTAAGTTCAGCACTTCAAGAGCAGACATTGCAGATGGCTAAGTAACAGGAGTCTTTGGGAAAAATAATCTGTGGAGGAAGAATTTCATCATCCTGACTCCCAGACAGAGAAATTACCTGCTTTTCTTCAGGGATACACATACTTTGCCTACAAATTTCTGTCCATTTCCCATGTAGGACAACTGTTACCCACTCACCTTTATCCATACTGTTAAAAAAGTCACATTAAAAAATAAGAAGAAAAACTTAATACACTTATTTTGTTTATTTCAGAAGTAAGAGCTTACCATTGAAAAAAATATAAATTCACTTCAAAAGTTGAGCTTCTGAGCAAAAGTTAGGAGAAGCTCATTCCCATTGCAAAATTTTGGTTCAGGAAGACTCAGATTGAAAACATGAGAAGAAACTAAACCCAAGAGTCAAAATTTGCATTCTGAAAAGTATAACTGAGGCAGGAATAGCCTCTTTTGCTCAATCATGCATTCTTTGTGAAAGCAAAAAAGAAAGTGACAAGGGAGTGAACAAAACCAGTAGTAATCAAGGCATTTAGCAAAAAGTGGATTTAAATCTAACTGCATATCAATGTTTTTATTGTAACATGATTCACCAAGATTATATTTTAAAAATCACATGTACGTGCCATCACTTGATTTACAAGCTCCACTTATTTTAGTTTATAGTTTCTTTAGTACAACAGCAGTCTTCCAGAAAGTGCTAGTACAGCATCCAGAACAAAAACTCTGCAAAGTTATCTCAGGTCTTTGCTTGTTACTGTGACACAACAAATTGCTAAGTGAAGAATCAATGGGCTTGGTTTAAAAGAACATGTTAAGGGAAGGGATAGAAATTAGAGTGTTATTTCATTATCATACCCTGTTTTTTTCATAGCTTTTCACAAAACACGGGGGTAAAACCTATAAGAAATAAAGCAAATTTAAGTTAAAAAAATCAGGTAGTGAGCAATGGTCGAGAAAGGTCTTGTTCATTTGAACAAATGAAAAAGAGCAGAGCTAAGAGGGAGCAGTCCAGCAATATTTCCCCTCTGCTGGTCCAGATCAGCTCTCACTCCAGCTGAAAACCACTGGCTCAGACCTGGCTCTAGACATAGTTCCCTTTGCAGATAGGTACCTAAACTGGTATTTAAAGCATTACTACAAGTTCAGTCCTGCAGGACTACAGCAGCCAAAATTGTCTCCTACAATTCTCTTACTGTGCCTGTCCAGAGTAAAGCACATTTTGGCAGGGCAAGGAAACTCTGTATTTAGATCAAGTCTAAATTTATTTAACATCCATGATAGATGTCTATAGACGAAAAAATACTCAAGCCAGTTGGATAATTCAAACCTTATGTAATGCTGACTTCAAAAGAAAACACAGCCATTTCTCAGAAAAACTCAATTTGTCAGAAGTGTGGGTAATTTTTGCTGCAGAATTATACATGTGAATTTGAACACATTTCAGTCACAGAAAATTATTGAATATACACAGACAACCTCATTGCAGCCTACAACTCCCTCATGAGGGGAAGAAGAACGGCAGACACTGACCTCTGCTCTGTGGTGACCTGTGACAGGACCCAAGGGAATGGCCTAAAGTTGTGTCAGGGGAGGTTTAGGTTGAATATTAAAAAA
>VXBB01008399.1:216361-231744 GCA_013399915.1 Illadopsis cleaveri
TTCTTCCCCCAGAGGGTGGTTGGGCACTGGATCAGGCTCCCCAGGGAAGTGGTCACAGTATCAAGCCTGACTGAGTTCAAGAAGCATTGGATAACACTCTCAGGCACATGGTGATTCTGGGGGATGGTGCTGTGCAGGGCCAGGAGTTGGACTCAGTGATCCTTGTGAATCCTTGCAACTTGGGATATGATTCTATGATTCTATGATTCTATGATTATGCACTTTCAATTCTGATGGCTTCTCCCACAAAGCATGTGTGTATGTGTGTATTAGGAGACAATTTGTGAAAAGAAAAGCCTCACCTACTATATTTCAGTAGTAGGAGGGAATATAAAATTTTAAAAAAATATTTAAGGTTAAAAAATAATGTACTTAAAATTAGAAAATTAGGATTGACACAAAAAAGGTGCCAGTCTTACTAGTTGAACATGTACTCTTACAGTTTCAGCTGTTAAGTAATACCTAGCAAAAGAGGCTTAGAAAAAGTCAGTTTTCCAAACTAAAACTAGGTATGCTTAGACCCTTCCTTGAATCCCATTTTCCTACTTGTCTTGGCATACAGTATCTTACATCTTTTTATCTTGGAGGCCTTGTTATAATGACATGTGAAATATAGAATAAGTATCAAAAAATTAAACATGCATTGTGCTTAAATGAGGTACTACTGTGCTATTCTATTCATGAGATATTTGGAGTGATCAGGACTTGAAATCTTCAATTGGATTTTATAGTGCAATAAAGAGCATAATATTGTGGATAAGAGCTGCCATCAGACATGTCAGTGAGGTAATCCTTGCACAGCTCCTAACAAAGTGCAGCAGAAGAAGAAATGTGCATGGGTAGAGTTCCATGACAGTGCTGCAGGGCCTGGGCAGCACACACTCACTGGGTGACATCCAACACTCCAGGCAGACTCCAAGGACTGCTTAGGATGTACAACACGCCTCTGACTGCCAGAGCAACTCAGGATGGGAAGCATGTAAAGCATGTGGCATGCTGGCTAGTTAAACTGGATTTACAGCCCCTCTGGACTGCCATAACAGTGCTAAGCAAGTGAAGTTACACTGCTGCTTACACCTCCCTCTGCTCCCTTTTCCTCCTCTTCCACAGACTTAACTTTGCATGACTTCCTCCCCATATATACCCCATGGCCCTATGATTGCACATGCCCTTATTTTTCATTGTTTTCCTCTAAGTACCTACCCATTTTATCATGAAAGGTATTTGCTGCAATTAATATTTTATATGAAGAAATATTTTGCAGTATTCAGACTGCAGAAACATGCAAAAGCAGATTTTTTATCTTTACAAAAATAAATCAGGGAATATTGTTTACAGCTCGGCACTTCGAAAATTTGCTCTTACTTGCAAAATGGCCAAGATCACAATACTTAGTTTTCACCACATGTTTCCTAGTTTTCGTCACAGCTTTTCTTAAATCAGTGCAAACCCAGCACAACCAATTAGGCTGGAAATGGCTGGTGTGATCATCTACAGACAGACTAAAAAACTACGTGTAGAAAATTGTTTCTGAACATCCTAGTTCTCAGCACTTGCACTTCATGAGCTCAGTACTTTTTCAGGCTTTTCACTCATGAAAAACTGCAACATGAGAAGCTTACTTACATCTAAACCTGCACGTTTTGGGGATCTAAAATGCCTGGAATAGTCTAGTGTAGTACAAATGTTTTTGGAAAAAATCAAGTATGCCAAGAATGGGAACATTACAGAAGAGACTGGACATAATCATGCAGTAGATCCAGGAAGACAAAGAAATTCTCAGTACAACTTAGACCTGACGAAACTAGTTAAACAGAATATTTTGCCTGGGATTTGGGAGATTAAGATTTTGTTCGATTCTAAACTTGACTGTTTTCAGACCCGTACCTGCCTGCTCTGCAGTTTCCTAATCTAAACTAAAATTTTGATCTTCTGCCTGCCTTAGGCTTTTGGTGCAGCTTCAGTAAGGAGCAACATGCTGAGATTTTCTCACCTACAGTTCTGTGGAAAGGACAATCTTCTGGAAAATGGGACATGGGAGGAATGGTTTGAACAAACTCATTGCCTAAGTATAAGCAAACCTGTTGGATGAAGCACGAATACCATTCTGCTTGCTGGGGACTCAACATGGACAGTAAGTGTTACTCAATTCTTGAAACAGCCCATGAGTCCCAGTTCTTAGGAGAGAGCTGCCAGATCTGGATTCCAAACAGACAGAAGCAGCAAAGCCCACAGAGGTATATGAAGTCCTACCATCTCTCTCCTGTGCCCTGCCTATGCTGAGGTTTAGGTGATTCACCCGTGCACTACGCTTGGGCTTTGTAGTCCAAGTTCCCTCATGAAGTGCGTAACACTCACGATCAGCATTCTGAATGTCACTCTGGGTGGCCAGACACCTTAAAGCAAGGCTGTAATTTGTATCTCTAAAGTACCTGAAGGACCTGCATTTAGTAACTTCTGCTGAGCAAGAGAGGCACCAGGACTACCCTCAACAAATCTCTTAGAAATATAGCATAAGCTTTAAAGAAAGAAAAACCCAAACCTTCTATTTAGAAATGACCAGTAACAAAGAATCCGAGACACCACTGGTTAAGTGTTCCAGTGTCTAATTATGTTCCATTAAAACTGTTTGCCTAAAGCCCAACATTTATCTGGATTCAATTTCAAGACATTTCATCCTATTAGAGCTTTGTTAGATCAAAGAATTCTCTATTATCAAACTACTTTTCTTCATGGAGGCAATTATAGGTAGATACTCATTTTGTAACCATGTCTGCCTTTAAAGTAAGGTCTGTGAGTATTACAAGGCATGTGCTTGATTTTTGGCACAAGAACTGGATACTGCATTTGGCACTAGTGTAAGCACTACTGGAACAAAAGTAGTATTGCCTCCCCCATACCATCTGATATTCTCTTTTTAATGCATCCAAGAATTGCATTTGGCCAAGTGGGGGCTGATGTTCAGCTAACTATCCATCATGTCTCCGAACTTTCTCTCGAAACACTGATCCTTGGGATGGGCTCCCATTCCATTTCCAGATGTACGACTTTACACTCGGTGATAATGAAACAGGCTGTATGAGCTGGACACCAGCAAAGAAAGGCATATCAATTAACTGGAAAATGTATAAACCTTAGGATGCCTGAAAAATTTGTAAGTTGTCAGCATTTCAGTCTCCAATAGCTATTAGGTAAATCTTCTGGCTTCAGTTCTGAGGAACTAACAGGAAGACGTTGGTCATTCTGAAAGGGGAGAGGAGTTCACAGAAATTTTATTTCAGAACGTGTCAGAATCTGGCAGTTATGGACAGTGAATGAGCAACAACATGTTTCCAAGAACCTGAACTTTATCATAGAGTTGACAAAGGATGTGAATTATTTTTTGTTTAGGGATTGTCTTTGTCTGCTACGTTTTTAACTTAAATCATCTCATAAATGCTCCAAAAATGCATGCGTTGAGTAAGTAGATTGTGCCACATCTCTAGTGCAAATCCTGACCTTAGCTATCAGATCGTGAGCTGTTTCTGTAAACACCTACTACGGGACATGCCTGAAAAGTAACACCAAAAATCCTGAAAGTTATCCTATAAAAGGTGATCAATTACACCAAATTACTGCCTCAAACACAGCTACATTTTAGTATTAGTTTCCATACTATGTACTAACATTTTGCAGCTGTTATCTGAAAGAGGATTTCAGAGACGGGCAAGAAAAATGAAAGTACCATGAAAACCAAATTAACTTCCCCTCACTAATGCTTTAGACCATGTACTCCTTAAACAAAATCTGGGACCTATAGGGCACCCTTATCAGACAAGCAAGGTCCTGCAGAATTGATTCATTTAATGAGCTAATATTTTATGCTCTATACCTATCACATGATGTCTGTGATCCATTTGTATGGTTTCATTATGTTCACAAAATGCTTGTCTGTTAAAATACTAGAACACATGTGTGAGTCAGAGGAAAATAAGTGAAAATACTGTAGGGAAGTAGTGGACAAACTACCAACTGAAACAGATGAACAGGGATACCAAGGTCAACAGATTTTCTTGGGTACATCCCCTCTCAACATGCAAAATTCATTGCTAAACTGAAGTAAGACTGTACTCTTACAAAATCAATTCCATTAATTATGCAAAGTGATTATTGTAATTTTCAATGTAAAATTTTTCCCTTCATGCAGCAACTTTATGAAAATGCTTTTCTTCCTTGTAAAACAGCTTATCACTCACTTTATGAAGGTGCCTAATGAAAAGCTTTTATGGTTTCCAACTCATTCACTCATTAAACCTCTTTCAAGCATGTAGTCCCACTACTTGCACTGAATAGCTGTAAGGAAATGCTAATTTTTTTCTGATTTAGTGCAGTTAGCTTAAATGGACTAAGGTGTTGGTACTTTTGTATTTAGACACAAGCAGCTGTGTTACTACATTTTGGAGCTTGGCTCACAATACCGGAATTATTAGTTCAAATTTTAGAACTCTGTTGTTCAAGTAGCTGAAAACACTGACACTCAGCTCTCTTGCCAATGTCCAAAGACATTCACAAACAAAAGCACTCAACTACTTTTAGTTAAACGGCCATCATAAATTTCCATGTTATTTAAAAACTAGCTTCTGAGAAACTTTAATAAACTAGCATTGTTGTTAAGTTTTATTTAAACTGAAGTGCAGAAATAAGCTCTTGCAGAAATTGGCACAAAAATCAGTAACAGTGAATTTTACAGAGATCCTTCACTGGTGGTTTTAATACAACTTGCCTGTACCTGACCTGAAAAAAACATTTCAGAGCAGACACAACTTGTTGATCTGTTGCACCAAATACCTCAGCAAGCTATGACTCCTCCACTAAAATGCTTGCAAAATGCAAAATCAGTTTGAATGCAGTTACATGTTTAACCAGTCCCTGGCTTTCTAATCTGTTCTCTGCTACACCTACACATTTATCAGCAACTGCTCATATCCTCATGAATCCTGTTCTCTTCCACTTTATAGTATCTGCAGTCTAACACTACAAATAATGTAATTCAACTGAGTAATTACCTTGAATGTGGAAAAAAAAATACTTTGTTAAGTATTTTATGCTTCCTTGGTGAAAAATACCTGATGTTCAAAGCTGGAAGAAATTATCCAGCTCAGAGGTCCCAAGCATTGGAAGGACATCAACCTATTGGAGAAAGTCCAGAGGAGGGCCATTAGGAAGACTAGGGGGATGGAGCACCTCTCCCACGAGGAAAGGCTAAAGGAACCGGAATTATTCAGCCTGGACAAGAGAAGACTTCAGGGTGACAGGGTGACCTAATTGTGGCCTTCCAGTACGTGAAGGCAGTCCACAATAAAGATGGAGAGCGACTTTTTTACCAGAGTATATAGGGGACAGGACACGGGGCAAGTGCTTCAAATTGAGAGTAGATTTTATTAGATTTTAGGAAGAAATTCTTTGCTGTGAGGGTGGTGAGGCACTGAACATGTTGCCCAGAGAAGCTGTGGATGCCCCATTCCCGGAAGTGCTCAAGGCCAGGTTGGATGGAGCTCTGAACAACCAAAACCAAAACGGTGTTCATGGCAGGGGCACTGAAATCAGATTTTATCTTTAAGAGCCCTTCCAACTTAGGCCACTCTTAGATTCTCTGATCTTAAGATGTTAAGAACAGATTTACACTTGCTGCTTCTTTACATAAGAAGATTTTCACACAGCTTTCTGGTACACTATAACTAACCAGGAACCCTGCCCACTCAACAGCACATAGCTCAGTTTGTCATTTATAGTTGCAACTCAAAATCTCATCTGTTACCTGGCACAAATACTTCCAAATTTTCCTCCTTCAAATGAAGGTTAAGCAGTATCTACATACTACATATTTCAAATTATGGTTCTTTGAAACACGTGACTCCAAACTGAACCTGACAAATGCCGCCACTTGAGAAGATGATCACAAAAAGGGACCAATTGAGTCAACAGACTGTTTTGTGCAAGAATGTTTTATTAACAGACCAGACTTTGAAATATTGCAGCTGGGCATCTTTACCTGCAAGGCAAAAAAGAAAAAGATATCATTAGGTACATCTGAAACAACTCTGGCCACATGAAAAAGTAATACATTTTTACAGTTCGCAATTTTGGCTGAAAACACTCATTTTATTTCACTGGATATAAGACTGCAGTAGTCTCACACACGGAAACTAACTTTTACATTAGCATCTCTTTACTGAAAACAAAGATTTTGAGTGGCAGATCTAATAGGATAAAGATTTCTACCTTGAACCATTAATAGCTATACTTGATATTAAGACACACCAAGATATTGTGCGTATTTTAACCTTGGTTGCACTCTTTTTGGCATATTTCAGAGACTGTTTACATACAAAAATGAAAGCAAAAAAGCCAACTTGGATCCAGTTCCTGTAAAGCTTGCTTGAAAAATTGATGAAATTCAGTATGTTGCCAATACTGATTGTCAACATTTGCTTTTAAGTACCTATGCTCTTTCCTCCCAGTCTATGCATAAGAATCAGTACTGGAAGTCTGTTTTTTTCATTCACTTGAGACTATCACTTAAGAAATAAGTGACAAATAGAATAAGAAATAAAGACAAATAGCATGAAACTATCTACTTATAGGAAAGAGGAATACTATTCCTCAGATACACAGCCCTTCATAATGACATAACCTGGAAAGTACTGCCAGTATGTCATCTGAACCTACAATTTCAGTTTGCCCATAGCCTCAGTAGAAACTACAACATTCTTTTATTTTCTACTGTAGCGTACTTGAATTTTAAACACACACTCTATTCCCAACAGCAGGAAAAGGAAGTTGAAGAGCCAAGAACAATCAGTTATCTTAGATTTAGTCTCCAGGAAAAGCATAGACAACTGCTTATAAGCATAAAATAAGAAACTGCAAGGTCACTTCCCAAATTACAAGATAAAGTAAAGCTCTAAGGTATGCCATTTATATGGGATGCTGAGCTACAAGTCCAGTGAAAAACATGAGCAACCAGATGGATGAATATCCCTTGTTTCTCTGTCAATATACCAACCCTTACAGGCACTTACAACAACTGCAGTGGTGGAACTAGAAGCTTCCCATCTGCAGGAAGGCTCCTGAAAACAACCCTACCAGTATACACCTGATGTTTAGCAGGGAAGATGGAGAAGGGGTCTACACTGACAGAGGAGCTGCCATGTTTCCATTAAAAACAGTATCATGCTCAGAAATCACACAGGAGCATACAGTCCTCCTCAGCCCTGGTTATGCACTAACCTCAAGGACACATCTGCTAATACTGAACTTCCAAGTTTCTGCCACAAGCAGCAAAATTTCTACAAGAATAGTAGTGGGAGTAACTTAACATCACCCCAGGCACCAAATGTTACAGCAATTCTGCTTCTCCTAGTTACCAACATCTTCTCATACTTGAGCTAAAAAGCTTTTCAAGAACACTGTCCCCAGTAAGGAGCTATTTTCCAGAAGCTGGAATTTGCACATGCCATGTAACCAGTGCTTTAAAACTCTGCTGACTTCACAGATGGGAGATAACAGCACAACATGCAAGGAGCTTGAACTAAGGAAATCAGCAGCCTACAAAAAAATCTTCAAGAATTAACACTGTTAATCAACTAGAAACTATTTCCTAGATCTCCTTTAGTTCCTTGGACAGAAAGCAGACCCCAATGAGCTTAATTTGCTGTGCCTTGGCTGTAAGAATATTTTTATAAGACTTGATAAAAAAATCCCAAAACCAAAACAGCAAAACAATGTAAAATTATTTTTCCCTTCAGAAACTTTAAAAAATAAATAAAACCCCACCCCGAACAAATCCCAACAAGCCAACCAAAAAAATCATTTTGACTTTGGAGGAATTAGTTTGGGTAAAATTGGGTCTTTGATATCCTTTCCAAACACCCTAACACAATGAAGTTTTCTTAAATTCCAGCATACCTGTCAAACCAAAAAGATATTTGACTGAAACTAATATATGGGCAACACTGAAGGTAGTTTAGTGTCTAAAAAGGAAAGCAAAGTACACGAACTCTGAAAAAAGTGTTGTCTTTGAATGGTAGAGACTTCTCAGCAAACCAGGAACAACAGAGTGACAACAATAGATAAGACATTGTTTGGAGTAGGTCCTACCTTTAGGACTCAGCTGTCACTGTTAAATCACTTTAAGTGTTAATAAACCACATTTCTAAAGAACAGACTACTCAAATGGGCAAAGCAGTCTTTCAAAATTACCAACTTGGTCACTATACATGAACGCTTTAAATGCATCATTCTGAAGCTTGAACAAGCTGAAAATTTAGACCAGTCCTAATCAGGCTTTTCTAGAAAACCTGAAAAAAACAGTACTTGCAATCACAAAACTTCAATCATATTAACAGCTCATTAATGAGGCTTGAAAGTTTTAGCCAAGATCTCAAGGCTTCCCAACATAAAACCAATATAAAACTTTAAAACAAGTTATCAGTAATGTTTGTATTTCCTAAACATATCAGCCACACTGACAATTTAACTTGCCAAATGTTTAAGCTTTGGTAAGACTTCCAAAAGAAAACCAGAACACTGTATTGTTCAAGTAGCTTTATACTCTAGGTACCACCCAAGAGTAAGTGAGCATCTATTAAACTTGAGTGTCTGACAAATAATGACAGCTGCCTGCAGAGCGGATCAGTGGATTGCCTTGGGCAGTATCTCACCATTAGTTCATTCTCCTTATGAGTCTGTTGATCTGGTCTTCTCTGTTACCAGCATCTCCACCTTCCACAAAGTGGATCGTTTTCTTCTTCATCCCACCCCGAGGAGAGGATAACTTGAAGGGCCAAAGGAAGTTGTTCACAACTTTGAAGTTCTTGCCAACAGTGTAAATTTCATGGATCACATCTTCCATGCAGATGATGCCAAGCTTTCCTAAAATTCAGACAGTTTTCAGAAAGACTTCAGAGGCACTGGTCAATAACAAAGTAAAAATTATCACCTTGTTACTGTCATGCCTACTTATTCAGATAAACTTCAGGAAGTCAGAAACCACACACTTTGTCATGAAACTGAATGACTGACTTTTTCAATCAAAATGGATTAGCTGCAGCCGAGACAACATTTAGATGGCATATTTGGCAAGAAACATCAGTTTCAACCATTAAATATTTGCTGTTAGCAGCGAGGAACAAAAAACAACCCACACTTACTGAATCTTAGGAAAACAGACTGTTCTTTGGAGAAAAGCTAGATTAAATACAACTAAACCACTGCTATGTGTAACTCAGGGAAATTCACTAGCTATTAAGTTAGGCTGCTACAGTATGTTTCCTTAATGCCTTTCCAGAGTCTTCAGCAACATGTTAGAAGTCAAGTCTCATAAAACACAGTGCTAAAAAGAGATTACAACAGAATACTTTCAGGATGTTAATCCACTGCACAGGAATAGAAACAGGCATGACACAGCCTAATCTGAAGCAAAATGCAAATCAAGTGCCAAAAAAAAAAAAAAAAAAAGAGATTCATTCTGGCGTGACTGCAAGAGAAGGGAGCTTTCCAGAGCAGCATATCCCAACTGTTCACCACGCTTTGCTTTTACTGAATACACTGATCACTACCTAGTTCTTTTAAAAAGTTTAAGAAGTCTGTTTACGAGATCACAAAAGTCAAAGACAACATGTCTAATACTTAAGTCTGAAACTTCAAAGCTATGAGACTCTTTCATGCTACAGCACTTTTTCATTACTCAAAGCCCTACTGACCTCATAAAGGTTAAAGAGGTTACATTTAACATTACAAATTTAAAAGGCTAAAATTTGGTTCTTTACACCTGCTTTCAATACTTTATGATGGAAGTTACTTCCAGCTTGCTTTGTATGAAACAATAAAAACAGGAGTAGAGACCATAACTAAACCCCAGTGTACTCCAGTGACACTTAAGGCCAGTTGCCCAGCCCAGCACTGATCAGCCCAAGGCCAGCAGCTCTCCCATTTGCTCAGCAGAATTTACCAAGGCGTTTCTGGATCAGGCGGTTGTCAGTCAGGGCAATGCGCTGCTTGTTGATCTTGCCGTAACCTCGCTTGTAGATCAGTTCATGCACAGACTTCAGGTTGGGGTAACTGAAACAGTCACGTTCAAAAAAAGAATTTTAAGTCTTTGCAAGCCACGTTTCACGGTAACGTTAACATCCCTGCTTTGGACTTCCATACCGAACAACTAAAGATCATTTCACCTGTCCCACATGTAAACACAAAAGCTACAGAGACACAAAAGCTACAGAGAAACAAATCTCACACCAAGCTCCCAAGAACACCAGTGTGAGAGCGCTATCGTGTCTAGCAGCCATTACCTTTAAAGTACTGCCGTAACCACATTTGCAATTCAAGGATGGGAAAACACACAGAAGATTAAAAACCCCTGCAAGTCTAGTATAGCAAAATACAAAACCCACCCAAGACTTGCACCCTGATTAGGTACAACTGTGCCTTTCACTCACCCCCAGGCAATGTAGGGTTCAACAATCCTCAGCATGTTGATAGAGGCTTTGTTGAGTTTTACAAAGGTGCCGTTGAAAATCTGCCGCAGGCGAAGGAGCTGCAGAACCTTGCGAACCTTTGGGCTGACACCATTGGTACTGGAGAAGAAAGTGAAACAGCCTGAATTATCAACAGCCCAGAAACACTAGGCATCAGGTTAAAGAAACAACCCCAAAACACAACAGCACTCTTCCCATATAAAAACAGACTTCATGGATTACACAAACCAAGCTTAGTAAATTACCTCACTATTGCTATATATTTCAGTATGAAGTTAAAGTATTATACTGAAACAATTTAGAACTAGTCTTGCGCTGTCCTGAACATAATTCTTCCAATCACAGCTTTTTTTTAGTTTTCTGTAACACTTTACCAAAGTAGAACGAAACAAACACTTGAAGAACAGCTCAGCAGAATGTTTGGGAATAGGGGCATGTAATTTTATCAAGTTAACGGTGAGAAAGAATAACTGTCTGCATGTATTTTCCGCCTTGTCTTCTTAAAAATCAGGGATTCCTAAAGATAGCAGGCAGCAAAATGATTTAGCCTTAATTAAACACACCTCAAGGGCATGTACAATATCTACCAACAACTTCTCAAGCCACTGGTAGAAGGCTTTATCTTGCTAATGTATTTAAGCCCTCAAAACAGAGAAGTAACAGGAAAGCCAATTCAGTACTTTTGAACATAAAACTGCTTATACCTGTATCCAACCTTACCCTCTTATCCTGATCACAAAAGCCAGTTTAGGCTCAGCTGGGACGTAGTAATTGCCAGCTTTCCGGGCCATCCTGGCCATCCGGATCTCCTGCCTGTACATGTGCCTGTACTCCTTGTGGTAAGCCTGGGCTCGCGCATAGATGAGCTTCCTTTGTGCCTTGCGGTACTGCAATGAATTGGAAATTGCTTCGAGTTAGAAAATGCCTTTTAACACGTGAAAATCACCTTCAAGTAACACGACATATTCTAGAACTTCCCCCAAGTAACACAGATCAGTACCACACAGCTCAGAGCCCTCAGCTGCAGAGAACCTGGCAGGCAACCAATGTTACCATTCCTGACTCTTCATCAGCACTGTGGTGATAAAGAGTAATGGGTACAAATCGAAAGATGGGAAATCTAGACTAGATCTAAGGAAGAAATTCTTTACAGTAAGGGTGGTGAGACACTGGAACGGGTTACCCCAGGTGGCTGTGGATGGGCCAACCATAACAGTGTTCAAAGCCAGGTCGGACTGGATCTTTGAGCAACTTGGTCTAGTGAAAGGTGTCCCAGTCCATGGCACGGGGGCTGGAGCTAGATGATCTTCAAAGTCCCTTCCAACCCCCTACAGTTATAGATTCGCTGATCACACATCAAGCTGCCTCTCACAAAGGCTATAACCTCTTGCTATAACAAGACTAACTTCAACATTACAGACAACTGTACACTTTACCCTGAACTCTGCCCAGAACTTTGTTATCAGCCACTAAAAGCATTTTTTAGTCCAAAACATTAAGAAAATATCAACATACTGTGGTACTGTGTCACATCAGTAGTAGCAGCAGCTGCTACTGCAGCAGATAAACAATCTGAGTCAAGGGATCAGAGAATATTCACCTTTTTTATAGCCAAAATCTTCTTCTGACGTTTGGCTTTCATGACCGCATAGGCCTGCCGCTTCTTCAGCAGGCTCTCGGGCACAGAGGGCACCTTCTTTACTCTGAAAGAAAACAATAAAAGCTTTGAGCTGGTACAAACTCCATGACGTGACACCTGACAAACATCAAAGGTGTCAAACACAACATGAGTGCAGGCCTCGCTACCTTGAGCCACTTCACTGCATCTTCCTCATCCTCACTGTTCCCAAGCCTGAACAGCATCCCAGGAGAGTTCCCTGGGACTGAACTGGGTGATTTTCTGCTTCAGAACCTGCACCATCCACATTTGGTACCAGAGAAGAAACCCTGACAGACCAACCAGAGCTGCACACAACCGTAACTACAAAAACTTGTCCTACTTTGCTACAACTAATAAAACAAAGTCGTTTCAAGAAAACCTCTCTGATCAATGAACATTTCAACAGGTGCTTGAACAGGAAAAGCTTATTTGGTAGTACTGTGAAATTTATTTCACAAGACTCTCAACTTGTTCAGACTATCAGAAAGAGTGATGTTGGAAGGGAGGACGGCTGGGTCACCTGGTCCAACCTCTCTGCTCAAGCAGGATCATCCCAGGGCACAGGATTGAATTCGGATGGTTTTGAACATCCCCAGCGAGGGAGACCCCCATAATCTCTGGGCAACCTGCCCCAGTGCGTGGTCACCCGTACGGTAAAGTTCCTCCTCCTCAACTTCAGGCAGAACTTCCTGAACATCACTTTCTGCCCCGTCCCCTCTCGTCCCGGAGNTGTGCCTGACCGCCGTGCGAGCGCAGGGCTGTCCGACGAGTGCCTGAGGTAAAAGCGTCCGGGCACTTCCGCCCAGCTGGGCTGGAGCCGGCTGTGTCCCNGCTACAACTAATAAAACAAAGTCGTTTCAAGAAAACCTCTCTGATCAATGAACATTTCAACAGGTGCTTGAACAGGAAAAGCTTATTTGGTAGTACTGTGAAATTTATTTCACAAGACTCTCAACTTGTTCAGACTATCAGAAAGGGTGATGTTGGAAGGGAGCACGGTTGGGTCACCTGGTCCAACCTCTCTGCTCAAGCAGGATCATCCCAGGGCACAGGATTGAATTCGGATGGTTTTGAACATCCCCAGCGAGGGAGACCCCCATAATCTCAGGGCAACCTGCCCCAGTGCGTGGTCACCCGTACGGTAAAGTTCCTCCTCCTCAACTTCAGGCAGAACTTCCTGAACATCACTTTCTGCCCCGTCCCCTCTCGTCCCGGAGATTTTAAACTCTTAAACGCAACAAAACTTGTCAGAACGGCGTTTACAGAGCCACTATCACCCTGACAAGCGCCTGCACCGACCCGGTGGACAATCACTCCCTGCCCCAACTCCCACACAGCCCTGCCCACCCACCCGCCCAGCCCGAAGGAANTCGGGACCGGCTGTGTCCCTGGATCGGCTGTGTCCCGGGATCGGCTGTGTCCTGAACACTGACTGCACCCCCAACAATGGCTGTGTCCCGGGCCGGGCGGGAACCGCTCCGCCACCAGACCCAGCCTTCCCTGCAGGAGCCTGAGAACGAGCTCTGCGGTGGTGGGCCTGCCAGGCGTCTTGCATGAAGCAGGATTTCCCCTAATTCAGCCTTAAACCCCGTCCTTAATGCCTACGGGACGCCACCTCCCGCCCGCGCTCAGTACCGCGGCGAGCACGGAGGCTGAGGGGCGATTGCTGCCCGCAGGATCGTTCACCGGGACGCACGGGCAAATGGGAACCGCAGGCTCCGTTTCTGCCGCGATGTATTTTCATTAGGCTGGACGTCTTTTCGGTTCGCCATACGGAATCAGTAACTGCACTGGGGAGAAGGGAGGGCGGCTAGGGAAGCAGCGCTGCCCAGCACAGCAGCTTGGAAGGCTGCTTAAGGTTGTGGCTCGTAAGTCTCATCCTGTGCGCGCCTACCCGTGCTCCTAAAATCACCCAGGGAGACACCGGCACACCATTACACACATACGGGAAGAAGAGGAATTAGTGGAACTCTGAGCAGCAAAGGACTGTCTGGTGTAAAAAAACATGTAGACAACACGGCTGGGGATAAGGAATGCCGAGCTCTGCCTTTACTGACTTTATTTGTTGCCAATTAACAGCACGCATAGATGTTGCACAGCACTAATGCCTGAGAACGTTACTGAGAGTGCTTTAGATCCTAGTTACAAGTGTATCAATGTTAATTTTTTTACTATAGTGTTATTTTATGCTAACACAGACGTTTGTATCACTTGATCTCACAGCAGTATTATAAAGGGGGGATTAAAATCAGCACGCAAAAACACCTGCAATATCTACTGAAGAAAGAGGTTGTCTGCACTTTCTTCCGAAACTTTTGGACTCGAATTTCAGCTCAATTCGAGAGGCAGCGTTCACGAAGTTCCAACAACTTTTCTGAAATCTACCGGCTACACAGGGAAGAAAGCGCAGCGTCGTGCACTTAAGGCACACGGCCACAGGCGAGCACAGGTAGTGGGCTGAGCCGTGCACACCCATATGTGGGAAATCGCAAGGGCACGCTCTGGTCCCCATCCTCTGGAACTGGCAAACGCCCAAGAGCGGGATGCTCCGGCGCCGGGTGGCCGCAGGGTGCCCAGCTACAGGGAGCGGCCGCTGTTATCGCACGGAAGAAAATACTTTCCGTGTGCTGGCACCTGTGAGCTCCTGTTTCAGTCAGTGGCGGGTGAGCTATCAGTGACCTCTGTGCTTGGCTGACGGATCAAGAAGCCATGGCTGTTTTCCTCAGCGCTTTCTCACAGCCCAGCAGAGGATCCCCGGGCACGCGGGCATCGCGTATCCTGCGGGCACCCGGTGGTTCCTGTGCGCTTCCAGCTTCCCTGCGTCTCTCTAGCCTCGAGCACGAACCTTTAGCTCCCGTGCGTGTTCCTCTAACCTGCGCTGCGGCATCGCAGCCGAGATGGCGCTCCGGCGGGGCGCGGCGCACCCCGGGACTTGTAGTCCGCACGCTGGGGGCGNCGGGGCCGCGGGCGGGACGGGGCAGGACGGGCAGGCGGCGATCGGGTAGGCAGGCAGAGCCGTGTCCGGGCTCCGTCCTCGGCGTGTGTGACTGAGGCGGGGCGTGGGGCTGCGAGGGCGAGCGGCACGGAGAGGGGGAGCTCGGTGGCGGGACCCCCGTGAGCGGAGCCTCCCTCGGTGCCCGCAGCTGGTGGTCCCGGGCAGCGGCGGCTCCAGGGGGGGGAGCTGGGCGGCGACGAGGCGCCGGGGC
>VXBB01008399.1:231776-264980 GCA_013399915.1 Illadopsis cleaveri
GGCGACGAGGCTCCGTGCCGCCGGCCCCGCGGTCCGGCAGCATGAACATCCTGCTGGAGTTCTTCGTGGTGACTTTCCGAGTGCTGTGGGCGTTCGTGCTGGCCGCGGCCAAGTGGCTGGTGCGGCCCAAAGAGAAAAGTGTGGCGGGGCAGGTGTGCCTGATCACTGGGGCGGGCAGCGGCCTGGGCCGCCTCTTCGCCCTGGAGTTTGCCCGGCGCCGGGCGCTTCTAGTGCTGTGGGACATCAACACGCAGAGCAACGAGGAGACGGCGGGCATGGTGCGGCACATCTACCGGGAGATGGCCGAGGAGGCGGCCGCCGCCGCCCCCGGAGGTAAGCGGCGGGGCTCCCCGCGCTGTCCTCGGCGCGCCCGGCGCTCACCTGCCCGGCCCGGGGCAGAGGGAGCCGGGGCTGCGCGCCCGGGAGTCCAGCCCGGAGCAGCGCTCACCTGTGACGGGCCCCGAGAGCCGCTGCGGGCTGGAGCCTGCTGGGCGCAGGGGTATCACACGCCTCGACGGTGCTTTTGGCAGCCAGAGCCGGCTCTGTGCCCGCAGCGGAGAGCGCAGACCTGCTTTGCGGAGCCTCGGACTCCAGCAGCGGCTTTAAAACCTGCAGCTTCTCCTAAAACACCTAGCAGCGATAGTAAATAGCTGACTCGTAGTGTACTGCAGTGACACCGAAGTAAATAGAAGTTTTAGTGGTTTAGAATTGTGTTTGCTGTTTCTGCTTGACTACTTGTTTGAATGTCAAAATATGAGCAAGAACTTTATTGCCCCCCACCCCTTCTGTTGTCTTACCTGTGTTCTTTAGTAGCTGGAGATGGAGAGGAAGATGTGCTGCCCCATGGCAACTTGCAAGTTTACACGTACACCTGTGATGTGGGCAAAAGAGAGAATGTCTACTTGACAGCTGAGAGGGTCCGCAAGGAGGTTGGCGAGGTGTCTGTCCTGGTTAACAATGCTGGTGTGGTTTCTGGGCACCATCTTCTGGAGTGTCCTGATGAGCTTATTGAGAGGACCATGATGGTTAACTGTCACGCACACTTCTGGGTAACTATAAACTCCTTTTTGCTGTCCTTTTTGGTAATTATTTTTAGGAAATGAACTGCTGTTTCTGAACCCCTATCTCCTTGAAGGTTTGCACTTGTTCTTTTTCACTCGTAGGATCACTGCTTTGGGTATTTCTTGTTTTGAACAGACTGTTCTCTTTAACAGGAATGCTGGTGTTAAGATTGTTAACAAATAGTTTTAAATCAACTGTGTCCTCCTAGAATCCAGAGTTCTAAGTCTTGTGGCCATTTCTGTAGCTTTGGGTATTAAATCCTTTACAAGCAATAATCTCTGAATCTACTTAAAGGTTGTTACTGTTAATGAATGGCTTCTCAGTCTTCCTCATGTACTCTTCCGCCAGCACGTTAGCAGCTTTAAAATGCTGTTTTAATAATGGTTACAATAGCAAACTTGAACGTTTCTGGAAAAAAAATCTTTAAAACCCCTGCTGAAAATGTTTGAATTGCCTTGGAGGCAAATTGTTCCTTTTGAAGACTAAAAGGAAAGGTGAAAAAGATTTCTCAAGAAATCAAGCCAAGAACACTTTTTCAGGAATCTTGTGTATTTGTCCCCATACCTTTCTTTGGGGGCTGCCTGTAGAAGTAAGAAAGTCTTAACCATGGTTTCTGGGATAGTATTGTCTCCACAACTAGCAGATGCTAATTCGGGAGAACAAGTATGTGTTCTTACTCTTTTTGTCCATCTAAACCTTGTTTTCCCGTGTGGTTTATTTTTAGACCCATAGTGGTGTGGAGTTACATAAATTGGAGTGTTGAAGGAGGGCATGATGCACACTTGGGTTAGCATTAGCTGTCAGACTGAGACCATTGTTAGTATTAAAACTGGTCTTTGATTCCTCAAATAAGGTTATGAAATACACTTGCATAACAATGAAAGGATTAAGCAATCTGAAATATACTTCAACTTAAACCTTCTTTGACTGATCTCACCTTTTCATAATAAAATTTTATAAAATGCCTCCTCTTCAAAACTTAGAAGGCCTTCCCAAACCAACTTTTTTAACATGGAAATGAAATGCTGTTTCATAACCCTGAAGGAGCCCCTTCAAATCTGCACTGTGAAACACTTGATGGCAGAGCAGTCTCTTTCCAATGTATTGTAAAGCTTGCAGAGAGTGCACAGGAGATAGTATGTTTAGAAACTCTTTTAAACTCTCAAAGTATGTATTTTAAAGCACTCTGAGAGGTTCTGAGAATGCTCATGTGACTTCTTATAATTAAGAGTTCTGTGTGTTCCCCTTAATAATGGTTAAACTGGTGCTTAAACCAGCAGAGATGTGTAGTAGATTTAATGTTATTGATGTGGCTTAAATGTTGAATTGACAGTTTCCAAGAACTCTAAATTATGATATCACCATGAGTTAAAGTATGGGAGGATCCTAAATTGTCCAGCTGTTCTTCCTTCAGGCCTAAGTCATACACTTATTTATAACAGTTTCAGAGACCTTTTTAAAGCACTCTGTGTGTTCTGAGTCTCTTACAGTAATAGAATACTAAACTTAGAGTCTAGTATTGCTATGATTGGGTTTCCATAACAGTTCCATTCATCTCTAAATGTTAGTGTGAAGTGACTTAAAAAAAAATTACTCCAAGAAGGTATAGCTATGTCTGGACTGCGGAACTTGAAATTTTGGCTTAAGTTTTAAAGGAGTAGTCAACACCCTTTAGATTTAATTGAGGATCTGTTCATATGTAAACTTCCTGTAGATTCTGTGTCCTGTTTTGCTTTTCCTTTTATTTTTTTGCTGTTGGCAAAGCTCTTTTCCTTGTATTCCCCTTCATGATCCCAGAAAAGATTGGCTTGACCAATAGTGGGTGGACTTCTGTTGAAAGTAATACTACTTAATTCATAAGATGTCATCTGAATCAGCTGATTTGAAGCCAACTTTTTTGATGCAAGTCAGTGCTGACTTAAATAGAACAATGTGTCTAGATGTGTGAAGTCTTATACAGCTAGTCTTTTCTGTGTCAGCTAAACTGGTGGTCCAAAAGCAAAGCTAATACTCTGGAGCATTATGTAGGCTTTTAAGTATTCTTGGAGGGTGTTTAGTCCAGAAACCTGCAAATGGATTTTGTAAAGACATGGATCTTGCATGTAATATTGCTTCAGTAGTTAAGTGTCTGTACTTTCTGGGGTTTTGGTGTGTTGTGATTTTGGTTTTTTTTTAATGTGGTTCAGGGGAATTTTTTTTTCATCAAGGGATCAAGGCTTGATCATTAATCAAGCCTCAATGTGTTTTTATATAGAAAAACTGAAAATAAGACTCTGGTACTGTCCCTTGAAACATTTGACATCAGATTAATTGCCTGTTCTCCATGCAGAATGCAGGTGATCTGGTCTTGCTTTATGTTAGCAGCTACCATCGGAAGGCTGCCCAGCTTATGCAGTAGGCAGTGACATGAAAATCTGTCACCATTTTGCTGTTGTGATTCCGGCTGAGCTGTGTACCATATCACAAACTAGCAGTTGAGAGAGCCTTAGCAGAATGCCACAGCCTAAACAGATGCTTTCCATTTTGCTGACATGCATGATTTGTGTAATCCTTTCTATGAGTGTTCTATATAAACATGTCACCACTGCATCGTGTAGCAATTTCCACAGCATAAAATCCACTGCAGTATTTAAAACCTGTTATTTCATGCTGTGATAACTTGAATGCTTCTGATATTGAAAACATAGGGACAAAATCCATTCCCAGTTTGAAATAAGCCAGCTCTGGTTTACTATAATTTGCAGATGCATAAAATTGTAGCGGGAGTGTAACAGTACCTTTACTGCCAGTCTGTTGCAAGAATAGTGACTTACTTGGCTACACTTGTCAGTTGTTAGAACTGAATTTCTATAGACTAGGATATTTTCTTCCTATGATGTGTCAGGATTCAAATTTTAAAAATATTGTCACAATATAACTTAAAGCTCTTGCTGAATCAGATTTTAATAAATATAGGAATGAGATTTTTTTTTCTTGTAGTTTTACAATAAAGCTTAAATATCAAAATACTGTGGTTTAGACAATGGCACCATATTGAATGAAACTATGAACTCTTAATTTTGGGACAATTTGGGAGTCTTGTACCTACTCTAACACTTATTCTGGAAGAATAATCTGTTGCTGGATAAGTGGATATTAATATTGGACATCTCTATAATACCTGGGCAATCTTTCTAGTTTTGGTCACTGGGGAAGGGGCCAGGCAGGGCGATGAGCAGGTTCTGAAATTCTGTGACATGAAGATCCTTCTGTGTAACAGGTTTTCAGTATTCAGCTCTAAGAGATCAGTGATCTGTTTTGCTGTCATGTGGATACTCCTAATATTTCAGCTTACAGCTTTCCTCCTAGAGTTCTCTTCAACTTACCATAAGGGGGAAGCAAAAGCATTCTGCTCCAGCTCTGTCATTATAAAAAAAAAAAAAGAAATCCATATAGAGCAAGACTAGGACCCAGAGTTTAGGCTTGTGTACTGCTTTCTTAGCCTGAGTAGTTTTGTTCATTTATTTACAGCTGCTTGCTTTTTTGATGGTATGCTGGCATCTCTGTAGGAATTGAAATAATTTTTTCAGATGGCCCAACATTGGTATGGGGGAGATAAATACTGATTAGAGAGAGAAACAGTACTCAGGTACTTAGGGCATTCATGAAAACCCCTAAAATTTAAATATACCATAGGAAGATGACTAATACAGAGTTACTAAATCAAATACCCATTGATGCAGCTGCTGTACTTATCAGTCTCATTAGACTGACAGGATTGCTAAAGCCTTGGAGAAGCTATAGTTATCTACAATGCATCAGTATGTATTGTTGTCTTCAAGCTCCCTGGTGTTAAATAAACCTCACTTATCTATAGTTTGTTTTGTTCAAATACAGAAGTATTACACATACTGTGCACATGGAATCTTCTACAGAAGAAAATGCAGCTTATGTTATTTGAAACTATACCCTACTAAGTCTTGTGGCCTGTTGGCATAATTTTTAATTTTTGCCATCAAATTTAGGATTCTAGCATCTATGATCAAATATAGGCACAATATTCCACTGACAGCCCACCCAGCAATATTTAGTATTTCAGATGAGTGAAGTTAGCTTTAATTGTTTTTTGTCCTTTTTTTCTTTGCAATTTCATGATGATGTACCCCAAGATGCACAAGTTCACTTACAAAGTTTAATCTACATGTTCTTGGCTTGTTTCTTTGAAAAATGAGCCGGATCAAGTTCAAGCAAAACACTTGTATGTGGTCCAAAAAGTATCATCCAAACTAACTCTTCCCTTGCTCAATTACTCCAACTCCATGCCACCAGTAAATTACCCTGGACAGCACATGTGTTTCATATACTGTGGTAGCATGCTGGGTAGTGAGTATGAAGGAAAAAGCAATCATACTCTTAGCTATGGAAATAGTCATATTAGTCATACTTAAAACTTATAATTGCTTTGGTATGGTTCTGCTGTTCATATGGTTTTGAGTTAATTTCTCAAAAAAATAGAAGGGATCTATCAAATGAGAAAATACTATCTTCCAGATGCAGGCAGGCCCTAGAAAACTACACTTTCCCATTTTATAAAGCAGTGTATTTAGCACATGTTTTGGAAAATAAAGGGGTGGATATATATTTCTGGAGTTAAAGTGGGCACAATACTACTGGTTCAGAGCTTTCCTTATGGGTTTACTTTATGGTCTATGAGGACTAGCATTGTGTCAAGCACAGTTGTCAGTCACTGTAATGCAGTCTTTAATTTTGTAGCTTGTATCTTGCAATTTGTGTATATCTGTATCTTAGCTTTGTAATCATATTTTAGTTATAGTGATCACTTTAAAAACTTTCATGTTTTTTCATTTTTTTAAGTTTTCTCTTCCTTTTTTGATGGGGACACCAGCCCAAAGCCTTTAATTAGGTATCTGTATGTCTGAGCTTTGACCATAGCACCAATCTTACACCAGTTTCAGAATAGTAATGGAGGAGGATAAAAATGGATCTTTTGGCAATGTACTCATACAAGGAGTCAACATGCATAATTGAGCATGTAGGGATGGGGTGGTAGGTAGGTCTTAGTCTTATGCAAAACGCCTCTTCATTTGCCTTGTGTGGGAATCGTGAGTTTGAGCATCTATAATTGGGTTTCCACAGTGCTGCCCACCAAACTGGAGTTGTTCCACGTTTCTCAGCTCTAGTCCCTGAGGGCTATTGAGTCTGTTCTGTCCTGGTTCTTCGTTGTCTACTGTATCTTGATGATAAATAAGTAGTTACATATCAAGAAGTGTGAGCAGAATAAATTACAGCACTCTTGGTTAGTTAGCAACACTCAGGGCTGTGGGAAAATCATATTGAAGATTCTTTGAATGTGTTACAACACCAGCCTTCCTACATATACTTTCTGTGCTAGAGCATCTTCCTTGCGTGATGGAGAATGCTGACTTCTTTTGTTCAAATGACAGCTGAATTTGTGCTTTTTCCTTCCCTCTCACTGATTATGTAAAGTATTTGATTTTCATCCCAGTCAGTTAACAACTCTAAAATGACCTTCCATAATGTTTTCCTTGAACTGCTTCAGTTACACCTAAGCTTTTGTGACAGCTTCTCTTAGACATAATTTGGAATTTAATTTGCTGCACCATTTGAAAGGTGCATGGATGTTGGAGTCTCAAGGAACAGAACACAGAGATTCTCAGATTGTGACCCGTGGATTGTTTGTTGCCTGTAGATTGGTGTCCAAGGTGGTAGCACAAGGTGTGATAAGCCACTTACTTCCATGCACTAAATTGTATTAAGCTTGAAGAATTTAGGTGAAACTGTAATGTTTCACAGAAAAGCAATGTGAAAGTTCACTTAAGGAAAGGGGAAGGTTGTCTTGAAGAGACCATGCCAAGACCACTTGAAACATATCTGAAGTATTAATTATTAAGTGGCTTGCAATTCTACATCCATCTAAAACGAAGCTGGAGTTGCAGTATAGTTTGCAGAGGTAAAGCACTTGGGATAATCTCACTCTTTAGTCTCCTGTGACTTTTTGGAGGCTTGGAGACTTGTCAGCAAACTGTGTCAATGTTTTCAGGATTGCTAATCTTCTCTGAAGGCATGGTCCTGGATGAGTGATCAATGTGATGGTTATATTCCTCCTTATGGAATGCAGTAGGTCAGCTGAATAAGCAAAAACCTCTGACCTGGCTTTGGTCTGCAGCTACACAGTTACTTGTGAAGGGTGTGGGGAGACAGGAAAACTTTGAATGTGATGATGGTCTTTGCCAGGGTGGTGCCTAACCTTGCTACAAGTGGAGAGAGCAGCTCTTCTATGTTTCAGTGAAATACTCATCTAAAAGACCATGTGTGTGTCTTTCTTGTCCTGTGGAGATTAGGAGGGCAATGGGAGTTTAAAGTTCTAGATTCTTCCATCTACAGGTAACATCCACCTTTATTTTATGGAAACTAGCTAAGTTAATGTTATGTCATTATGTTATTAACTTTTCTGTAATAACCAAGTGATGGTAGCAGAATTGTAGAAGACAGCTGTGTTCATGTGCTCAGTGGTGGAGAAAAGCAATCCTAATTATGATGCAGCCAAGTCTCCTGCTAACCCAGTGTTTGCATCACTGCCTAAGACCTGTCTTAACTGACCTGTGTTAGTAAGCAATCCTTTTTCATAGCTCTCAGTTTCATCAATTACTCTGACTAACAGGCTGAGGAAAGATGAATGTTATGTTTTCTAGCACCATCTCTGTCATTTTAGCGCCACACTTCTTAAATCTTTTCTACTTTTATCCTTATCAGCTGTGAACTGTTATTCTCTCCCAATGCTTCTCATGCTTTGATTTCACTTCCGGGGTTTTTCTGCAGGGAGGAAAGGTTTTTGTTATGTATCTCTAGTACTAAATCTTTCCACAATTCTCTGTATGTAAAAGCCAGTGCATCACTCACTTGATAAGCCTTGCTCCCTTTGACCTTTGAGGTTTCTGGCTATTGACACTGATGGTAAAACTGAGTTACTGATACCTCTCTCTTTTGTGAAAAATGGCAGATGTCTTTCTGCAAAGGCAAAGTGAAGCTGATTTACATGTGGGGCTATGTGCTTTTACCTGTGGTCTTAGACTTCTTCATCTGCTAAAATTTACAGAGTCTTTCAAAATGCAGTTACCATAAAGGTGAGTAGGCATAGACTTTGAGATTTGTATAATCTTGCGGGGTTGAGGGTTTAGTTTGAAAGCAGATATGTCACAAATGGGGGCAGATTTACATCTGTGCTTACACTTCTGAATGAACATTCTGTTCTTGTAAATAATTATATTAGTATAATGATTTATATGTCAGTCAAATTAACACTTGACATGAGTGAGTTATCACAACCGGGCATGGTAGGCCAAGGAATGCTGGAACAGCTGTGGAGTTGAGGTGGCTGACTTAGTGTGAGCCTTTTGAAATTCAAGTTTGTTTGGCTGTTGAATTCTGCACCTAAATGTGCCCTGGTGCTGGTTGCTTCTGCCATCTGTTTGAACTTGTGTGACAGCTCCTCAAGCACTCCCCTTTTCAGCGTTATTTTGAAAAAGCTCATAAGTGTATGTTTAAAACTAACTTGTCCAAAATTTCTGTTGATCTAGGATGAAACTACAAGGCAGCTTAGTGGTGGCAGTCTGTCTCATGGGACCATCCTTTGAATCTGTATCTTATCTTGCACTAGTTTTTATATTCAGCTGATGTTTGGGTGAGCTGGTTCAGCTCACTAACTCGTTGGCAGGGAGAAAAGCTGCTGATTTTCTTGCCCAAGTTGATTAGTTTTTCTATTTGGAGACTAGAATTATCTCATCAGCATTTCAGACTTGGAGTAGCCAGTGTGTGGAGGAAAAGGTGAGAAAGAATAAGATAAAGTCACATAGCTGAACAGGGCCTCTATGGCTATCCTAGTGAAACCTCATTCTTGGACTTTTTTTGGGGGGGACACTAGGGTTTCCATCCTCTAAATAATTAAGTAGTCATAAATGATTCCAAGCTGTAGCAGATCCTCCACTGGCATAACAGTCTGATTGTAACAACTTGACTTCAAAAGAGATGGCAGTGTTTTAATTACAACTATTAAAAACCTCCAGATAAAGGCAAGGTAGTTTTCTGTACACATCAGATAATGTTGTGTTGACAATACCATATTGTTTACATAACGTTAAAATATAAAACATAATGTTTAGCTTATTTACCTTGAAACAATACTATGATTGCTATGATCTCTGTGCCTACTGCACTGTTTGACTTCTCTGGAAATCAGTTTTACTAACACCGAATGTAGAAAAAAATCAGACTGGAGCCATGTTTCAGCTTGTGGGAAATAAGTATAGTTTCTACAGACAGGCAAAAGCAGTATTTCTCTGTCTCTGAAAACTTACCCCCTAAGAAAGTGAGTAGTGTGCTGATGTTTGTTTAAAATGCCTGTGCAAGCAGAATCTTTGAAAATTGCATTAGTTGCTGGTTTAGTCACTGGAGTTAGCTGGAGTCTTTTGATAATTTTATCCTTTGTTGGCTTATGAAGCAAAAATTTACCTGCTAAGACCATTTCTTTTCTGCACACCCTTTTGTGGAAGGAGGAGAAGTATGAAACAGAAGCACCTGAGATTTTGAAAACCTAAAAGCTTTTCATGTATTTTAAAAATGTTACTTCTCATTCAGGGAGTTACTTTGCAGAAAGTAACTTTTAGTCTTTTAGGGTCTTACTGGTTCCTAAAGAAATACTGAAGCTAAATCTCTATTCAGCTACATCATCTTCCCTATTTTCTGTTTCCACTAAGTATGACTGCTATGTGGAAAGGGAAACTTTCCTTCTAGTCTTGTTCCTCTTGTGAGATACTCCGTTGTAACATAATCACTTTCCTTGTTATGAAGGTAATGATTCAAAACAATGACTTGAGGACTGAGTTGGGCAGGATGAATAAGGTGACTCAGCTTTCATCTGCCTGCAAGTACTCTAGCAATTGCATTGTTACAGAGGTACTGGCCTTAAGGTATCTATAAAATATGACAGTCCTTTTCTGCTTAGCCAGTTCTTAAAAAGCCTGCTACATAAATCATAAAACATGAATGATGACTTCGTATTTTCCGTAAGTAGTTCTGACAGTACTATTCTCTAGTAATGTTTTGGAAACCTGTAGACTAAAATACCAAGTTTTACTAAATATTCCAGAAGATGACTAAGCTTATGGCAAGCTGGAGAAAAACGTGTATTTAAAAGTTGGATTGTGTTCTTGTTCACTAAACAAAATATTCTGAGCTCTTATCTAATAGTTTTTTCTAAAATGAAATTGTTATGTGGATTTTTTGCAGACTCATAGGGGCATGTTTTCATTTTTGTCAAGATTATCAAATAGCTGGCAATAAATAACTGCTCTCCAAATGGTTGGACATTTGCTGCAAACTTGTGCTAATGAAGGTGAGGGACTAATGTGTTTGTTACACTAATGTCAACATAGCTCTGAAACGCTACAAATCCTTTGACACAGCCATTTGTCAGTATATAAACAAAGTAGAATTTCTAGTCACTTGACTTCAGCAGGGCTTAAACCACCTTTTGTGGAAGGGAGTAGGCAAGTGTTAGCTTCCTGTTTCACTTGAGTAAAAAACTCTAAAGTAATTTAAAATTTGACATTTGAATAAACCTATTTTTAGGTCGCCTTTACTGATAGGTCTGCCTGTGGAAGAATACAAGGTTGGTGCTGCTACCTACTTAGACTAATTGAAATTCCTAAATTTTCCAGAGTGTATCTATGCTGTTACAGCCATGTTGGAGCTCTTTGTTAGTATTGGCTGTATAGAAAGCTCAAATACTGACCTGGTAGATTTGAGCAGAAGGATTCACTTTCTAAAATGCATCTTACTTTTCAGTGGCTGCCAACAGTGTAATACTTCATTTAAATGAACAGTAATTGTGGTTGGATAGCTATGATAGCTATGATAGTCTGCGAGTAGAATGAGATTCATATTTATGGAGAATAAATATCAGCTTGTCCAATAAAATGCCTTTAAGCAGGAGGGAAGAGGTCAACTTTTGAAAGTTAATACTTTGAAACCTTTAGTTCTCATGCTTAGATGTGACCTAAATTTGTGCTGTCTGGAGAAGTCTGCAGGTATGTGTTTGTTCCACTTTGGCCTGGGCTTGCTTGTTTTTCAGTGTAAGGCAGACTAAACACATAGCTGGGCTTCCAACAGCCCTCTTACTATGCCATCTTACCTCTATTATTCAGTCTCATCTTTTGGCATTGGCAACAAACATCATTGGCAATTTATGTTTTGCACTTTTACATGGCTTAGGCAGAGATACTTTTTCCCTGTTCATTGCTATCTGTCAAGAATCCAATGTGTTTGGATTGCTCTGACCAAGCTTTAAAACCACTAAAACTCAAAGTGTGGAAAATTGTTCGTGAGGGCTCAGAATGTCCTAAAGAAGTTGGCTCATAGCATAGTTACTGGAGGACTTCTGATAGCCAGGGGGACATAATTAGTTTTTTGAAAACAGTGTATGTGCTGAACTTGGCTGAAAATACGTTAATTCCACAAGAAATTCAGCTGGGTGCTCTGCATGGCTTCATTGGGCCCTCCGTCCAGCTGAAGGGAGTTTAGACCAAAGGAGAAGGAGAAATGGAAGTATAACAGACACTGTTTCAGAGCAGGATAATTTATTGCAGGCAAGAGCTCCTGTCAGAGAGATAGATGAGAGATGAAGCAGAGGAGTTGGCATCCTTTCCAGTTTAAGATTTCTGTGTTGATAAACTTGGACTTAACACACTGATGAAGAGTGCAAGGTCTCTGCTGGATTATGAACTTCCTCCTCTGTGAGAGGAAGAGGGAATGGGCTGTTGAGCAGGGAATTGGTGTACTTAACTGGAGAATCACAGAATGGCTGGGGTGGGAAGTGGCCTCTGAAGGTCATCAGGTCCACCTCCCCTGCTCAAGCTGAGCCACCCAGAGCCTATTGCCCAGGCTTGTGCCCAAACAGCTCTCTAATACTTTGAAGGATGGAGATTTTCACCACCTCTGTGGGCAACCTGTGAGAATGTGCTTTGTTTTTCATAGCTGTGTGAAATCAAAGACGTGCAGACTCTGGAGGGAAGAAGTCTAAATATATAATCAGTGATTGAAGCAGTTATGTGTACTGCTGCATATATAGGAAGCACTTTTACATCAGCCAAGCAATATTGGCAAGTACAGCTGAACATGGACAAGTTGGTGTGCATTTATGGTATTGTATATATACAAGAATGTCCTTCAAAGGCAACTAGATGTTTGCATAGAGATGACTGGTGGCATATAGACATTAGAAAGATTGGACACTTTACAGAACAGGCCCAACATCTGAGGATGGAAATAATTTTTTAAAAAAAGTAAATCTAACATTTCTTAGGAAGAAAAAATGCAAAAGTTCTCAGGAGCAGAAAGGTGGAGACTGCATATAGACATACATAAAGGTTCTGAATTCCATTTGCTAGTATAGTGATAACAAGGGTAGTTCAGCTTGAATACTTGCATTTCTTCATGCCCAGAAACTATAAGAAGTAGTGACTCCTAAACAGAAGTGAAAAGTGTTCTTAAGGAGAAATCAGGGCTATCTTTGCCTGTGTTCTATGTACCTAAACCTCTGCTCTAGGTTATGGTGCACACAAAATCTAGTTTTATGCAGTGGTAGGAGATGCAGAAAAGCTTTACTGAAGAGACCTTGAAGTCTGATTAGCAGCAGAACACTACAAAGCTTACAGTGATGCCTTTTCCACCTTGATGCTCAAGAGGCAAGTTTCTGAAGTCAGAATTGTATTACTTAGGTAGTGTTCTTGAGTACTTAACCGACACTTTAGATGAGAGGGAGAAAAAAACCTATTTTCTAGCTTTACCCCAGTTTAGCGTAAGATCACAGGAAATTAAGCCCTTAAAAGGAAGGAGATAGAGATGATGTAGTGATGTGATAAGGCAACAGTAATAAAAGTTGCTGTTGCAATGTCCTTCCCCAAGCATTTTTCATATCCCTCTCTGTAGACACAGCCTTTTACAACTAAGCCTTGTTAACAAACTATACAAAAGGCAATTTAGTCAGGCAATGTTCAGTTGCCTTAGGCATAACATAATTAGTTCTAGTAGTAAAGAGTGAAAATCAATGATTAATGTTTGAGAGATAACTAGTGGTATTAGTTTCCTGTGTGCTTTTTTTTTTGTTTAATAGCATTACTTATCTTATCTTTACTGTCTACCAATTGTAAACAGCTTTGTGGCACTAAGTTCTGATTAAGGAAACTATTTAATTCAGTTTCAGCTTTTGTCTGATAAACTCAACATGAGTTAACTCCATGTAAAAGAGGAACCACTATGATAACTGAAATCTTCGTAGGAAAAGTGGTGACTATTGGCTTTGAAAACTGAAGAAATTCTGGAACTGAACCCTTAACAATACAAATGGTAAACAATGTAGTAATGTAAATGTGGGCTGTGGCATACTTGCTCTTCAGCAAATGGTGTGACAGAGGCTTATTGCTACTAACAAACCCACTTACAAACTTCCATAAATAAGATTTAACCTCGTTTTGTACAACTTTGGTGCTTCTCAGCTGATTCAATATATTTGTTGAGAAGCAGAGGATTTTATGTATGTAGATTGGTCATGAGGGTAGAGAAAATTACTTCCATAAATTAATAACAAATTATAAACTAAGTGAATCAAGTAATAGCTTATGTTTTTACCAATCCAAGACTTCATGTACTTCAATGCAGTATTTCATGCAGAGTTGGGAGAGAAGTATGTTTATTTCTTGGTAAATTAAATGCAGTTTTAAATCAGCTGATGTTTCTTTTCATTTGTGACTTACATCTTTAGGGTGTTTACTTTATTACCTTCACTTCTTAAACTGAGTAGATTTATCTGTAGTTTCACTCTGTCTGCTAATCTTGGCTATCCAAGGCATTGGGGAGTGTATGTGTGGCTTTGCTTCTGTGTTACTCATCATTATTATAGACTATTGTTTAAGTCAGTCGTGTTCTGTCATGGGCTCCTGGCTGCAAGGCAATTGCAACATTATTACTGTGCATGTATGTTAAGCATTAACTGCTGGTGCAGTTAATATTAAAGGAATCTCCGTGGCCCCAAAACAGTGGGTTTTTATGTGAAGGACAAATAAACCTTCAGTGAGAACTTGAAGGTTGTGTTGCCTGCCAGGAGATAAATAATGAAGGGACTTCTTTTGAGATGAAATATTGGAAGGTCTAGCTTTTTTGTTCTGAATGCAGGACCTGTGGAAGGCGTATTTGAGGACAATCCTTGAATACTTTCCTTTTTTGCTTTTAACACAGCCACCTATGGAAGCTTGGCTTGAGGATGTCATGTTTATCTCCTGATCCTTTGTGCTTCAAAAGGATCTGGATAGTCCTATAAAAAAATCAGACAAATGTGACTTTACTCTTTAATTCATTACTCTAGGAAAACTTTGTAATCCTTACCTATATTTCATTATTGTTTCTTGAGAATGGAAACCAAAGATAAAAAAAAAGTTCTAATTTCCACAGCTATTCAAATATTTACTTAGACAGTGCCTAATTATCCAGAAGGGGCCCAGCAGTTCTTGCAAACAGTCAGGAGAGACATCTGAGGTCCTTTAAAGAACAGCTTTGGTCCCTTGTGTTAGCAAGGTCAACAGTAGTTGTAGACTTCTGTGTGCCTGCTGTATTCAGCCAGTTACTGTCAGAGCCACATCCTTTGTATTGTGTGGTCTCTCTAGTCCTCAGCTCAGTACTTGGTATTTTCATGTAGTCATAGTGCAGTTACTATCCCCCCCTTAAGCTAACATTTCAGAGATGCTTGTAGAGGGGAATTCAGGAAGGATGTGGAGGCTATATGGCAAAAGTAATTGAGATGATTGTGCAAATGACAAGTAATTATTGTCAGTTCTCTTTGGAACCAAATAAAAAAGTTGGAAGGAAAGTAAATGGTTAAATGCAGGCTTGCAACTTCATACTTTGGTGTGTGAGAAGGCATTTTGGAGATTACATTGCCTAACTTTCATAAGATAAATCTCCCTATGAAAGAGTTCTAGGGTGTATTTTCTAGGCCTTTTCTTAAACCATTTGATGATGACTTCCCCTGTAATCCTGTAAGCGAGGTTTTAATCTGTTTATAAACGGTCTGTAAAGTGGCTGTCTTCTGAAATAAGCTGGGCTATATGACTATAGCTGAAAATAACTTCAGTGTGTTTACTGATAAGCTTGCCATCGGAGTTTTCTGCCTTTCAGGCACCTTCCTTTTCCTTTCAACATATAGTGGTTCATTAGTGCAATACCACATCATTTGGACAAACCTCCTACAGGTAAGACTGCAGAAAAGTTAGAGGTGCTCTTTTGTCAGACTTTGGTGCATTTCTTCTCAGTTACTGGAAACTGGGGTGCATGGAAATATCTTTGGGATTTTGTGGTGAAGTGGCCACATGCTGTCCTGCACAGGAGTAAGAGAACTTGCAGTGTGCTGTGGGCTGTGAAGAAGAATGGCAAGAAAAAGACTGAATGTCCATGCTAAGGGAGAGAGAGGATATAACATGTATTTTAGATTAAAAACTTCTCTTGTCACTGTTAGTTAAACCAACAAATTAGCTAATTAGCCTGTGGCAGCAGGCTGCTATGGTGTCTGGTACCTTAGTTCCCAGAGATGTCTGGATGTGAGTCCTTGCCGAACCACACCAATTTTGCTTCTTGGATTTGCCTGAGTAGTTTTTAACATGAAGATGAAACAATACTTTTACCCAAAAGTGCACTCATTTGTGCAGTTAGGCAGTTGCCCTGGCAGTCAGAAATAGCTGTGGCTTGGGAGAAAATGTTTTCTCTATTATACCAGTACACCACTGTTGTGTATAACTAGTGATGTAAAAATTCACTTTTTCTGATAAGCCTCAAAAAAATAACCATGCTCCTTACCTGAAGGAGCTGTATGGAAAATGAGCTTTGGCATATACTTTGGCATAAAGATATTTCAACCTTACAGTAATGCCGCCTTTTTTGTACCATTAAAGTAATTTTAAAAGGCTATTGACGGAAGGCAGAAAGTTTAAGAAATTTATTTTATTGAAAAAGAGAAAATTAAAAGACCTTATGTGTTGGTACCTGTTTATTTCTTTCTTTGGTATAAAGGCAACTCTCTAAACAGGAGGTAGCGCATACTTTTCTACTTTGGTGTGCTTTCTGCATTCAGTATCCATTGTTTTGCACTGCATACAGCTAACATTGTTTTCTGTGGATGCTTGCTTTCTTCTTTAAAAATAATTAATCCAAAATTTAATTTAAAAAATCACTTTCCCAAACAGAGTGTTTCTTCATATTCTCATTTGCTGTATTTAGACTAATTTGTCTTGACATTGCAGCTGTGCTGCTCTTTGTGTTGCACAATCTTTGGAGTTTTGTTTCATTAAGAATGGAACTAAAGAATTTGGGGAAGGGGAGGGAAGAAGTGTTAGACTGTTAGAAGTTAATTTGCCGTAAACCAAAATGTTGAGAACAGATTACGAAAGCTATGAAGTGACATGTAAATGCTTGTTCAGTTTCACACTTGTGAGAAATAAGTCATTTAAGCTGTGTGCACATGAAATAGAAGTTTGGTTACAGCTACTGGGAATAGTTTGGTCTTATTGGTATATTCAACAGCATAGAGGAAAATGCCCAGAAGATTAGAAATTGATCTCTAGCTTCCAAAAAACTTAAAGGCTGAAGTAGTTTGAAAAACTAGCTCTACTCTGTTCACAACAGCTTTGTATGCTCTGTCTAGCCTACCTAGTTTCTATTTAAAGTATATTGCAGGATAGAAAATTCATGTTTTCACTATGCTTTTGGGGTTTGCGTTTTGCTTTTGGTTTTTTTTTTTGGTGTTTATTTTTTTTCTTAAAAAAAAGAGCTAATTTTGGGTGAAGAAGATGCTTAACTTGCACTTCTGGATGTTGAACACTGCATAACCTCCCAGACTGTTCACCCTGATGCATCACAATTTTTTTCATCCTCTATATTCTACTTATTGGTTTCTTCTTAGTGTTGAAAACTGTGGTGTGTTTGTCATGAATAAATGACCCAGCTCTGACTTTAAATACTTCTGTGTTTTGGTTAAATGTCTTCCTCTGCAGCTGTGAGAGGTAAAACTGAAGCTTCAAGGATCAAACCAGAAGGCAGATAGTTTAATTAAACCACTTGATTTGAATTATTTTGGAGGCCTGGTTCATGACCTCTAATGCCATGGACAAAACCCATCTTTTGCTTGGTGTCTTCTAGTATATATATTTTTTTTTTAATGGAGGATTAGCATGTCCATGCATCACCTCAGAAGACTAATGTGGTCTGTGTACCTGTTCAGACAAATTCCAGATGGAAAGGCCACCCAGGAGGCATCTTGCCCTAAACCAGTCAAACTCTTAACTAGTTTGTCAGCAGCACAACATGCACACAGAAGACTTCAGGTCTGGTAGGCAGATGTAGCTGAAGCTGACAGAAACTAGGAACAAGAAACTAGGTTGATCTGGTTTATGTAATGGGTAGAAAAACTGAAAAGCAGAGTATGGAGGAAGCTGCTTTGATCAAGGAGGTGTGCAGTGCCAGAAGCTCAGCAAGAACACTGATTTATTTGGGGATTGCTTATACCACAAAAGAATAACTTCACTTTGGGATTGTTTTTCCCAGCGAGAGGAGGCTGGGAGGAGCAGTGGGCAAGCCTTTACTCTGAGGCTGGAAATGCATCCCCCTGTAGGGTGTGTCTGCCTCTGACAGTGCTTGTTTTCAAGTGCTGACTCCCAGCTGCTGCAGATGGCTGGAGGATGGCAGCAATCGAGATGACCTTCTCTGTCATGCATTTAGTGGAGATATTGATATTTGACTGCTAAGTTTAATATATATCCTAGTTAGGCTGTCTTTATAGCCTCCCTCAGCTTCAGATTTTAAGTGGAATTGTGGGATAATGTGCCATGACAAAGTATAGGGGCTTGCTCTGAACAGGCTGTCTCAGAACACTGAGGTCTCATGCAAAGATTTCCATGAATTTCTAATTGGCTTTAAAACAGAGGAGCTGTGGTTTTTTTCCAATTTAGCCATAAATGGCTTTTGAGAGATGACTTACATGAAGTGACTGTAGTTCTGCTGCTGGGAGTTGCTCAAGTCTGAGATGTCACCCAAAAGTGTCCTCAACAAGCTGTGTTTGTCATGTGCCAATTTCATCTGGTTGAAAATGGGTTAGTTTAGCCACAAGCTGTGAAAACTCAGTTTTTATAATCTTTGTGATTTGAAATATTATAGCATAATTGAATGGGCTTTCTGAAATTTGCTAGTCTGGTTATGTTGCATATTTATATATATATATACACATATATATAAAAGAGAATTTTCAGATTCATATATATGACTTTGAATATAGTTCACCATATTAAAAACAACAAAAAGAAAGAGGAAAAAAAGCAGTGCCATAGTAAAGATAATAGCTTGGTGCACTTGCCTGTTCATCTCTTGGAGGACAGTACTGATTCATTTAAAGGGGTAGGAAAAAATCTATTACTGCTTCTTTCCCTTCTTTCTCTCCCCCAAGACAAACTTCAAGGCCCCTTTTCTGTAGTTGCTGTGGTTTGCAGCCAGAACTTCAGTCTGCATTATCAAGCTTTCTGGCAATGTGAGGTGGCAATCAGTCATTCCAATGTGATGTGGACAGATAAGCTGAGACGTAAGTGGAAACTGCTGATGGAGCTGACAAATGTTCGGGAGTGGAGTAAATTGTTTAGCAGGACTGAGATGGGAGCATGGATGTCTTACAGGGATAGCATGGAGGATCAGTGTTAGCAGACACACCGTTGGTGTTGCAGTGTGCAAGGCAGGCTGCAAATAAAGAACGCTCTGTAAAACTTCAAGTACAACTTCTTGTACAACGTCCAAATGAAGCCTCTCTTTCGGGTGGTGCTGCCCGATGATGACTGGGCTTTGTTGCCATGCAACATGGGAAGAGAAGCTGAAACTTTGTGTGCCTGGCACAGATTAGTTTAACAGCAAACTGAATTCTTGTCCAAGGCTCTGTGTAAGAGGTTTAGAGATCCCTGCCATGAGGAAAGAAACAAATGCAAGACAGCTTGCTCTCAGATTACTTTTTATAATTAGCTTTGTTATGTAGTTATGACAGAATCTAGGAGTTGTATGAATCAACAGTAGAAAAGGCAAGGAGTCAGGAGGTCTGTTAATCTTCTATCATCTGCCAGCTGTCCAGTGAAAACACTCTTTTGTGTGGTGTTAGGAGGTCTGGATTAGTCATTTAACACCTGCAGGGAAAAATGTTGTACAAGAACATGTGAAAATCATTAGAGCAAAACCGTCCTGACGTCTGTGATTGGAAAATGCAGACAGCATAAGAATGGAATTAGATGGATTCAGCTGTAGTTTGCATGTCTTTTTAAGAATGCAGCTGACAAGATTCAGACCAACAATTAGGCAAGTAAGAAATATTTAAGCAGCATTTGCATGCTCTGAGTTTGGATACAAATTACATCGGAGAGTAGGTTTTTGGGAGGATAAAGCATTCATGTACTGAGTGAGTTGGAATAGATTAGTAGCTCTGTCACTAAAAGATTACCATATTAACTAGGCATGTTTGTGATTAAAAAACATTGTTTGAAGTTCTTGGGCAATTTAAAAGTGATTTCATATAGTGCACTGACAACCTAAAAGCTGAAGTACATCATAACTACACATACCATTTTACTACTTCATTGATTTTTGTTGTAAATATGGCGCTATGCTTAATAGTTATTTAAAATGGGAAAGTGTTGAGTCAGCTTCAGAGGAGAGATGCAGCAAAGATAGGTATTTTGGTAGGGATGATCTTCCAGCAAGTACCTTCAATGTGTTGCTTAAGACTTAATTTTTTTAAGGTGTTAATGCTAACTCAGGTTTTTAAATGGAAACTTTGTTATGGTCAAAACATAAAAATTGGAGGTTAAAAATAAAGTTTCATCTTGAGACTTGCTTTGGGTTTATTTTTTTATTTTTAAACTTTTAAGGAATTAGTAGCAGAAATATGTATCTTGTCTTTTTAGTTATAGCAATGCTATGGATTCGAGTAAAGATGGAAAGTAATTTAAACTAGCAGATGTTGGCTCCATTGTAGGTAAAAAGTAACAACAGCAAAAACTCTACTTGTAGTACTTCTTTTAATACAAAACGCCTAAGTCAATAAGTTACTTGGATAAAACTAGTAATATATACCTTAAAAAACACTATCAATAATTAGAACTGATAATTGGTACTGGTCTCAACAGAGATGTGCTGGATGTTATAATTAAACACTTTGCATTTCTTTTTCTGTCTTTAAAAAAAATGTGACTTCCATCTTAAGGTCAAATTATCTCCTTCTGATAACTAGTCTCTTCTGGAAAAATAAACATGTCTGAGCTCAATTGATCCTTTAACCTTTGGATTTCTGGAGATATAATGCTTATTGCCTTGCTACCTGGATTCACAAACAAGCTGGGTTTTCTGTTAGCATTTTTGACAAACTCAAGTTCAAAACCTGTACAATGATTGTATTTCTATACTCTTGATAATAAGCTGAGAGATTCTGAGAACTCATTGCTAATGTAACTTGTTCATGAAGTGGTTTTTTGGTCATGTTGTTTACGTGTACTTCGTTTGTTTTTTTTACCTTGTAGACCACTAAAGCATTCCTTCCCAAGATGCTGGAAATGAACCATGGACACATTGTGACAGTTGCAAGTTCCTTGGGGTTATTCAGTACTGCTGGAGTGGAGGTTTGTTAGACTATAATGAACAAAAAATTGTCACTTTTTGCCGAAGATAAGGTTTTTTAATATTAGCAGCTAGAGGAAATAAGGTCAAACCTTCAACGATATTTGGAGGTTATGATGCTGAGTACCATATCAACACTCCTGTGAGTGGGAGCCACAGGACTTGGGCAGGCATGCATTGCATTGGATGGTGGAGCTGGCACTTAGAGCAAAAGCCTGGGATGGCTGGGGGTCTCAGAATGCCAGGTGATCCTTGAGTAGTTACTTGATAAATTTAAGGGACTTGAAAGGTGCCATTCAGCCTCTTCCTGTCAAGATCTTCAGTGCTAAGCTTGAAGCCAAAGGCAAGGACTTTCAAAAGTAATGTTTCTTGTTTCTATGAGGAAATGACTGCAAACCTTTTAGAATATATGGCTCACCTGTTTCACTAGCAGCTATTTGAGAACTCCAGTTTGTGAGACTTGTCTGGTGCATAAAAATGGGTTAGGATTAGAGCTTGTCTTGGTTTTTGTCATAAGATGAATGCAAATGTGAACAAAAAGCATTTAGTTACTGAAAATTAATTAAGGTGTCTAAAATAATAATGGTTGTATTACCCCATAAGCGTAGGCTTCTTTGCATGTAGGTAAGGCTCAATCCAGGATCTTAATCTGCAATGTTTCATAACATAAATGAATGAAGATGGTGTAACTTAAGGGTTTTTAGAGTGTTTACAGTCTCGAGAAAGCTACAAGGAATTTCCTAAACTGGGTGTGATCACCAACAGAGATGGGCACATTCAACTGACAACACACTAAATTCAGCAACAATAAAAAAATAATTGCATAGACAGCAATAGCATTTGAGTTATTTCTGTATCTCATACAAAAACTCAAATCTTAGTTGTGTCTTCTGTTGAAACTAACCTTAAAAATAACGCTTTTAAGATTTTTACACCTATGCCCTGCCAACTCTTCAAACTTTTTCAAGTCTGACCCAAGGTAGTATTAGGTATCTCAGTCCTTTGTTGCACCATTTATTATTAAGCAAACTGGTAAGTGGAGTAACTTGTCATGTGAGCCTGCTGGATTCAAAGACTTGAATCCAAGGTAATGTCCTCCTACATTCATCTTTCCTGCTTTCTTGATTCTGTGCTAATTACCTCAAAAGCAAAGTGATAAATGAGTTGATGTGATGCCCTATTCAGTGGGTGTCTTTTGTTGTTGCTTTGAAAATCTGTGCAGAATCACCTCAGGTATGCTGGCTTTGAACATCATTTATATCTGTCCTTTTTAAGTTCCTTTTTTTTTTTTTTTTTGCTGCTTTGTTTATTGCCAACACAGGATTATTGTGCCAGCAAATTTGGAGCTGTAGGCTTCCATGAGTCTTTGAGCCATGAATTGAAGGCTGCTGAAAAGGATGGAATCAAAACTACGTTAGTCTGCCCTTATCTTGTAGATACAGGAATGTTTAGAGGGTGCAGGATCAGGTGAGTAGAATTCTCCTTCTGCTCTGTGCTTGTAATGTCATAAAAGTATTTAAAGGTAACTCAAGTGTTACCATAAAAATACTAAATACTATATCTGCTTTAGTATATGTTAGTGTTAGACTCAAAAAGAGACTTTCTGAATTCACTGTCTCCTGTCCTTCTGTACACAGGCAATGCAAGTTTTAAGCTATAGTCTTTGTAACTTAACAGTAAATACAAAAAATTCTAAAGAAATTGCATTAGTGAACTGTTCAGTGGGGTCTGTGGTCCTTTATGTATCATATAAATCTGTCTTAATGAAATGTTCCAGAAAAGAAATTGAGCCTTTCCTTCCACCCTTGAAACCTGAATACTGTGTGAAACAGGCTATGAGAGCCATCCTCACAGACCAGCCAATGATCTGCACACCTCGCCTCATGTATATGGTCACCTTCATGAAAAGGTAAGAACAGAAGTGCCAGTTGTTTGGCAATGCAATCCACAAAATGCATGAGCATGTCCAGTTTCTGGATACAAACACCTTCCCACCCACACAGGCCATAGGTGCCATTTTGCTAGAATTCATAAGTCTCTCTTGGCTTGTGTGCTTGTAGGTTGTTTGCTTGGGAAGCTTCATTTAACTGAAATCATGTGTATCTATGCATCTTTGTTTTAACCTTCTTGGATCTTCCATCCTCCTTGGATTCCTATTTCCTTTTTAACAGACTTTTAATTCCACTGTTTGAGTTTCATGTTAGGAATGAGGCACGAGGCAGCTACCAGCAGAGGAATCTCTAGCTGCTTTTTTCTAGAACAAGTGTGTGAGAAGGGCCTTCCTACCTGCAGATTCTTCAGAACTTGCACAGATATGGTAGACAAACTGAAAATTGGTACTTTCAGAACCAATTTTTAGAGTCTAAGTTTGGTGGAAGGTCTATTTAAAGGAGTTACTTCTTTCATTCTAATACACTTCAGTTTTGGGATGAAAACTGTTTTAATCTGTAACCAGGCTGACATTTCAATGATGCAGGATAATGCAGGAGCTGCCTCAATTCCTGTGATGCAACATCACTTGAATTCTAGTTTATGGAGAACAGCTTCACAGGCACCTGTGTTTTGTTTTAAATCTGTTGTGTGTAGGGGAACCTATAAAATATACCATTGTATTATTTTCTTTCTGCAAGGGATGGTTGAAACTGAGCACCTTGGTGATTTTTATTCCACTTACAAGGTGGTTATTCTCTGGCTCAAGTGTCTCTTGGTGGACAGGCTCACCAAAAAACAGAGGTATCTTCACTGCTCACCTCTGTCCTGGAAGAGATGTATGGGTCTATTCTGATACCAAATGAAGGCCACTGTCAGTGTATTTAAGAACTAACTCCTTCATTCCGAAGCCCAGAGAGTGGTTCAGTGCTTCCTGCACAAGCGTGCCTTACTGCCTTACGCAGCAACAGCCACATCAAAAGCCCTTCGGGTTTTCTTGGTTCAACACTTCAGCTTCCAACAGGGAGATCAAAGCTTCTGCATAATCCGTGCCCCAGGCAGCAGCCTTTAGATCAAAGGCCCTCCAGTCACTGCACAAGCAGTACTGCCTGGCACTGAAGACACCTGTACCAGTGACATCTACTTCTTGGTGCTTCAGTGGTCATTACTCGTAATGGCTGGAATTACACTGCTTGCCACTGAACAAGTGCCTGCTGGTATTCCCAGGGGCTGAGGAATCCCATTTTAGTCCTTCACCAGAGCCTCTGAGTACTACACTTGAAATAAAAAGATATTTTGTTCATGTGAGAACGAGGAGAGGATCTGTAGCCAGGTATCCATCACATAATCACCTCTTGGAATTTTATCTGGGAGGGGGAAGGAAATTGCTCTCTTTACTTCAGACCTTTCTTTTTGAGGATGGATGATTGAGTTTAGAGTATAAATCAAGGTTATTAGACATCTGGTGATCAAAGAATGGCATTAACTAACACTAATCCCCCGTTAAAGAATATCTTAAATGTCTGATGACCTCTGCTGATGTGGCTTTTGGCAGATGCTTTGCTTTTACCAGGCCTTCTGTGATGCCCTTGCCCCCTCATCTCCCCTGCCCCTCTTCTTTAAAACAAGCTATCACACTGCTTGTGAAGAAACAGAAAATCTGGTCTAAGATTGAATAAACAGCTTCTTTCTCCTTTCTGCTTGCCTGTGTGATTGGGACTCTGGAATTTCAATTCTCTCTAAAAGTATCCATGTGAAATAAAAATCCCTGAAGTCTTTTATGAAGACTTTACAATAGGTATTATATTGTTTTTGAGGAGACCAAGTACATGTCCTTAAAAGTGCATGTAAGCAGAGTTTTTGTTTTTTGCTGTCTTCTAACACATCTATAACCTCTTTTTTCTCAGTATTCTGCCGTTTGAAGCAGTTGTATGCATGTACCGATTTCTGGGAGCAGACAAGTGTATGTATCCTTTCATCGCTCAACGGAAACAGGCTACAAACAACAATGAAGCAAAAAATGGAATTTAACACTTTTGGATGGACTAACACTTATAGGTGAATGCAATAATGTTACATGACTGAATTGCAAAGTGCACTTGCATCTAAAAGTGCACTTGCATCTAACAGATGCAAATGTCAACATCTTACTGTGGCATTCTCTTGGGTCCTAAACCTGTGTATTGAACTCTAAAAATCAATGGATTTTTATATACTGTATATAAAACTGACTAGAGTACTTGGGAAATGTGATAGGTAACTCAAATGAATTTACAATGTAGCTGCCACCATTGTCCTTTAGAATATCACTGTATGTACAGTAAACTAGTCATACTACTTGTTGTAGGGATGCACTGTGTGATATCTCTTCCTTAGTCTGCCAAGGCTTCTAAGAGCTGTATCCAACCAGAAGATGCAATGTTTCAGAAATTTCATTGTGTTATTTAGGAAGGGAGGGAAATCTTGCAATTTAAGCTACTGCTCATGATCTTATAGCAAATTCAAGGACAGTTTCTGAATGCATCTCTTCACTCATTCACCCAAGTTCTCTAAAGGACACATGGCCAAATCATGGTGTAATTCTCTTTTGTTGCAACTGTGTGTGTTCTATTTAAACAAAGATGAAAATAAATTTGTAAATCTCTGCCGATTCAAAGACAAATGAATGTCTTACATACTGTCAGTGCAAACTTGTACTGGGCATCTGGTTTTTTAGGAATGCAGTCAGTGATTTAATTTGACTTTTTTTTCAAGTTGACTTAATTTGAAATATGTTCTGTTCTGTTTCCCTCTGTATGTCAGAGTCCAATTTACTATTATGGGCTACATGTTTCATTTCTTCTTCCTCATTTTTACTTCTGACAGTTCTCCCACTCCCCAAGGAAACTGTTGAGTTAAATTCTCTAACTGGACTTGTGCCTAAAAGACAAAGCAACTCAGCTGAGATACAAACTGTTTATGTAAGTGCTGGTCATATGCCAATTATTAGCAAAGGAAAAATAGAATAATGCCTGATGCAACTCTACATTCAGAATATGAAAGGGTGTAAAGATTTTTTTTGAGTTGTACTCACATTGTAGAACAGCAAATGACATTTTTACAGTATTTTTTGTAAAGCAAACAATTTTGTGCCTTGAATTTGGTAATCTGTATTAGTGAAGCATTGTAAAAGTGAAATTCTACCTCTGTATCTTAATGTATACCATCCACTTGTAAACTACTATCAGAAAAATTATGATTACTTTTTTAGAATGTCTTGTTAAATAGTGACCAATGCCTGTGGTTATTAAAGTGAGCCACCTTTTCCTTAAAACGGTGATTGGAATGTTTCCTTTAAAGACTGAACTAACACAAACTACTTGTTCCACAACTCTTTGGTGTCAACACAGATCAAATATTTATGGCTCAACTCCTGTATCCACTTTGTCGGCTACATGGTTTACAGTGTAATCTCTGAAGGCTATCTGTAGGTACTGTGAAATTGGGCTTTAGGAGCTGACAGTTTCGTCTTCTAAACTCACCGATGAAGTAGCTGGTCAAAGAGGTTATGAAGAATATTAATTTTGGTGTTCTATAGAGCTTCATTCAGGTCTATGAAAAAATGATCTGATGTGGATGCAGTTTTAGTGAGTTAAAAAGTAAATGCAGTTTCAGTACATCTGCAGTTATTACTGCATATACATAGCACACATATTAAAAAGGTATCTGTGTCAAGAACAGTGTTGTTAACTAACTCTGTTTAGAAACAAATTGAAAGTAGAAGAAAATGTTTACATTAACCCTTACTCCAAATTCCATGGCTCTTTTGAAAAAGTCATTAGAAGATTTCCCCTGGGCCAAATTACCTCCCATGTTCTTACAGCAAAGTCACTAAAAGCAAGTACAACAAATTTAATTCTATTGCATAGCATCCTTGTATTGCACTTTTGTTTTCTAAGATGTCTCAATCTTTGCTGGTGTGTCAGACTAAGAAGCAACTTTTAGAGTTTGATATATTGATACTTGACATTTATTAGCCTGACAGAAAAGGAATAATAAGAAACTGACCGGCACTACCAAGGTGTTCTATAAAGCATTCTGTCAATTTACAATGCTTAGTTAAAAAGCAAGTTTCAAGGCTAGCAGAGTTTTACTTTATTATTGAATGTCTGATCATCCTCATTTCTCTAAATTTAATACCTTTTCCTCTCAGTTCTTCAGCTGTGTGGCTGGGAGGTGGCTTGTGGCTGGTGCACTCTGTGAGCATGCTTCTAAAACTTATTCCCTAAACTTTTCATCTTCTAAATTCAATTCAAACCTCCAAAAGAATTCAGTTTCTTAGTTTTTCTGATACACATGAGCTATTTTGGAAACAACCCCAAAACTCCTGTCACCTCTAGTCACACCTTAAAAAAATAAAAATCATGGAAAGACCTCTCCAAGAAGGTATTCTGTGGACTGGATGACTTCCCAGTTGCATGGGTGATTTCTATGAAGCAGGAAGAGATTTGTGACAGGATGGAGTGGGAACTTGGGTATCCCTTGTTTATATTGCCCTCAACTGCTGCAAATACCATATGATGGTGAGAGTTTTGTTTAATACTACAATCAGAAACTATGAGAATTGTGTCTCTTTGGGGCTGTTAGTGATAGACTGTGCTAATTCACATAGAGCCAACCTAGTTTAAGTAGCTCAGGTAAAAGTTCTAATTTAATACTTTAGACTAGTAGCTTAATGTAGGATCATTTTCCTTCATTCTGTAGGACAATGCAATGAAAGTTTACTGTTAAACCTAAATGAGCTGATGTGGGTGTGCCTCTTGGTATTTTTTGTCTTGCTGTAACAACCTGATGGGATATGCGGCTGATGACAGTTTTCTCACAAAGCTCCTATCTTAATAGTGCTAAGCTTATAGCCATGTAAACAAGGTGTTTGAAGATCGTTCTGTAGCACTCTACTTCCTAGTGAGCAGGACAATTTGCATCACTAGTTCATCTATAGGAGGCTTCTAGGGGGCTTCTCCTTTATTTCCTAGTCTTTAAAAAGAAGCTGGAATTGCCATATCTCTAAACTTGGTGTACCCACTCAGCCATTGGAATGAGATAGACAAGTTTAGGCTTCACGTGTCGTTGCTTTTGGTGTTAGTAGTTTCCTGTATCATGTGCTTGTAGGTTATTTTATGTATTAATGTAGTTGCAGCTTGGAGCACCTAAGCTGGATGCCCATTGTAGTGGAAATTGTTCTTCTCCCTGTTAGGCCTGTGTATGTAGAGTTGGTAACACACAATAAATGTATATTTACCTTACATCATAAGGACTTGTGCAGAAGACCTAAGGGAGGTGAGCTAATCAGGAACAATACCCTTTAGCTTCATAATAAATAATAATAATAATTAAGAATAAATAATTCACCTGCAACCATTATTCTTAACATTCAAACACCACCATAACCTGTCCTAACTTTGTGTATAGACGAACCCTTATGAGTCTTGTCTTCAGGAGCAACTTGGGAAAATTGAGAGGGGGGATAAGAGCTGTGGAGTGAATGCACATAAAGGAGTAAGTTACGGGCCACTATGGTTCTGCATGTGTGTGCCTCCTCAAGAATTTGATGCATATAAAATCATCAACCTAACCTCTGAATTTGATTCCTAATTTTTCTTGTGTCTCTGAGTAGATAAGTACTCTGTTCAACAAAAGGAGATAATCATAATGCAAATGGTAATTGGATAAGTATTTAACCTCAGGAGTTTGTTTCTTTCCATTAAAACCCAGGTTTTCCAAGTACAGAAGCTTTGGGGCTCTGCTCAGTTTTCCACTGCAGCCAAGTTCATAGCCTACAAACAGGAAATAAAACTATCACAGAGATGAGGTCTTCTAACACTCTAAAACAGCAGATCGGGCAGAATGGTTGATGAAGACGTCTATTAAAGTGTTACTTTGTTCTGAAGCTCCTAAACCTAAATTCCAGGTGTTTAGTCACACACCTTGCAAAAAAAGGCTAGAGAGTCTAGGTACAGTACCCAACAAAGTTAAAAACGTAGTTACAGAAACCCCAGCCCCCTGGTATTCTAATTAGCCTGCCATGTTTTTCCCCTGACCATTAAATGCTGATTTATCTAGTGACAGAAAGTGTGGTTTTATAATGGCTTCAGTGAAATGAAGAAATTAATTGTAACTTTATTTAAACATATCTTAAGTAGACAACCCAAATATTTAAAATAACTTTAAAAATAACATTCCAGCTTACATACTTATCTATCTGCTTAGTGCTGACAATACACAAACAATTCATTTCTTCCACAAAATTTAAAAAAAAAAGCTTTTGAGCTAAATGATGAATGTTCAGAAGTCAGGATCAAGTGTTTGTGTGTGTTTGTGCCTAAGTTAAATTGTCAGGATGTTTGGTTCTCTCTTTCTAAGCCGGACAATTGTAGCACTTAACTAAGGAGCCACAATGTATTTGGAAAAAAATTAAACCTTTAAACACATCCTTGTCTGTACAGGCTGACCAAACTGCCTTTAAAATATTATCTAATCTGATTGAAAACATTTTGGCAAACAATGTGCCTGGGCCAGTGCCTATGGCGCTGGGATGACTGGAGCTTTTTCTCTCCTAATCCAATTATCAATAAAAGCTGGTGTGGCAGTAAGATATGGGGAATAGCTAATGCTGAAGCATTTGGAAAGCCAGTAGCTGTATCCAGGGACAGGTTCTTAGTGGGAGAGGAAGAATGGGGTGCTAAGATGGCTCTAGGGATGTCCCCTTTGTACCCCCTCTAGCAGCTCCTGTTGCAGGGTGTGTGCATGCACAGTGTCTGCTCATGCTGACATCCAGCCCTCCCTTCCCACTGCAGCTGCAGGCAGCCAGTCCTGAGCTCATCCACCAGGGCTCTTCTGCACACAGCCCTGCACAGGAGTTATTCTGCAATAGCTGCACTTAAGTGTGCGTGTGTGTGTGCTTACCTTTATATCTTGCAATAAGCATAAACTGTTTCAGCCCAACTTAAACAAAAACAATGCTCTGGAGTAAGAAGTTCTGCACTCTGAGACTTGGGACTAGCCAGTGCCTTTGGAATGCCTGTCATACTCCCATTTCCATCAACCACCACGTCTAAACAAGCCCTTAGATAGAAGATAATTACAAACTTTCATTCGGATGCAACCACTTAAGATACAGATAAGCAAAGTTAGCTTAAACTTGTTCTATTTTCTTAAGAGGCAAGTGCATTTGGATCCATGTTTAGAACGAATGGACAAGTTAGGTCCCTACATAGATCAGTAGTTAATGGGAGTTAATGGAAGCATCCCACAGGGATTAAGGATGTTAGGTTTTCCTGCCATGCTGAGAGCCAGGAATATTGACCTCTGCAGCTGTTTTAAAAGAGAGCTTCTGCCTAGTAAACCACCAACATGTAAGGCAAGGAGTTATATGTCAACAGTAGGATTGGAGCAGAGGGTGGAATTAAGGTCTCCCAAATATCTCCAAATTGAGCTGGTGTCAGTATTCTTTGTTTTATTGGTGTCTTCAGAGGTCTCACCACCAGTTCCTGTCTTGTGGCTCCTCTTAATTCACTATGGTAGCAGCAGTGAGATCACTCATGCAGATATAGCTCCAGGGGCCCAGTGTCTCTTCAAGGCCTCTGCTTTCCCAGGGCTTGCCTGTGAACTGCAGGGTTTGAAATGCTGAGGGTTGCCAGCTTCTTGTCCAGCATGTCCTCACCGTGGTGGGAAATAAGCATGAGGCAGATGGGACCAAGACTTCCATTGGAGACATCATAAACTAGAACAGTCCAGCATGACTATTGATATGTGGATTTCCTCATCTCTTATATTCACAATCCAAACAACCTGGAAAAAAAAATGCCAGCTCTGTTCTGCTTACAGTGACTCTAAACAAAGATCATTTAAACAATTGTCCTCTGTATTTTATTTACAGAAGTGATCACTTGTTTGGTTCTTTAAAAATTTTGACATTTTAAACTAACATGTGACTCATACATCATCTGTTAGCATGTGCAAAGTAAGGCGCTCCATTAGTCCTAGGACTAACCTGGGAATTTTGGAGGAATACTAGAGTGATTCTGAAAATCCAGGTCGTTCAAGCAGTCATTCAGTCTCTTTTACATCTTTATTTTGTGTAGCAAACTAGAACAAATGAAGCAATTGGAGGATGTGTAATTGTTCTTACTAGATGGGATAACAAACTAAGTAACAACAGGCCTATGAAGAGTTTATAAGCTTTGGGAGTAAGTTTTAAAAAATAATTTTAACTACATTTTAATATGGAATCCTTATTTATAGGCAGGACACTTCTGAGCCACAGCTGTTGGTAGATGGTGTTTTCTCAAGGAAATAATTCATTTCTCCTTTGCTTGATGGGAACAGTAGTAATTTTCACCAAGCCACTGTCCAGGTCAGGTTGAGGCTGGGACTGAGACAGGGACCAGAAGAGAATTTGTCCCCAAGTTCTTCATACCTGGAAAAGATAACTTTTTGCTGAAATTAGTAGCTACAATAGACTTGGAAATAAGTGTTCCCAAAGTCTCCAATAAGCAGCTTTTACCTTTCTCTGTCTTTTTTGTATTATAAATATTTGCAGTCCCCTGTGGAGGTTCTCCTCTGAAGACCCAGAGCATCTAATAAGAGCAGTCAGGTCAGCCAAGGTAACCCCTTTTTACTGAAGGGACAAAATTGCACATGAAATTCCGCAACCCTTGAGCTTGTGGGACCCAAGTTTCTTGTTTTCTAAAAAAAACCTGCATACTTTAATTTTTTTTTCATTCCCCCAATGCTTGAATGATCAGATGTAGAGATCCTGTCAGTGTTCCTGGGATTCACCTTGGGAAGTCAAGCCTTTGTTACTAAATATTTGGAAACGGACCTAAAATTATACTCTCACTGGGGACTCATAACACAATCTGCTGCCTTGAAAATTCTTACACGAAAACAGCTTGTGGGACTGGGATGGCTGGGAAGCGGAGAAACTAATACAGCACTCTGGGCCAGAGGGACCAAGGCAGAGCAAAAGCTAAAGCCCCACTGGGAAATTCATTAACCGCAGCTCCTACAGCTGCTGTAACTTCCTGCTCTGTCACTGTCTGGAGCTTTTCCTCGAGTCTCACTCCCTGAAGAGAATTCCAGTGTCATGGTTAGGATTCTGAGCTTTCTCACCTGCCGAGGTGCTGCATCCTGCCCTCCTCTTCCTGCTGGAGCTGCCAGGTCTTGTCCCAGGGGGAACAGGAACCCAATCGCATGGGCAGCGCGAGAGCTCCCCACCTGTCATGTAATTTTCACGAGGGGAAAGGGGAAGTTATTTACCATCATCTTTGGGCTTTTGCTTCTCTCCCAGCCCACACTGGGAAGTTTCAAGTGCCCTCAACAAAGCAGGAGAGAGAGTTACCACTTGCAGTCTGGTCCATGCACAGAGGTGATTTTTTGGGCCAGCCTTCTAAGCTAGAGAAGTTGCCCCTCAAGCCCCTGTGCTGCACTGCCCATCTAGAGCCCCATGAAAGCATCTTTAGTCCCGGAAAAGTCAAATGCAAGGATATAGGCAAAGTGCACATATCTGCAGGAAGCTCCAGTGCCCATGGGCAGTCATTTTCTGTCAAGCACATTTGACTTCTTCCCAGGCAGGAGCCTGTTGCACATCCATCTATATCAAACAGGCACCATACAAGGGAGAATCTCACCTGTTAAAGAGGAGCAAGCAATTCATTGGTTGCTGAAACTTGGCAACAAGTCCTTCCCAGCTTCACCAGTACCCTGGTCTCTGAATGGCATGTCGTGCCCAGTTGTGCTATCAGCCATGTGAGGTGGTACCCTTGAGGAATGGTTCCAGATCAAATTAAGTCTTTTCGCTTAGGAAGTGTGGTTGAACTGCTTTCACCCATCAAGATTGTTAGGCCAGAACTGCCATTTAAAGTCACCCAGGCAGGGTGTCATTAACATCAGCAGTACTCACTGGAGCTAGAGACTTTTCTCTGATGAAGCAGCCATTGCTTGTGTGCCAGCAGCAGAACTACCTGAAAGGACTTCTGCTCTATAAATAGCCATCTTCCCATTAAGTAGCCTGGCAGCTGCCTCGACTAGATAAATTGTTGACTTTCCACCTGGTGTCCTGTGAAGGGTTCCTACTGCTGTAGTGTCGTATCATTTTGCCTCTCCTGTGCCAGTGCTGAATTCCCTGACTCGTGGAAACTCAGCCATGAGTGCTGGCTGCAGCTCCCCAGCTGAGCAGGAGAGCTGCTGAAGGACAACTAAGACACACAGGGAAGAAAAGCATAAAGGCTTGTAGGAGACTCTCCTCAAACAGAGCTGTGTGGTAGCAGTACTGTGACATTAAATCATTATCTACTGTTCCTTTGAGTGTTCCACTGGTTTGTTCCAGCTACAGATTCCTGGCAAAAATTGGTTTTTGTTCTCACAGATTACTTTTAAAAATTATTTGCATTTTATCTTAACTACTGGATT